>OY755170.1:17541021-18013561 GCA_963576735.1 Bedellia somnulentella
CCACTTTTGTTTATATTATATACCGCTGATCTAGTAAAAAACATACAACATAGCAAATTTCATATCTATGCTGACGATGTTCAGATATACTTATCTGGTCAGCCTCGTAACAGTGCAATAACTACTCAGAAAATCAACTCAGATTTAGAACGAATTGTTACATGGTCTGAAAAAAATTGTCTCGTACTGAACCCACTTAAGTCAAAATTTATGGTATTTGGCACTAAGACGCAAATTCATAATACGTTGGAAGTTCTTGCGGAACATGATGTGGCCATCAGGGACCAACCAATAGAGAGGGTAGAAGAAGTTCGGAACCTTGGCTTACTGATGGATGGGGAACTACGGTTCGAAAACCATATTTCATCAGTGGTCAGTAACTGCTTCTATCGCCTCAAAGTTCTTTATAATATACGCGATTACCTGAGTGTGGATTTGCGTATTCACCTCTGTGAATCGTTGATATTATCGAGATTAAATTATTGTGACGTGGTCTATGAAGGTTGCATACTGGGTCGCACAAGAAAACTGATACAGCGAGTACAAAACGCATGTGCTCGTTATTGCTTTCGAATCCCTCCCCGATCCCACGTCAGGCCGTACTTGGACGATGCAAAGCTCCTAAACATGCAAGCGCGAAGACAATTACATCTCGCCACTTTGATGTTCGATGTTGTAAAGCAAGAATCACCGGCTTATTTGTACAAAAAACTGCAATGGTCAAATATTGGCTATCAGTTCAAAGTCAGGGCGATCTTGCCAATGCATCGAACTGCCGCATTTCGAGGTTCTTTCAGGTTTGCAGCGTCCAAGTGCTGGAATGATCTCCCACCACCAATCCGTGATGCGGTTGGCAGGAACACCTTTAGACGTAAACTAAGGGAGTTCTTGCTGGCCCAACAGTAACAATTTATTAATTATAGTATATTAAATATAGTAGTATCAATTATAGTATTAAATATATTTTGTGTATTTTATTTACTAGCATTATTTACAGTATAATTAGTTCTCCAATTTGAATATGTATTTTATTTTTCTCGAAAACAAGCTTCGCTTATTTGATATAGCAATTTATAATTTTTGTATATATACTCGTAGGAATTATAGATATGTATGTAGTGAATAGTATGGGTATATATTGTGAGATCGATATATAAATGTATGTATATATATATATTTATATGCATATATATTATTGTTTTTTATTATTATTTTGTAATTGTTTATTAAGGTAATACTGCCATTTCTGTTTCGTGAGATGCCTCTGATGTCACTCTGCCATGGTGTTGTCTGAAAATCAGTTCTGTGAGTCAAAAGCTCACAGAAAATGCTGAGACAGCACCAATTCGCTGTTCGGGTGGCACGGGAAGTGCAGGACAAATTTTTGCATGTTTTTTATTGATTCTTTTCTTTTTGTTTTTATATATTTTTTTTTGTTTTATAACTAATTTATTGTAAATGTTGTTAAAATTAAGCTGTAAATTATATTTTGTATTATGTAACTTGTTCCTCTTGTGCCTACAAATGGCGAATAAACGTTTTTCTTTCTTTCTTTCTTTCTATACCTGTGTATACACGCTTAATACCACATTGATCTGTATCAAGTTAGCCCCAAACTAAGTAAGACTTGTTATTATGGGATACTTACTCGATGATATATTTGATATTATATAATACACATATAAATAACATCAAAGACTAAGAAACATCCTTTATGCTCATCGCACAAATGTTGCCCTCAGCGGGGATCGAACACGCAACCTCCGGACCGAGAGCTGGTCACCTAACCACTCGACCACGGATGTCGTCAATGATTGTCACATTATTATTATTATTTACTTTATTTACAAGTTACAATGACTCAAGTGTTAGTAACAGTGAGAAATCTTAACCTAATGTTAGTGGTCATACACAATATGGACACAATTAAAGATAATAGTTATGTACAGAGTATAAATAATATGTACAATGTTCTAAAATAAATGTACACGTTTGGGAGCATGGAGACTAACGCAGTGTGATATGTACATTGGGTCTAGCCGACCCCCCATCACGCTGACGATGCTGTTGGAGCTGGCCCGCACCCTACAGAGCAGCGAGCAGCAGCGTTTCCGCATCGTCGCGTAGAAATAGTCTACGCGGGCCTCCGCAAACATACCCGAGGCACTGCAGAAACGGGGCAGCCCCAACAGAATCCTGAACGCGTCATTATATTAATAATAATAATAATAAATCCTTTATTTGCAGGCAACAAGGCCCATATAATATTACTAAAACTTAACTAATATTGAACACGGAGAGCGCTGTACGATTTTTGGGTATATCTGGCCCACAGGCTGCTCGTGTAAAAAGAGGTGCAATAGGCTCGAAACAAAGTAGTATTAACACTAGTTGAGCAACGTGCAAACCTGCGCGCCAGCATGTTCGCCCTGATCGCCAGCGCCCTCCGCTCTCGTTCAATATCTTCATCGTCCTTCAGGTCAGGAGTCAGGACGTGACCGAGGTACCTAAACTTGTCAACACGCTGCAAAGGAACTCCATTCATTCTGACGACGGGAATCTCGACCCGCGTCCTGGCTCTTGGCCCGAATAACATGCACACCGTCTTCTTAGCATTGTACACCAAACCGTGCTGAGCCGCGTATCTCTCACAGATAGACAGGAGTCCTCTCATTATACTAGCTGAATATAATTACAATAAATAATGGCAGAGCAATCTTGTCATTTAGGAGTATATAAAATATGTTATGGTCTATTTTAAGACATAATGAAAATACAGGATAAGATTTCATAAGAATCGGTCAGGCTGTGACGGAAGAGTTTTTTTAACAACCACCTCGAAATGAGAATTTGAGCTAAATATACCGGTGCTGTGGTCGGTAAGTGTTCCGTGCACCAAACCCGAGATAACCGTGTCTAGCTAGAGTAACACTCAAACCGTAAGTCTGTGCCTACTACGGTTAGAAAAAGGAGAAAAAGGGCAGGTCATTTTTAATACAACCTATACTCGCATTGTTCTACTCGACAACCACTATGGTTAAAATGAGGAGGAAGAGGCAGTTTATATACCATACCTGATTTATTCTGCTCGATCAACAGATACACGCCGATGAAGACCCCCATGAGCAGCATGATGAGCAGAAGTACCACAATGGAGGTCCGCGCGGTGCCGCTGTCGTCACGTGACGCCGGGAACCGGTTGCTAAGCAACGGAGTGCTCTCGGTCACATCATCGGCGTCGTCTTGGCGGTACGAGTTGTGCCTTGACTCGTGGTCTGGAAAAAAAAAGATAAAGAAACAAACGAATCTTTGAGATATGTTTTTCAAGTAGAGGTTATCGCATATATTTTTTTGTTCTATGATATTAACATTAATAAAGCATAACTTTTGATAAGATTATCTGATTTTGATAGAAAAATTGGTTCCAAAGAGAATTGGTCGAAAATGGACCGATTTAAATTTGAATTTTAAAATCCTACACTAACATGCTTTTTAAATTACTCTTCACTTTTTCTCTACTCTAGGTATGTTTATATAAGCGACAGAATTTATGACACAACTCTTTTTATAATTGCTATTATTTGCTATATGATGAGAACAATGGGATTGTAACTGCAAGGATATCTTATAGTTACCATAAGACCCCTAAAACGGTATCTTTTTAATGTCCTATTTTAAATATATCTTTGACATGAATCACGGACATAAATAGAGGGGCATTGCGCAATGAAAATGCGTATTAAGCATCAAATAAACTAAACTGCTGATGTGACCTGAGTTATAAAATATAAAAAATACGTAATTACAATAGAGTCCAGTCATCTGCAGCTCCACCGTCATACTTATATATTGAGTTCACATGTTTACAGTTGGCAACAGACTGACTTAAACAATGACGAGTTAAAATCACTGGATAATATGATATTGAGTAACTGATACTTCAATCAGCTGATTAGAGGTTACCCACTACCCGTGCAGAGACGATATTCATTTATATATTAAAGCTCAATAACATAATAATTTTAATATTGCATGTTTTTAAAATGTTTTAATTTTTATTAAAATTAATGAATGTTTAATCAATGTAATAAAATTTATTAATTAAGTTTACTTAAAATTGTCTAAGAATCTTTGAATCACAAATATGGTAAAACCACTTGATATCAACAAAATCCAGAGCTAATGGTTCATACACTAATCGAGTTTTCTCAAGATGCTGATTTACAACATACATTGTATCGCAACATCACAACCCGCGGTTTCAGTCTCTTCCTTTCACTGCTAATTATGTGTGAGTAAGTTGACGAGATCGATATTTGGGTGAGCTTTAACAGTATTGAACTTGAATAAAACTTGTTGTAAAATGAGATGTTACCAAAACTTTATATACGTTGGTTTGGCATTTTATCTCCATCTACAAACAGTTATACTCATGACAATAAATCCCAAAAAGGAGTAGCCAGTCACTAATTAAATTACAAGTGTGTAACAGATTTTTAAATACAATGTGTATGGTGATGGGTGTTCTGTTACATCCCCGCTTATTTAAAAAGCCCCAATACCCTCAGACATCTCGTTTGACACCCATAGGAACAACTTGTTTATTGCTTTTTTTGCCTACACAACACACCTAAGTTACAAACAATTTAGTGAAAATTATATCAATAAAAGCCTACCAACGCTTAAAAGCTTATTATAACACGAGTAGTCAACACGATAAAGAAGAAATACGATGGGAGCACTTCTATTATATTCAGTATCATGTACCCAGGATAACTATTGTTGCTCGTACTTTAGAACCTTTACACGTTGTTGAAGGAGATTCTTATCTCAGCATGGATAATGTGACAAGAGTTCCAAATTATTTATTTGCTCACAATGCGCTTCATTAAGAACTTTATCATAATACATCACAATAGAACTCAAAGACTCGTCTCAAACGTTCACGCCGTATGTTTTCGAAGGGGTTGGCAGAGGTACTTATACTTCTGAACATTACGTGATATTATCGCCTGGTGTTCGAAGTACCTGCGTTGTGCTTGGACAGTGTACTCACATAATAAAGGGCAGGCCTGTTGCCGTTTTTACAACCATGATAAATTAACCACACGTATGACCTAGCAAGCGTGATAGATCAATGGGTAGAACACCGGTTATCGTGCAAACGACTAGTGTTCAAATCCCGGGTCGGGCCTACACCAATTTATAATTTATCATTGATATGTGGAAAATAAAGGCTATTTTATTTTATTTTATTTTTATAACATAATTATGTTACGAAGAGTCAGATTGTATATGTATAGGTCAGTAGGAAATATTTTTAATGAAAGTAATACTTTATTGTATTTTTCTTCATGCAATCTTTTCTACATGTTTATTTTAAAACTTCCAGCTCATAACACAAATTCTCGTCTATTAAGAACCTAGATAAAACCAATAAAACATAGGGGAAAGATTACCGAATATTTTCAAAGAAGTAAAAAAATCTATTCAAGTTTTGTTAACTACATAAATAAATACATACATATACTCACGGCTATATGTCCCTAGAAGGGGTAGCCAGAGCTAGGGAATTAGAAATTCCTCAGCCACTTTTGGAAGTTGCGTGGGGAAAAGATGGGGAAATAAAGGTTGCTGGTGATGGGTCTCCAACTTCATCCCCCAAAAATCCCTTAAAAGCCCCAATACCGTTAGTCACCTCTTACGTACACCCACCGGAAGAAATGGGGTAGTGCTATTCTAAGCCGACACTACACAGCAGTTTACTAATATTGTTTTTTTTTATCTCTAGACACATTTAGTTCTCTAATGATGGGATTCTTATTCCAGTTTAACAAAAAAAAAATGGGACTATTTACTTTGAGTATGTACTTAATACTTTATTGAAAACATATGGCCGCCATACCATATTTCAGCACTGAAAACCAGTGGAAGTCACACAGGGCCAGTCCAGAAGAATAAGGTGGCTGCAGTGGCAATTCGGTATACAAAGTTTTACAAAAGTGGTGCTGATTACGAAACCATTTCGGGATATTATGTTTTTAAAACATATTTTCTTGAAATTAAATCAAACAGAGCTAAGATGACCGTTATTTTAGCAAAAAACTGTTACAGTATTTGACCTTCAGCGTTATGTCAAAGACATTCGTTCTTGCAGTTTATTAATAAAATATCGAAAATCATATGTTTGTTTAGTATAACATCGTAATAATTTCATTTGGGATCACAAATTCGTGAAATATTTTGCAATTAGCAACATTTTTACTAAACATTTCGCTTTATTTGCACGTCGCTAAGTGATATTTTCGATCGATGACGTCATTAAGTACAAAAGTTGAACAATCTTTAAAGAATCATAACTTTGCAATTACTCATTTTAAATGAAAAATATTCAAATTAGTTTTTTATTCTCGTGTTTGCTATCGAATAAAAATATTTAATAAATACCAAAAAAAAACTTTGCATACCGAATTCAAATTTATAAGTATACAATTATAATTGTTGTTTACAAAGTTTATACTTTATATTTTTTGTAGCTTTTCTTAAATCTAATGACATTATTTGAAATACAGTGCAAAGCATGAAATAATTGATTTAGCACTCAATGATCAATTGTGTTTTAACTTTTAGGGTAAGGATTATGTTTTTAAACTCATATGGGAGATTCAATATCTATAATAATCATAAACATAAAAAATGATAACAAAAACGTTCAAGGGGTTGGCAGCAGGGGTACTAATACTTCTGAACATCTGTCACCTAGTTCAGAGTACCCACATTTTGCATGGACAGTGTACTCACGTGATAGGGGGCAGGCCTATCGCCGTTTTGCACGAATACACTGTCACATGACTAAGTACAACTCAGCCATGTGATGTTTTCTCTCACCGTAATAAACCGTGATAAATTAACCACACATATGTCTTAAGAAAAGACAAATTGGAGTAGGCCCAACCCGGGATTTGAACACTAGTAGTTTGCACATACATTTAATAATTTATAATCAAAATTAGACTACAGAGTCAAATGGAATTCATAATTATACTTTACCGATCAGTGGGCAAACCTTAAGTATCCTGGTTTTTAACCCTTTGGATTGAATTTTTATTTTCAAATTGAAATGGAACCATTTTTGAGATATGCCCTATTTATATATACATATACTCACTCCATTAATTCTAATTGGGGTAGGCAGAGACTATTGATTGCCTCTTTTGATAAAAACAAATTTACTCTGTAGGAAGTTTTGTGTGATTCAAGACTCATCATATACTTCTTTATAATATATATATGGTACCTAGGTACAATGATAAACCTGTTTAGGGTGCCCAAAACATATGTAGGCATGCTTAAACATCCACACCTTCCAGGTGACAACAATGTCCAACAATGACATTATTTATCATAACAATGCTTGCTCCGACCGAGCAGTGAACCTCACAGACCTAAGATCTAGGAGACTGGGCTATGGGGACTGTTGCCGACCAGTGAAATGATCTGAATGGCAATGGAACAAGTTTTGATCAGTACTTAAATAATAAACATATCAAAATCCTCTGATGGCCTCTAGGTAAGATGACAATAGTGTGTTTAGGGTGCCCGAAACATACAAAGACACACACATACATCCAGACCCGGAAATAAACATCAATATTTATCATATCAAAGTCTACCCTGACCCAGAAGTCTATTTTCTGACTGAGGTATGACAACCGTCAAACCACAAAAGTATGACAGAAATATATAAAAAGACAGATTGATTAAAGGCGTTAGAGGCTTTGAATTAGACTCCCCAAGTGACAGTCGATATTAATGCCAAATGCACTACATTATTTAAACACTTAGATATCACCTACTTTAATAAAATATAAATAATAATATTTTGTATGAGTAATTTAAATGTGTCAACCCGTGCGAAGCCGGGACGGGCCGCTAGTCTCTACATAATTTTATTACTATAACAGCAAGGATACAAATAACCAAATTCACAAGAAATTCAGTATTACTGCCCTATTAAACAAAAGGGGCGGTACACACTGATGTCGACATATCGATAGGCCTTAAACGTTAAGGTGGTTTTAAACCAAGTTTTCATTAAGGTTATACAAAAGGCACTTACCAATTTGTGATATTAAAGGTTGCATGATGCTAGTTAACTTTCTTTAACAGGATTAATAGGCATTTTATTATAATCGAACTACAAAAGATGGGTTACACATAATATTCAAACGAAATAAACTGGTTTCTCAAAATGAGAAGTTATTTTTAGGACGACCCTTACATAAATTAGTCACATTTTTTCAGAAATCACAATCAGAAACTTGAAAGTCTGCTTTTATCGAACAAAATAAAATAAAATGAATAAATGAATATTGAATCTATTTTTTTCCATTGTACTGTACTGATGGACTTGGTATTGGCATGATTGGCATTGATGATGGACTACTACTGATACTGACGTACTTAGAGATGGGAGTTGCACTGACGCGACGGAGTAGTTTTCTATTTAAGACGATGTCGTATTTTTAAAAACCAGTGTTTCAAACTACGTTAAAGTATAGAGAAGAGAGAGAGGTTAGAAACGAGGGCAAAAAGGTCACAACTTCTTAGATTTTAAATATTACAGCTATTTGACGGAAGCCCAATTGTTAATGCAAAATACCAAAATAAATAGAGTCATCCACTTGTTCATTTTGATATACCTGTAATAAGTTTATAACCACGAAAACAAAGCGCATTAAAAAATCTTCACTCACTCTTCAACCATATCAAACCGCATCTTCACTCTTCAACTATATTATATTATATATTAACGGAGTAATCACGTTACATTACAGTCCACACAACTTCCAAAAGTGGCTGTGGAATTTTTTATTCCGAAGCCCTGGCTATCGCCTCCAGGGATTCATAGCCGTGAGCATGTGTATGTATGTATGTGAATATAACGTATTATATAATATTAAAAATACATTCGTCCAATTGAGTTCCTCCTTTTTTTGAAGTCAGTTGACCCGAGTCCATATATTTGGACATATGCCACAGATCAAGATAGCCAAAAGTAATAACAATTTAATGACTAGTGGTATGGGATACTAACTCAATGATAATTGTAATGTTATATAATAAACATGCAATTCACACTCAAGACAAAAAAACATTATTTATATGCGTTGCATAAATGTTGTCCTCAGCGGGATTCGAACCCACGACCTCTGGATCAAGAAGCTAGTCACCTAACCACTCGACCACGGCCGCCTTCATTCTTTTATTCCTTCTCGTGAACAAGTTTGCCAAATGGATGACATTAAACGTATTTTGATATTTTCATAGGCCCATTGGCCCTTCCAGTCTTCTAAATAGATATAGCCTATCTGAATAAAATTTATAATATATTCTTGGCTTGTTAGTATCAAACTCAACTCAAAAGTTCACGCCGTATGTCTTCGAAGGGGTTGGCAGAGGTACTAATATTTTTGAACATCACGTGACATTGTCTTCTGGTGTTCAGAGTACGTAACGTTGTGCTTGGACAGTGTACTCACGTAAGAGGGGGCAGGCCTATCGCCGTTTTGTACAAATCCACAGTCACATGCTAAGTACAACTTAGCCATGTGGGTTACCTCACGATGTTTTCTCTCACCGTTAACAACCAAAAGAAAAATTGGTGTAGGCTGACCTGGGATTTCAACCATCATTGTCTGCACGATAAGCGGTGTTCTACCCACTGACCTATCACGGTTGCTTGTTAGTATGTATATCAACTGACTGTAATGTAACGTGATTACTAACGTGGTGACCGCCTCCGTGGTCACGCGGTTAAGCGCTTGGATTCAAGTACGGAGGTGTCGGTTTCGATCCCCGGGGGGTGGTAAACTTATAGAGTATACAGTTCGGAAGGATATTGCAGGCTTGAATCACCTGGTTATCCGAGAATTAAGATGATTCAGTGCTTCAGAGGGCACGTTAAGTCGTATAGTAGTCGTTAGTCTACCTAGCCAACCGGTAGCCCCTTAGTGGGATCATATATGGGCTTTGAGGAATGAGGAATGTATGTTATGTAGACTATATTTGAATAGTGTAATCAATTGTGAAGTTTGAAGTGGTCTCATTTTTTTAAACCAGTTGCGTTGACAACCGTTTCGACGAATATATAGTTCTCGTTCTTAACAAATTACATGCGTCTCGTTTTCATAAGTTTTCGATTACCCAACCCACCATCAATCAACTTTTTATTGATTTTACTGACTTCACTGTATTTTCAGTGACTTGAAGCTAAGTTCAGTCAGATTAAATTCTCTTCGGCCTCGGCCTTCAGCTACAACGTTGCCAGAATGTTACAAAAGTAACATTTTACGTTACTTTTGACCCTCCCATGTTACATGACTCAATATGTTACTTTTGTGTTACTTTTTAGATTTTTGAAGCTTTCCTTTTGAAGTTTTAAGTAATATTTATTGAATGTGAAATTGTTCATGAAGAAGTACCGCGCTTGTTGTTTATCTCAATAAAATAAGGTGATGACCTTTTTTTTTTAGCCATATCTCAAAAATCTACGAGTGTTTCACAGGTCATGTTACTTTCCTCGTGTAAATGTTACTTTTTGAGCTGTGTCGTGTTATATTTGACCATCTGGCACTGGCAACACTTCAGCTAGTTAGTTTACCACACGCACAAACTTGATCATGATGATCACAGTTTTGCTTGCACATACACATCGCATAGAAACAGCCTAGGCCTTCGCAATTAATACTTTTGATAACAATTATATCCAAGCTTGTCCACCGAAAAAATCTCTTAATAAATTTATTTGTATTTGTATCTATATCTGTTGGCGTCATTAAAGCCCCCAAAATATTCCGCCCCAGGCTCAGGCTAACTCAGACTATTGGTGAAACCGCCACACTTCATATCTTTGTGGTATATTAGCGACTTAAAATATTTGTTCATTGAAATTCCCTCCTAAAATAGCTCAATAGAAAACACACTAAGTGTCCCTGCTGTGAGGCATCTGTTAAGTAAAAGATTTGTACCTCCTACTGACATAAACCCAGCGAGCGGTTGATCTTCCTGTCGTCTGGTTGCGGGGTCTCTGTCTCTGGACACTGTCAATGCAATGATGATCCCGAGACCCGAAGCTACTGGCGCCTTTAAAATAAGGTTCGGCTTAAAATATGTCATGATATTTTTGCTGTAGATATTTACTTGCTTACTTCATTATACATTATTATTTCCCTGTGCTTCTTTCACTTGTACCTCTACATAACTGGAACTATAAGACTGATATGTCTGCATGTAGAGAAAAAATAATTATACTTTAAAACAATAATGTTCCGTGGATGGACAGAAGTGGACGTTGGATAATTTATATAAGCAATGTTTCATTTCGATACAAACTAGGTTCGGCTAGAGTGTGCTATGGCCGATAAAGAATAACTATAAATTCTCAACTCATATAATCTCAAACTTTCCCCCCGTATGTCCCCGTTTCATACATACACATATACTCTCGCCATTAGTTAACGCGGAGACTATCGATTGCCACTTTGAATGATCCTGACAAACCTCTCTAGCTTCGTTCACATCCATCAATCTCTTCATACATGTTCCTTTATTCTTCATACTTCTAACGCATGCTTTTTGTAGCACACTCTCTTTTTCATCCAAATGTGTCCTCCGAGGCTGTTCTCTACTAAAACCATCCACATTGGCTCTATAAATCTCTTTTACCAATTTACTATCCATCCTCTCTATGTGCCCAATCATCTTAACATTCCTTTTCCTATCTGTTTTACAATATCATCTTTCACTCCGCACCATTCACCTTTTTTGGAAGTTGAGTGGGGAAAATATTGTAAAGTAAATGTTTTTGGTGATGGATCGCGTCGCCCAAAAATCATTTAAAAGCCCCATTAC
The DNA here is from genome assembly GCA_963576735.1 of Bedellia somnulentella. Classification (NCBI taxonomy): domain Eukaryota; kingdom Metazoa; phylum Arthropoda; class Insecta; order Lepidoptera; family Bedelliidae; genus Bedellia; species Bedellia somnulentella. The sequence goes on from OY755170.1 coordinate 17,552,935, forward strand.
CTTTAGCCGCCTCTTACGAACCCACACGGGAAGAAATGGGGTATTACTGTTCTCAGCCGACACTCCACAGCGAATTCATAGTGTTTAGTATGAAATGAAAAATTAAGTTTCCAGATTTATAAACTGTGCTATATCTCAAAAACTGCTAAATGAATCTTGTTCCAACCATTTCTTGTTGATAGTAAATATTGAGATCAACCGCATATTAAATAACGCTTTATTAACGTTTAAATTGCGTTTAAGATATATATAAAAACATATATTATAAAGGGGTTTTGAATGAAAAGGGTAAGAGTTTGAAAAGATTATTAAATGTAAATGGAACTTGAGCGGTTTGCCAGTAAAGATATATATATATATATATATATATATACAATGCAGTATTACATAAATATCTCACTCAACTCAACCCAGCTTAAATATTCACGCGGTATAGCCCCGAAGCGTTGGCAGAGGTGCTACGAGCAACCGCGATAACTCAATGGATAAGAATTCCCGTCCGTCATGCAAACAGGCGCCGGTTTGAACCCCGAGTCAGGCCTACACCATGTGTCTTTTCTAATAGGTAATAATAGAGGTGAACGTTTGAGTTTGAGGTAGGATAGAGGTACTATACAATCAGGCTATTTTTTATTTATTGTTGGTCTACCAACAACTGCAACAACATTCGACCAGTTTGGTGGACTATGACAAAATCACCCTAATAAGATAGGCTCTAGCCCGTCGATGCATTTTTTGTTATGCTATGAGGAAATTGGCTAATATGTACATAAATCAATCACTGGTATTCGTACATTTCGTTTCGTTCATTATTCATGTGTTACATATACCCGTAGATTTGCGCGTGATGTGGGTTATGTGGTTATGTCCAGCTAGCCTCAGGTGATACACATTGTTATGCAATGTAAATAAAATATGTACGTACAAAAGCAGAGCACGTGTATTACAGAAAGGTCGCTTTCGTTATTATATAATGGGGAACGTGCCACTAAAGCTTCGACTGCATGTCCATATTTAATTGAGTGCATACGTCCGATGTAATTGATATGGATCGCGGCGCGGCTACGGCCAAACAAGCATACTACCTATGAATCCTAATACCTCAGGACTAAGTGCAGAGTAGTCAAACTATGGGGCCGCAGCACAAAAAATATATCTTTTAATAAGTGATGATGAAGTTTGATTTAAAGTCGAATTGGACTAAAATGTATATATATCGTTCAGCTGCATATGTGCAACTATCTATGATAGTAAATTCACAAGAACACCGGTGTATTAAGTATTTTCGTGTACAGTGTAGCACCCCTGGATAAAATTTCCGCTACAATGTCCTGTGCGAGTATAAAAAGGTGTTTTAATGACCTAACATAGCATCAGTTGCTTCTGACTTACATCCGAAATAAACGTTTCGTTCTAACTAGATATTTAAAACTAATAAATAAAAAAAAAACAAAATGAAACCATTGGTAATTGTGCATTAAATATTTTGTTCCACTTTTCATTCCTCAATATGATAGTTGTTATCGTGCAACCTACTCACAGTGTCGTTTATAATAATATATCTTATCATTAAAAAACATAACTATTTCATTACCCGTTTTATTTCTTTTTGTGAAATGATTATATTTTTGTTTCAGAATATATGCTTATTTTTAGTTTTAGTATGCAGAACATTTTCTCAAGAAGTAGTTAATGATGCAGTAACAACACAAGGTCCTTACGTTCCTACCCCAGCCATGTGAGTTATCTTTTAATATCAGTGGGTTTAGGTCAGAAAGCTTTTTTATGTTATTTTCTTATTTCTTGGTATTTATTTTGGTACCAGCAGTTTTATGTTAAGATGGGTGATTCGGAGTTAGCGTTTTGAGAACTCTAGTTTTAATGAGGACCGAAACATTTTGCTATAATTTCTATTTTATGATTTATATTTTATTGTTTCCTTTTGCACTAATGGTGCCTTATTATTTATTATTGGAAATAATATTTACCAGGGTTCTGCAAAGTAATGATAGAAGGCACTGCCTTTTCCCATTGGAACTAATGGTGAATATAAATGTATGTGTTTCAAATAATTTTGTTTGTTTCTAGAGATCGATCTGGACATCATTACCACACGCAGACCGTCGATCCCACATACAAAGGAGTCTGGAAAAAGAAGTTTGTTTGGCGTCCTCGCTGGGTTAAAACATGGCAACCAAAGAAAATCTACGTAGCTGTATGGAAGAGAATGTGGGGACCGTCTGAGATCAACGAATGGGTACCGATTCCTAAACCCCCTCCTGGATGGGTTAAGCATAGTTCTGGACCTTTTGTCGTTAAGAGATTACCACATACCCACCATGTGTCAGGGAACCATTGGGATTGATTGTAATATTAGTGTTTGCGAATTAATAAACGGTTCTGCCTAGCGAATTCCAATTTAATTTATTGAATCTTGTTATTGTTATTAATTTATTATATCATAATAAATGTCTTAAATTATATCAACATCTTCTTTACTCTTTCTGCCTCTGAAAGATCGTACCTATTCGCCCGAGAAGAAATTCGTAATAAAAAGCAAGCACACACGCCATGTATCATTATTTTCTACAGAAACCAATACTTTCGATCATTAATTAAAATGAAAATATACCTTTTTTCTCAAAGTGTTTGAATGTACCCAAAACAAATTTGCAGTTTTCTAAAATGTCCTATATCTCAGAAACAAACTATTTATTGTTATCTAACAAACTGAGGTATGGGAATATGGCCCATCCGAGTAGAATGTGCCCCTTTGATATGTATATACCGAGAGTATCTAAGCTACGACGACGTGATAGTTCAGTGGGTAGAACACCGCTTATCGTGCAGACGACTAGTGTTTCAATCCCGAGTCGGGCCTACACCCATTTGTTTTTCCTAAAGACATATTTGTAATATAATTTATCATGGTTGTTAATGGTGAGGGAAAACATCGTGATGAAACCCACATGGCAGAGTTGTACTAAGTCATGTGACAGTGTATTCGTACAAAATGGCGCGGCGGTAGCCTGCCCGTTTTAGGGCATGTAATATCGGATGATTTTCGATACCGGAACTGATTTACGATACTACTGGTTCGATTCCGGAGTTCCGGAACCAGTTCCGGAATTAGAAAAAAGTATAGTAAATAAGAAAAATTAATAAAGAGGCATTAAATTGTTTTGTCGAAAAAATCCTTATTATAAAAAATACAAGTTTTTCTAAGAATATTTACTAAGAAAAAAACAAAAATATACAACTTTTCAATAATATAAATAGTAGCAAAATCAACGAGTGCTAGCTTTTAGCAATTGCAATGAAGCTTACTAAATAACTATCTAATGCAATTATGTTGAATATAAGATTCAAAAACTCACAATGAACAAGTTTTCCTCTTCTGTCTAAGATCATGAAAATAGGTTTAAACTTTAAGGTGGCGCTAGCCGAGAGGGCAAACTCCGTTGACAAAGTGGTTTCTCCTTACAAAAATGGTTTTGCGCAAATAGTGGTTGAGAAAAAGTAGTCATATGAATGTATTACTGTTTCTGTTATTGAAATCTGCGCTTAATTATAATTAAGCGCAGATTTCAATAACAGAAACAGTGAACAATGTGAACATAAATAATTATTTATGTTCACATTGGAACGTTCTTGTCAGTAATAACTTAACATCTAAAATTGTTTTGAGAATCGGGCACATTCTGGCGGCTTATAAGTAATAAATTAAACAGCAAATATTTTCCAATAGAAAACTAGATATCGGTTAAATTATGTTATACTTCTTTGAATTTTAAAGCTCCATCTATACCTCAGAGAGTTAGCACTGATCTACGTTTGTATGGACAAGAGGTATGGCTGAACTTTAAATCAAATTAAACTAAAAAGAAATATAAAGTGTACGGTTAATTTTGCAAGAGAGTACAAAATTTATACTACAATTATGCAAATTTTATTATTGTGGTATCTTACAAATAATTATATGAATATCGGATTGCGATATTGACTTCAGTTCCGGAATTATAATATTGTAAAAAATCATCCGAAATTCCGGAGTTACGAAATTTCGGAATTCCGGAATCCATGCCCTAGCCCGTTTATCACGTGAGTACACTGTTCAAGCAAAACGTGGGTACTCTGAACACCAGGTGACAATGTCACGTAATGTTAAGAAGTATTAGTACCTCTGCCAATCCCTTCGGGGATATTTAGCGTGAACCTTTAAGACTTTGAGTATCTAAGACACAGTCAAGTATGGTACTCTCGGTTGCATCGGCTTAGGATAGCATTACCTAATCTCATGACATGGTCGGCTTTTGATGTGATTAACATTAAAATTCACTCCGTATTTCCTAGAAGAGTTTGACAGAAGGGCTATTTCTTTGACAACCAATTTTGTTATTCATGAGAAATTTTAACTGTTTTAAATAAACTACGTTTAACTATTCATGAGAAATTTTAACTGTTTTATTCTTGTGTCTTTAAACTAGACTCAATGAATGTTAGGATAGATTATTGTAGTTTCGTTATAACTTTAACTGTCATATGGGTTTAGCGTACAATCGACATAAGTGTAAGCACATATCTAAGACTAGCGTATATATCTATATATAAGCATATATATAAGCATAGCATATATATAAGCATAGCATATATATAAGCATATATCGTATAAGACTAGTATACCCGCGCAACTTCGTCTGTTAGACATAAACCTAATTTCTGTAGCTTAGGAGTATTTGAGTACCACACATCTAATTATATAAAAGTTATACTCCTAACAATACCCCGTTAGAGAAAACCTATTACTCTATTACCTTCGTAGTTTATTTAAATTTTAATGGTAAATATCCAAACAAACTTTCATACATACAAACTTTATACATCAAATTTATCCCACTACGGGATAAAATACTGAAATCCCATTTCAATGCTCATTCATATCATAAAAGAAACCCTTATGTTAAATCTCAAGTTTTTAGATACAGTGATAAGATTATTTTCATACAAATTTTCCTCGCATTTTTTACCCCTTTAGCGAAAGTTTTTTTTCCTATCCCTAAACAAATCATTCAATCATTTAATCGAAAATATATAACAATTTTCAAACTACTAGGCTTCCCATTTAAAAAGTTATTATTCTAGAACCATTAGAATTCTCGCATAGGTATGTAGTATCCCCAATTACATCTACATATACAGGCTTTTTTTAAAAGTGACTCCTAGATAACCCAAAGGGATTGTTCCGGGTGATAGGAGTACATAAGTATAAAACTATTAAGGCTATTACGCTATCAAAGGTTTCTTATAAGTGTTCGAGTCAAACCTCTCAGCACAAATGTACCTTTTTCTCACGATTTTTGCTTTTAATACAGCCAAATATCACTCACAATTCTTTAGTTCTGCAGCTGCTACTTATAAGCATAAATACTCGTGATCTATTAAATATTATGCTCGACTCACTAATGTGTTGCCAGTTCCATTGTCATGTCAGTATATCATTATTTAAACATTAAACCATAAGATATACAAGTCTGTATAGTATAATGCGAGTACATAAAAAAGAAAACTTTAACTTGAAACTTCCTTAACTGTCCAAACTAATCATTACAGACTTACAGTGATGCACAAACTCACTACTTGACTACTATACTGGAGTATCAATTGTTTTACATGCCATCAGTGTTTTTTTTAATTTGTAGTTTTCCATAGCATTAAGAAAAAAAATTGGTATATTCGTCCATAGAAAAAAATAGAAAAAAGGTTCAAGTAGGAAATTCATTCAACACGTTAGTAATGTGAATGTAGATAGCTACTTTCCTCATAATTAGCTATGTCTCGACTCACCGGCTCATCAACACGACCAGTCATTTCCCACCTCGACGAGCAGCTTTTAACGACACTTGAAGCCCACTTTGAACCGAGGACATAATTTATCATTTCCTAGTCCAAACACGGACGTAGAAAAAATACATGTTGATGTAAGTACCATTAGCTAATCATTTCCTTGAGCAAAATCTTACCAGAGTAGATGTCAAAAAACATAATTCAAATGCGACTTTTCAAGTTGTTCAAAAAGTTTATATAATCTTTCATCAAATTATACGAAAATATGTAAGTTATCTTAATGGCTTCTAAGTCTAATATCCAACTTACAGAGAGAAAGCATATTTTTATGTGTTAACGCAAGTATATGTTCAAAGCGGTGGTGGTAGACAATTCTAGACTGAAGTCCAACGCCGCTGGCGCCACTATCGATTCTATCATATACAAATTTGGTATAAAGTCTCCTGAGCAGATGTTATATTACATAAAAATACGATTTCGAGATTTGTTTATGGGGAGAGGAATCACAGGAGATTAAAATGTACTTATATGAAACTTTTATAATTTGCATTCCATTTAGTTCATACTAGTGGTCCGCCTCGGCTTCGCACGGGCGGTGTTAAGTGATTCGCACTGCTTACCCTCTACGATATTTACCGTGATGATATAAAGCTTATGTTGCTTCTGAAACTTTAAGCTTCAGCTAAAATCAGTTAAGTTGTTGTGGAGCCTTTTCATTACCGACATACAAACAAATCTTCCCTCCTTTTTAAACGACCCCAAAAAAGTAGGAGGTTGTCAATTCGTCGAGATATCTTTTTTAATATTATAAAAATATATCCTATGTCTTTTTCCTATTTCTAAGTTCCTACTCCACCGATTTTCAGCCAAATTCATCCGTTCTTCAACTGACATAGTTACACTATTTATAGTTATAAATAACACCACTTTCTTTTATATATATAGATAGATATGTGTCAAATTATTTATGTTATTGTAATTGATGAATACTGAATACAGGTGGTAGCGTTTCTGAAGTTGTCCCAAAATAACTATACCGTGCGGACGAAGTTGCGGGTAAAAGCTAGTAGTATATAATACATACCTATACACAAACACCAATATCTTTTTGTTCTGAGTAAAGGGATGCAACATAGTCCTCTCCGTTGCTCTTTGATCTAAGTTGACTTTACTACGAGGTCGTATTTGAGACGAGGAAATCCATTGAAGAACTGGGGTAATTGTTATAGCTCAAGGAGTTACAAAACTCACGCACGTTGCACATTGTGTGGGTCGGCCTCTCAGAAGGTGGACTGAACCGATGGATTACTTGGTGATACAGTCGTATTGGAGATGGAGATAAAGGTTGAATGACGATGATAAATGGGATTCAACATACACACATACATATTTTCACAGCTATATATCCGAAAAGGCCACAGCTTCAAAATTTGAAATTCTTTAGCTACTTTCGGAAGTAGAGTAGAGATATTGTAAAATAAAGGTTGCTGGGAATGGTATAATTGGTCTCCAACTGCATCGCCCACCAATCAATTAAAAGGTCCCAAAACTCTGAGTTGCCTCTCGCGAATCCCGCGGGAAAAATGGATCAGTAGAATTCTAAGCTAACACTACACAACACAGCTGAATATATAGGATGCATATAATGTCAACGAAAAACATTACTTTTACTGACGTGTATACAACTAACTACAATTAACTGGAAATACATATAAGCTTTAATTGGTTTTTATTTTTCCCAGAAAATAAAATAGTTCCCGATTGTCCAATTTATTAAATAGACACAATTGACAGCTCATCGTATACTAACGTGGTACGTACGTGTTATAACGCTAAAACGAAAAAACAAATTATACTCACCCACTTCACTTAGAATGATACAATTAAATAATACTCAGTTTAACATACGGGATGTATTTTATTCGGCGGTTCCGCTGATAAATTTTATGAGAACATAACAAAACTTATGTAATACACAACAGAACTCATAACAATATAATTATGTTGACGACGACATAAGGTCGTATCAACATCTTTACTGATAACTTAACGAGTACTTACACTAACATAATATAATTAAACAGCGCCAACACACGTTTAACTTATTCAGACTTATGGATACAGTACTTAAATAATGACTTTTGGGTTTTGTTGGTAACAATTAGTATATATCCGTATTCACAAAGAATTGGCCCTGGGTATGGGAAGGTATGCGGTAACATATTCTAAACAATCGCAGCGACCGTTTCAGCCATTATTTTCGCATGCTTTTATCAAAAGTGTTAATTGTTTACTGCGGGTGATGAAATATCCGTGAACTGATGCTGATGATTTTTCACATTTTTGTACAGTTTACACGTCGCTTGAAGATGTGCACCAATTCCTGCTACATTATTTACCAACTATGAATTTTGGCATTTTTGTACTTCAATATCTTAATTATTGTTTTTATTAACAAAAACTAATGTACTCATCATCATTTGGGAAACTGCCACGTCGCCTGCTGTGGCTGTGTGGGAGCGGGTTTCTGTGGCGACGGCGTCACGGTGGCTGCCACGTTCTTGTCACTGCGGTCCCAGCCGTGGTGCTCGTGCTCGTGGTGGTCCGGAGACGGGAACCACTCTGATATCCATACTGGCCTCCAAATCTTCTTAACATCGGGCACCCAAATATCCTTCCAGTCCGGAACCCAAATTTGCTTCCAAGCTTCCTTCCACTCCAGTTTCTTGTCAGGAACCCATATAAGTTTCTTGGAAGGTTTCCATATTTGTTGCCAAGCTTCCTTCCAGACCAGTTTTTTGTCGTCAACCCATATTTGTTTTTTCTCAGTTCTCCAAATTTGTTTCCATTCGTCTTTCCAAACTAATTTCTTATCAGGAATCCAAATTTGTTTCTTTGCAGGCTTCCAGTACTTTTTCCATACCGGTTTCCAAACAAGTTTCTTCTTCCATAAGTCATGTGAAGTATACTCCCAACCTTCAGGATCCTTTCCTAAATATTTCTCGCCAGGTATTCCGACTTTGACCCACTCGGGCACCCATATTTTCTTCCAAGCTGGTACTTGAATGTCTTTCCATCCAGGGACGACGATGTCTTTATAAACAGGTACCGTTATTTTCTTCCAGTCTGGAACTTTCACTTCTTTCCATGCGGGGACTTTGATGGGTTTCCACTCTGGTTTATAAATCTTTTTCCAGTCTGGTACTTTTATTTCCTTCCATACTGGCACTTTAGTGGGCACCCATATTGGTTTCCAGATTTTTTTCCATGAGGGTTTCCATATTTGTTTTTTTGCTTTCTTCCAAATTTTCTTCCAGCCGGGCTTCCAGATGAGTTTCTTCTTCCAATATCCAGGATCATGGTGGTCATGGTGGTCGTGATGCTCTTCGTGATGTTCCTCGACATGATGATGTTCTTCGTGGTGCTCCTCGTGGTGGTCGTGGTGGTCGACGTGGTGGTCATCGTGGTGGTCCTGGTCTTGGAACGGATTTATAAGATCGTGTGATGGTGCTGGATAGTCATATCCAACTCGTTGCTGGGCTGCAACTTTGTTGTATGATTGGCGTTCTAGTTGCTGGGACTGCTGATTCTGCTCGATCAGCGCTTTCCCTGTCACTAGAGCAACGTGTAAAATTACCCCAAGGGCAACCTGAAACAAAAAACAATAACATGTATAAATAATTCATTTCGCATTCATACATATATTATGCATGGCATTTTGATCGCATAGCAAGTTATGACTAAAAGAGGAATAATGTAAAACTATCTTATAAATTGAATGTTATATAAAAACATCTGTATCCACAATGTACGTTCTAAACGGTAGTGCAAGTGGTCGCACTCGTTCAAGAAGTCCACGAAGGAACAAATCTCGTTTGGAACTTTCACTGCGAATACCGCGTTCCTTCCTATACATAGAAACATATACAGTCCCGGAAACAACATCTCAACGTATCAACAACGTTCGATCTTGTTACAAGACACTCGCTGTGGGCGTATGTCTTCTGACCAACTAGCTGTAATACAAATCATCACTCTTTATTTCACCTTAATGATGACTCACAATATGGATATCTATTGATTAAATTAAATGAAGAACAAAATATTCACGTGAGTACGAAAAAATAATGTAAAAAACTGCTTACAGAATGGTTACAGACTAAAACCTGAAGACACTGAGCAACTACTGATAAGAACAACCTAATTTTATCCATGTAAATATAGAGTAACTATGAATAACTATTGATTTAAGTATTCATTCAAAATAAGATTTTTTTGATCTTGATTCCTACGTATGCCAAGTTAGTTTCACATATAATGTTATAGAGTGGGGCATCTATCACAAGTATTTTTAATGATTAAAAATGTCCCATGCACTTTTTTGTTACTTTAGCATAGAAATAAAGATTTTTTTGTTATATTTGTTAATTCGAATTTGATATTTTCATATAACCCTTAGTGTTAAATCAAACTTGAGATTATTGAAGCTACGAGTATAATCGTTTCTCGCTCTTCAATGGTGCGAACACATCGATACGACAATAAATGAGATACATCGGATGAAATTGAAATTTATTTTCTGTAATTGTGTTTCAGTGCCTAAACAAACAAGCCGACGTAACATAACATAACATAAAAGTTCACGCCGAATATCCCCGAAGGGGTTGGCAGAGGTACTAATACTTCTGAACATCACGTGACTTTGTCACCTGGTGATCACGCTTTTAAAATTAAAATGAGATAAGTGTTCATTGTAAACTTCAGTCATAGTACATGGTGAAAATGATTTTGAAAGTGGCTTGTTGATTAGCACAATTCGCACTTGGGTCTGAAACGGGCGCATGACCCGACACGATACGTCATCGGTGGTAGGTGGTCGTCGCGGTTATGTAAGCGTTGTGCAAGCTAGCCAAGATCGTGAGTTCCGAGTCCTGGGGCGGAATTCTACTAGACATTATACTATTAACATATACTATTAATCCGATGGTAACGTTTCTTAAATTCCTAGATTTGGCCGCTCAACAAAATGTGTCGCTATGTTTTGTGAAATGGTAGGATAGGATTCAAAACTACTAAATATATGCAAGAAAAACGATAATTCCAAGTTTGTTACTTAATTTATGTCACCTTTTTTCAATGCAAATTGAATTATTATTTTAAAATATATTTTCTCTCAATTCTCTAACTTTAACAAATATCGCAATCAAATGGCGTTGCAGTGTTAATTTAATGTGTCATGTAGGGTGTCCCCCAGGTTTGGAGGCGATTGCGCGGCTCGGACCATATGCGACGTCAGGTCAATTTACGAAACTACATGGAGATTCAGTTCAAGTCACTTTCCATTGCACTGCATTATATAATAAGTGGAATGTTGACTTAATATATTGTTTCGTTGCTCTGATTTTATTTTAACTGAGACAAAAACATCTAGCGTTTAAGATAAACAATTTTAATGGGAATAGACCAATACCGTTTCTTTCGTATCTCTTTCCTCGGATAGTTTACTATTTACTACTACATAACAGGTGACTGAGGATAAAGATGATTATTGAAATTTTCCCAATATTATTTAGAAATTTTGAATTTACTGGCTAGATAAATTAATGTCATCATGCAAAATCATCTACCGCATTTGTTTTAAATCCTACCACTATCCACCAACGAATACCGGAAGCGGCTTACTTTAATGTTATTACATAGTAATGTTAATGGTCCATAAATGGTTAAAATAATAATTAACATTGTACTACTTCTTAAGCTATTTAGTATTATTATGAGAAACACTTGATAAAATTTTAGTAACGAATTATATATTTCATGCAATTTTACTTATTATTTCACTTGGTTACCACTTTCTAGAACCTGCGTTCCAGTGAAACTGCTATTTTAATTTCCCATTGTCTTGTTTCTATTTTGCTCTTAAGACACATAATTCAAAAACTACCTTTGTGTTAAATATTATTACGAACTGCTAGTAGCATCATAAAAAGCGTTCAAAAATACAATGGGCAGTTTAATATGTTACATAAAATATATGCATGGCGTAAGAAACCTAAAAATTACAATTTCTCAATTTTTGGACTTGTTTAGAACCTTAATTGTCATAGAATTAGTAGGTTTATACCCATGCACTTAAATTTTATACATTAATACAAACGCACAGCAATTAAATTATTTTATAGAAAATAAAAAAGACAATCAGGGTGAAGTTACCAGCTCGCAGCGGTAAGATCCTTCTTAGCGTCCTTGTTAAATTACAACGCCAACCAATAACTAGTGATTTCCTTATCTCAAAAGTAAAAATACGTTTCCAAAAAAAATACAATAGACTCAAACAAATCCGTAAATGAAAATCATCTGTAAGACACTGACCACTGGGCTCCAAATCCCTCGCATGGTGGGGCGGGGAACGGCAGCTCCTCGAGTTGAAACGCCGGAACTGTTAAACTCTAATAGTTTTCATCGAAGTAGTGTATATATATGAGGTGGCCCACCCCGAGTGTGGCCAGGTGGGGCGCGCTGAAGCAATCACTTTCGCCGAATCACCCCGCGTGGAGCGACCGCCAGTTCCACTTTTAGGAGTTGCAGGAAGCGTGGGAGCACCTGGCAGGACATGTTGTCGGATCTCTACCATACGCTATTATGCGGTTACTTAATTTTACCGTAAACACGAATAGAGATACTTGTAGTTTAGATTTTTCATTATGTTGTGCAGGGCTTTATCGCAGTTACTTTGATTTTGATGGTTTAAAACAAATATTTATTTCTTGATTTACTGAAGACCTATTTCGTATTTACTAAAGGGACATTAAGCGTTTTATTCCGATCGTTTTTCAACAAGCTAGTATTAAATTGAAAGAAAGGACTATTCCATTGTTAGTTTACTTTTTGAATAAAAAGATAATATTAACGATTTTTAAGACTAATCAAAAGATTACCACACTACGAGGATTTCCGTGTAATATAAACATAACCAAAAAAATAGTTTCACAAGTAATTAATTACTTTAATACGCTTTCGGAGTAGTCGATTTAAAATCACGTACCAATCTATCTATAAATACTCTACTTTACAAAACTTGTTTACTAGGTCGAATTTATAAGTAAGATCTTTTAAATTTTGTACTGTAGTAGCAATATAATGCAATGCAATATAGCATTTGAAACCACTATAGGACTAAACCCGTCACAGTGGTAAGACCTGAGTGGAAAACTCTTCCCTGCAACTATACTTATCCTAGCTTACATTTAATTGCATATGAATTCCTCGTTAACACTATTTTATAATTTTTACATTCAATTAAACCAATTAAAATCTTAATGAAACTTTTGCTTCAAAGTTTTTTGACATAATCTGTTTCCTGCGTAACGACACTTAGAGGTAACATAGTATATTATTACCATAGAAAATAAGTTTTTAATACATATAATATGAGGTTAGGCACGATGTGGCCACTGAGACTAAACCGCGAACATATTTATTTTATATAAATCGCCTACTTATTATAGTTATGTCTTGAACATTATACTAAGTTTTCTTTATGCCACATGCACACATGCGTTAAGTTGTTATATTTAAAATAGGGATGCAACGATACCGACACGATAATCGTATATCGGCGATTATCGTAAACCTTTACGATCATTCGTTATCGTAGATATTACGATACGATATTTTTACGATACATTTATTTCCAAATTTTTGAACAAGCTACAAAGTCAAGCCGTGTAGTGTCGGCTTAGAATAACACTACCCCATTTCTACCCGTGGGTGATCGTAAGAGGCGACTAAGGGTATAGGGGCTTATTAAGTGATTTTTGGGCGATGTGGTTGGAGACCCGTCACCAAAAACATTTATTATTACCATCTTTTCCCCAATCAACTTCCAAAAGTGGCTGAGGAATTTTTCATTCCAAAGCTCTGGCTACCCCGTTAAGGGATTTATAGCCGTGAGTATATGTATATGTATGTACAAAGTCAAGTACCTACTGAATCATCCATGTTCAAACAGAGACATGACTTTAAGTATTAGGGGGTTAACACAGGATTAAGTATTGAAATGGAGGCACGGTTTGGTAACTTGGAGTCCGATAAATCTGTATTTGGCTACAGCTCTGGACCCATGATCCAATTGATATACAGTAATGAGAGAACCGACTTAAGGGAAACAACTTAAAAATGTTTTGTTTTCTGAATAAGAATTTGCCAGTAATAAATTACGACTACAAGTTAAATTAATTAATAGTCAGTAAATGTAACATATTAAACAGAAGTAACAATTTAAATTATAAGTTAATAATGAAAATTGTTAAAATTAATAAATATATTGATTAAAAACGCATAACTTTTTTATACTTTTAATTAGTCGTACAATAATAAAATACAACAAAGCTTCCAATAAATTTATCAAAATAATAATTAAAAAAATATCGTAATGCATTCGTATCGTAATTCGTTATCGTATTTGGCCATTACGATGCATTCGTCATTCGTATTGGTATCGTAATAGACGTATCGTTGCATCCCTAATTTAAAATAACATAAGTTATCCATAAGTCATAAAACTAGTCATAGTTTTATGACTTATGAAAACTTTTATCAGTCATGATAAAAGTTTTCGTGTTAAATATACATACTCATATACCATAAGTTGTTACAATCAAATACAATGAGGATATCACATCAAGTAAGTAATAATAAAAATGATAATGTGTTGTAAAATGTGACTAGAGTTGGTATATTAAGCGATGTTTGCAGCCAGCTACTAAATCACTACTTTGTTACACAAGTTGAAGACAAAATCACTACTTTTCTTCTAGATGCGAGAATCTCAGAATCATCTTCAAAGGCCCACTAAGGTAAGTCATGTAATTTCCTAATTTATGCATTATATGAAATGGTCTTTGTTTCCACAATAAACAAAGAATTAAATATATGTACACACTTAACTATATATACAGGTATAAAAAATAAATAATTAAGTAAAATGCAAAGTACCTAACCTAGACTAAACTATATAAAAAATACTCTCGAAATCGCTGCCGCCTGGAGGCAGGGTTTCGAGAAGGCTGGCTGCAATAAGAGCTTATCCCATTTGACTGCATGCGGACGTCTGAAAGCCACAGAATCTGCATGCAGACTAGTGGAATAACGTTCAGAACGCTAGGCTTCTGAAAAGTAGAGCAAGTTTGGCTCCTAGCTCACTAAATTTTTAGTAGCTCCGTCTCAGGAAGGTGGAATAACGTTCAGACGCTTCTTCAGTCGCCTCGCGTCGCGCCCGCCACTGCGAGAGGACGTGCCAAAATTTTACATGCCTATGATTGCAAATTACGTAAACAAAAAAAGATAATAAAAGTTTTATAGCAGATATACATATGTATGCTATATAGCATGCACATCCGTTCAAATAGTGTCACAACTCAAAAATTAATTGAATCCCTCTTGTTTTACCATTACGTTAATTAACCATTGATAAACATCAAAAAGTTAACTCTTGAACTGGCATATGTATAGCTTGTTAATTTGTAATTATGTTCAGTTGTCGTAACAGGAGCAAAAATGTAAAAATAAAGAGAAATGTAAGTTTTAAATACGATTTTTTCAAAAATTTGGTTTTTGAGTTGTGTCACTATTTGAGCGGAGGTGCGAATGCTCACGCCATTACTAACCATAGTGGTAGGCAGATAAGTTTAATTACATACATAGATACGCATACTCACGCCATCACTTCCCATAGGGGTAGGCAGATACGTTTAATCTCATGCATGCAAATTATATTATATAAACGTTCACGCCGTTTATCCCCGAAGGGGTTGGCAGAGGTACCAATACTCCTGAACTCACATGGCAAGCGCCATCTAGTTTCCAGAGAAGGTACCCACGTTTTGCTTAGACAGTGTACTCACGTGATAGGGGGCAGGCCTATCGTCGTTTTGTACGAATACACTGTCACATGACTAAGTACAACTCAGCCATGTGGGTTTCCTCACGATGTTTTCCCTCACCGTTAGCAACCATGATAAATTAACCACACATATGACTTTAGAAAAGACAAATTGGTGTAGGCCCGTCCCAGGATTGGAACTCACGCCCTTCTGTTTTTCGGGCTGGTGTTCTACCCACTGGACTATCATGTCGCTAAATTATATTAAATTATATATATTCACGCCATCACTTCCCATAGGGGTAGGCAGATATGTATAATTATATTCATGCATACATACATTACTCACGCTATTATTTCCGATTGGGGAAGGTAAATACGTTTTATCACATACATGCAAATCTATACTAATATTATAAAGCTGAAGAGTTTGTTTGTTTGAACGCTAGGATCTCAGGAACTACCCAATCAAATTGAAAAATTCTTTTTGTGTTGGATAGTCCATTTATTGAAGAAGGTTTTAGGCTATATATCATCACGCTGCGACCAACAGGAGCAAACTATCAGCGAATAATGTTGCAAAAACGGGGATAATTATTCATACTAAGGCTTCCGTTGTGTGCGCTGCGTAAACGTTTAAGTTACCCAAAAAAAAATGTACTAAAGAATTATTTCTCTTTAAATGATCTAAAAAAATGCCCGCGACAGTATATGTCTAACTTTTAAGTTTCACTTACTATAACCATTTTTATGGTAAATAAATTTGGGCGAATTTAATGCATAATTGCCATAATGTTTTATCAACATAATATTACGAGTAATCTTTATCCAAATAAATATGTTGTTGATTGAGAGTATTTAATTGAGAACAAAATTGTCCTTGATATCACTTAATTTAAAAAAAACATCTTAGAAGATAATACAATTTTTTAATTACTCCGTAACAAAATTTACACGCGTGCATGAAGCGCAAGACAAGACGCTGCGCTGGCCGGCGAGCGAGGTCACCTGCGCGAGAAGCTTATGTTTAAGCCTTATCCTATTAATATTATAAATGTTTGCAGTGTAGTGTCGGCTTAGAATAACACTACCCCATTTCTACCCGTGGGTGATCGTAAGAGGCGACTAAGGGTCTAGGGGCTTTTTAAGTGATTTTTGGGCGATGTGGTTGGAGACCCGTCACCAAAATCATTTATTATTACCATCTTTTCCCCAATCAACTTCCAAAAGTGGCTGAGGAATTTTTCATTCCAAAGCTCTGGCTACCCCGTTAACGGATTTATAGCCGTGAGTATATGTATGTATGTATGTATGTATTATAAATGTGAAAGTTTAGATTTTGTGTGTTTGTAGCTAAATGAAGACTAATTCACAGAACATACTTAAAACAAAATTTACAGGAAGCCAGATAATGATCCCAATTAACACAATAGGACACTTTTTATTCCAGAAAAATCAAGAGATTAATAAATATTCTTGAAAAATGGTTAAACAGGCTAAGAATCAATGCTCAGCCGAAACTACTATACTTATAAACTTAAAATTTATAAAGTGAAAAAATTGTAAGGACACTATGAAAAACACCTTTTTTCTCATCGCATGACAGAGACCCTCAACAGGTCAGTTAAATATTTCAGTTTGACGACGTGAAAGTCTACACTTTTGACAGTACGAAGTCTGTGGGGTCAGCTAGTAATATTATAAATATTCACGCCATTACTTTCCATCGGAGTAGGCAGATACGTTTAATTACATACAAACACACATATACTCACGCCATTACTTCCCATTGTGGTAGGCAGATAATTTTCATTCATACATACATACTTAAACTCCTGCGTTATTTCCCTTTAGGGTAGGCAGATACGTATTGTTTCAAATATGCATACTCACCCCATCACTTCCCATGGGGGTAGGCAAATACGTATCACTACGTTACGTAACGTACGTAATAATAACATACTTATACCCACGCCATTATTTCCGATTGGAGTAGGCAAATACGTTTTATCACATACATGCAAATTATATTCTTTATTTCTTCTTTCTTATTGAGGATGGATGGAAATAAAGTAGCGAAAGAGATATATAGAGCCAATGTTGATGGGATTGTTAGTAGAGGACGGCCACGTAAAACGTTTCTAGATCAGATAGAAAACGTTCTTATAAAGGCGGGGGTCCGAAGTGAGAAGAATAAAAGAGCATGTATGAGAAGAATAATGAATGAATGGGAAGCAAGTTATTAACTATAACATGATTGAGTCCTACCTCTCGCATCCAATAGCCATACATACCGTTTTAATGTTTAAAATGCATAACGCATGTTATAAAGGTAAAGACATATGAATGACGACATGTAGAATGATATGTTTAACCCTTTTTATCCAGATCACCAACCTGGTTTTTTTATCAATATTATAAGTTATTTAAATTTTCTGCTGTGTAGTGTCGGCTTAGAATAGCACTACCCCATTTTTCCGGTGGGTGTATGTAAAAGGCGAATATCGGTGTTGGGGCTTTTAAGAGATTTTTTGTACATTTGGTCTTCCTTTGCGTCTTCTGTCTTTATTAAATTAACTTAAACAATAGGTGAACATTAAACTAACTTCTTCGCTTCACCTTTTGAAAATAAAATAAGCTTTTGAATTATAAAAATGGTTTTACAAAGACCGCTGAAATACGCAAGTTTTTAACTCATACTTCATACTTTATAGTTTTTATAAAAACAACTGTATTACAGTTTGTTGTGTAGTGTCGGCTTAGAATAGCACTACCCCGTTTCTTCCGGTGGGTGTACGTAAGAGGCGACTAACGGTATTGGGGTTTTTAATGGATTTTTTTGAGCGATGCGGTTGGAAACATACATATTCATACATATTCTCACGCCGTTAGTTCCCATTGGGGTAGGCAGAGACTATCGATCGCCACTTTGTACGATCCTGGCAAACCTCTCTAGCTTCATTCACATCCATCAATCTTTTCATACATGCTCTTTTATTCTTCGTACTTCGGACACCTGCCTTTTTGAGCACATTTTCTATTTGATCTAAATGTGTCCTCCGAGGTCGTCCTCTACTAACATTACCTTCCACATTGGCTCTATAGATCTCTTTCACCACTTTACTGTCATCCATCCTCTCTATGTGCCCAAACCATCTCAACATTCCTTTTTCTATCTTACTTACAATATCATCTTTAACACCACACCTTTCACGAATCACATCATTCCTCACACGATCACATAACCTTACATTACAAAGGCGGTTGGAAACCCATCACCAAAAACCTTTATTTCACCATCTTTTCCCCACGCAACTTCCAAAAGTGACTGAGGAATTTCTAATTCCCTAGCTCTGGCTACCCCGTTAAGGGATTTATAGCCCTGAGTATATGTATGTATGTAATTTAAGTTAATAAATTTACTTGTATTCGTTGGAAGATTCTGATGACTGTACGGGTTGGACCTAGTATAGCATCAGCATGTGTAAACGACTGCATTTTTTTGTTAACGTGTTTCCTGTATCATTATTTTGTTAACTTTTTTCACGTATTTCATTTAAGTCTTTGTTTGTTTTTGCTCTGAATAAATAAAATGTTTCAAATATATTTGGGCACCGATACTGATTATAGTAATGACCCCATCGTAAATTATATCTCTCTAACATACTTATATTTTCAGGGAATAGCATGCAGCAATAGAGCAAAAGATGAAATAAATTTTGAGAAACTTTTCCTCCAAGAGGTAGCCAGAGCTAATGAAAAAGAAATTCGTCGGCCACTTTTGGAAGTTGAGTGGGGAAAAGATGGGTGAAAAGAAGCGATGAGTCTCCAACCGCATCGCCCAAAAAAACATTAAAAGCCCCAATACTGTTAGTCGCCTCTTACGTACACCCACTGGAAGAAACAGGGTAGTGCTATTCTAAGCCGACACTACACAACAAACAGTAATACAGTTGTTTTTATAAAAACTATAAAGTATGAAGTATGAGTTGAAAACTGGCGTATTTCAGCGGTTTTTGTAAAACCATTTTTCTAATTCAAAAGTTTATTTTATTTTCAAAAGGTGAAGCGAAGAAGTTAGTTTAATGTTCACCTATTGTTCAAGTTAATTTAATAAAGACAGAAGACGCAAAGAAAAACCAAATATAAAAAGAAACTCGTGCGAAATTCCTTCCACTCCTTAAAGATGAAATAGAGGTTTGAATAAAAACATAGGCTCAATTGACTAAATAAAGGTCTCTTATTCCAGTGAGTAACGTGTGATGTGATCGAAAATGTAAAATTCCTCATAACATAACACACTTTTTAATCTCTCGCGGTTTGTCGACGTTATCTATACTTATAATAATAAATCTGTAGAGAGGTCAATTCTGTACATTAAGTATATTTTAAAAATAACAATCAGGGGGTGATTAGTGATCGATACTGATGGCAAAAATGCAATTAGTAAATCTTCTGTCTTTCTGCCTATCTGTCTGTCGGTTTGTATGTTCCTTATGGAATTAAAAACTACACGACGGATTTCGACACAACTTGGTACAATTATTCTTCATGCTCCTAGGCAGGTTATAGTATACTTTTCAGCAGAGTAGTGAAGGGGATATTTGGGAAATTTTGGTAAAACGGGAGAAGTTACTCCATTTTTTAAGCTTTCGTCGCGTGGGCAGCCTAAATGGTTAAATTTACATAGAAATCATGTATGACGGAAATATTCCACATGCAATTGCCAAAAAAATATTCCTGAACAGCATATGTCTATATTTTATGGTTGATTCAGAATAACACGTGTAACTGCTGATAACTTAGCAGTTCGGAGCATTCTGATATATTGGTTACTCTTACGTTTATAATACTCTCGGTCATCTCTAATTTCAAAAAGTTTATATTATTACCAATTAAATAAAAAAAAAACATAGAAATCGGTATAGAAACACCAAACCTATACATGAAAAAAGCCATCGCGCCGTTATCGCACGTGAATACTGAATCATGCTATAAGGATTATTTTTATGTACCTAACGGTTGCTCGGGCAAAAGATAGCCGTGAGCATATGTATGATGTATGCAAAGTTTGTAACTCTGATTGTTTGTTTGCAAGGGGTTATTTTCGGAGATACTAAACTTTCATAAAAGCGCTTTCACAATCTCAAAGCTACACTATTCAGGAGTCCTTTAAGTTGTAATCATTGCGCTGAATTTCACAAAGGGCGAGCAGTGATCGAAGAAACTTCGAATATTTTTAAAACTACGCTACCCGTGCGAAGCTGGGCCGATCCACTTTATATAATAATAATCTGGATTAACCAACGAGTCAGCCCGTGACCACGGCACCAGTAGGTTTAACGTCGGGCAAACATAATCACGTGAGTGGTTTTAAAAGTATCCGTTGGTTAATCCCGATTATTATTATATAGAAGATGTATGTATTTTTTATATAATTAACTTAACTTTAGTTGGTCATGACAATGCAGTTACTGGCATGTTGGTATGAATCACCAACCCAACACAGGGAAGGCTCCAGTTCCAAATCGCAGACATATTCTCGTATGAGCTGTAGTTGCAGAACCTACGCTACGAGTTACCCCTCCCCATAATGAAAACAGCTTAAGTTTAGTTAATTAAGCTGAATCCTAGTTTTAGTCCAATTAATTACACACTTGTTTTAGAATCTTTGTGTTGTAAATCTCAATTCAATCATCTATACTTATAATAAATCTGTAGAGAGGTCAATTCTGTACATGAAATATATTTTCAAAATAACCATCAGGTGGTGATTAGGGATCGATACTGATGCCAAAAATGCAATCAGTAAAATTTTTGTCTGTCTGTCTGTCTGTCTGTCTGTCTGTCTGTCTGTCTGTCGGTTTGTATGTTCCTTATGGAAACAAAAACTACTCGACGGATTTTAACGATTCTTGGTAGAATTATTCTTCATACACCTGCGCAGGTTTTTGTATACTTTCCAGCTGCGTAGTAAAGGGGAATTTTGGGAAATTTTGGGAAAACGGGAGAAGTTACTCCATTTTTTAAGCTTCCGTTGCGTGTGCAGCCTTAATGGTTAAACTTTCATAGAAATCATGTATGACGGAAAAATTCTGCATAAAATTATCAAAAAAAAAATCTTCAACAGTTTATGTCTATCTTTTACGGTTGACTCACAAAAACACGTGTAATTCCTGATAGCTTAGCAGTTCGGAACATTCTGATTATATTTGTTTACTCTTACGTTTGTAAACCTCTCACTCATCCCTAATTTAAAAAAGGTAACATTATCACCTATTCAATAAAAAAAGAATCATAGAAATCGGTAGAGAAACACCGAAATTATACATAAAATAAGCCATCGCGCCCGTGACCAAAACCGAATCGTTACTAATTTACATATAACATACTAGATGGCGCCGGTAGTTGCATCCTACAACACGTAATGATTTATTTTTTAGATTGTTATAAATACTATATAGCGTTTTTTTCCAAAATTTGCTATCAAACGGAAATACTGAACCGTTCATTAAAGCGCATTAAAAATCATCAAACTACACTGTTTAGTGAGTGCTATAAATTTAGTAAATTGAAAACATTGCGCTGAATTTCACAATGCTTGAGCAGTGACTAAAGAAAGAAACCTCAGATATTTAAAAAACAACGCTACCCGTGCGAAGCTGGGACGATCCACTAGTATAAGAATATAATAATATAACGGAGGTGTTAACTATTATTTATTACACAATGTAATGAGATTTTCACAGACCGTTTATTTTATTTCGCAAGTTATTCATTCATAATATAATTTAAACCATTTCATAATTTCGTTCCACGGCAAAACATAATAAGCCACATATTTTATAACTTTTGATCTGTATTAGCGGTCAGCTGAAGCGAACAGTTTCCTGGCTACCAATATGTTATTAAATTTCCTCTGTTTGCATAGTGTTACATAAAATAATATTTTAAAACTTTTATATCATTCATTACTTCCATTACACAGTTTATACTCGTCTTATAAAAAGCGCACGAGATAAGTTTAATGAGTCTTTTGACTCGATTTAACTTATAAACATACAAAAATAACTTCATGTAATAAGACTGTCACTAAAGTAGGCAGAGATAAAATATTGCCTTTCCGTGACACTGATATTGATTGTGCCCTTCCAAGTACAGCTTTTTATCAAGGCCACAGTCACTCTTTTATTTTGCCGAAATTGGTTTACGTAGGCTAATATAAATAATTTAGCAATAATACTATTTTCTTCTATTTTTGGTTGTCTGTAACTCTAAATCATTAACTGGTGATGAGAGCTCAACATGTATATTTATTAATTAGGCTCCGTAGTGTCGGCTTAGAATAGCACTACTCTATTTTATTCTTAGCAGTAATCATCGTAATGTGTTAATACGATGCAAAATTTTTGGAGTAAGTATTTGTTTTACTAGCAGCTTTTTAGCAAATTTGCAAACGAAATTAACCTGTCTTATATTAAAGCAGCATTGATAAAAATATCTACCCATCTCTTCCAACTAATGTAGCTTGACACAAAACTATTATTCCCTTACGTTTACGTGTTTGAATATTTATGAGGATTATTTAAAAACTCGGAAAATTCTCAAACGTTACTTCAACAGCTTAAACCAACAATGTAGATACAAAAATATTGGGAATATAAACATTATAAGTTATTATATTATGATCGTGATTGACCACATCAGCATATAAATCAGACAGTGGGACCACACGTGGACATGGCAATGGGTAAAATGCCCACCAAGAGGGTCCATATACTATTTATTACATTATCTACTAATTTTAACTAAGCCGGTTTATTATACCACTTCTGCAAGAAACTCAAACAAAATTGACGTTATTCATCAATCATCATTGGTTTTGTCAGATTTATACAGATTACTTTATACATACACGATCAATTATTCTAATGGAACCTGTTTTAGCGTTGTATAACAGTTAGTATGCAAATCACCACAATTAAAGGTCAAAGAAAGGTTTAGCATTAGTATAGTCGACTCGGGGACTCCGCACTAGTACTCAGCCCAAATGAGTCGAAACATTACCATTACGTAATGTAACTAGCTGAACTATAAACACAGCTCATAAATAAAAGATGTTATTAAAGGAAAGAAAAATTTCGACACTGGCGGGGACACTGGTGGAAATTTTTCTTTCCTTTAATAACATCTTTTATTTATGAGTAATAATCCCCACATGAGGAATTCATGTCAAAAAACATTAAATTATATAAACACAGCTATTTATATTATCATTTGAGTTCTTACTTCAGTAGTAAAATATTACGACAACTTCGATGGAAACACCAGATTATGCCTACTGGTTGTAGGGAGACGGCTACGTAATAACACAGATAATATTAGTGAACAAAAGTACACATATTGCTGTATCAATCAATAGGGGACCCCACTGCACAGGTAGTGTTATTTTTCAAATATTTGTGGGTCTTCAATCACTACTCACCTCTAATATTTAGCAGACGGTATAGAGCCTATGTATTTTTTCTTTGAAAATGAAAATGAAAATTGTACTTTTCAATTAATGAAGAATTTCGTGTTTCGGAGCCTATTCATTACAAATAAACATACACATAAACAAATCTTTCCTGTATAAAAAAATAGAGTTTTTTTTATTTAGCATCAATAATTTATAATGAGTATTGAGAAGATAAAAAAGACTAACCAAGAGTAAATCAGTTAGTCTCCTATTTTCGATATATATACACACGCAGACGTAAAAGGGTTAAGATGTCGTTGCGAGCAATACAAGGCCTGGTTGCACCATAATGACTGATCTCGACTCAAACAGTTGAACTTGTTCAGGTGGTTGTCGGTGCCAACAATAAAAGCTTCAGTCTGTAAATAACGCCACCACAAGATCGGTTTGTATGTGTGGATCACTGGCTAACTGCGCCAAATATCCGTGTCTTCAAGAATATAAAAAAAAGTAGCCAAGAGCATCAGAGTTAAAAGCTACTGGGCTCCTTTTGAAAGTTCAGTGGGGCAAAGATGGTAGAATACAAGATGGTTAGTGGTGCGTCTCCAACGAAATCGCCTAAAAACACTTTAAAAGACGCAAATTCGCAAGTAGTGGATTGGGTTGAAATTGATGGGAGTAGGTATATTGATGCTCTGTACGTACACATTGTGACTTATAAGTATAACTCCGTTAAAAGGACTTAAAATTAGTACGGAGCGACTTAGGGTGCAAATACATGAATTGAATAGGGTACAATTGTTGCACGTACTGGCAGGAGGGCCTACATCAAAAATTCTTTAATTAACTTCGTTTGCCCCATTCAATTTACAAAATCTGGTTGAAAATTTTCTAGATTTGAACTCTGAAACTGACTGAAACTCTGCCTGCCGTCTACGTCTAGGGAGATATAGCCATGAATATAGCTAGATGGCATATTCAAATCTTTACTTGTATGTAGCATTACGTCGACTTTGACATGAAATAAACGTTGCAATAAAATTCGTAACGTGTGATATATCATTACTCCTCAACTTGTTTCCGTGTGAAAAGAGTTCAAAGTTCACCACAATTAATTAGCAAGGTCTCGAAACAACTGTGGCGTTACAACAAATATTCTATTTTTTTACAAATATGCATGCATATTCACATAAATATAATAAAACATAATCGCTGAGATGTAATAATTTCATAAACTCAAAACGGAATGACCTGACCCGGATTCCGCGGGAAAGTGATCTCGCTCGTAAAACTCCTTAACTGACTGACAAACAGCCTCAGAAATCTCGGAATAGACATCGACCATTACCAACAAAAAGTATAATCTCGCTAAGTCCAAAAATAAACTTTAATCAAAACTAAAGCTAACTTAAAATATACTTTCTTTGCAAGGTGACCACGTCGCTTAAACGAGATCGCGTAAGTGTATCGTATTATGTTAATATATTGTATCTTATGTTATTTGAATTTCTCTTCTTGTTTCAATTGCGCAATTGCGCTGTGTTGTGCGCTCTGCGGACAATCTGGTTATCCCCACTTCAATGAATAAAAACATAACATACACTAAATACATGATTACATTTTAATATAATGCTTGGCGGCTATTCAAAGTGTATCAAAATACATTTCTAATTTAAAATATATGTAGGTTTAGCAGATTAAAGCAGAAGAGGGCCTTCGATATATTAATTATATTGAAACTGGAACGTTTGAAAACAAAACATATTATTGAGTGATCGGTATTTATTTACTACTAGTGGATCGGCCCAGCTTCGCACGGGTAGCGTGGTTTTTTTAAATATCTGAGGTTTCTTTCTTCAGTCACTGCTCAAGCATTGTGAAATTTAGCGCAATGTTTTCAATTTATTAAATTTATAGCACTCCCTAAACAGTGTAGTTTGGTGATTTTGAATGCGCTTTTATGAACGGTTCAGTATTTTCGTTTAATAGCAAATTTTGGAATAAAACGCTATGAAGTATTTATAACAATCCAAAAAAGAAATCATTACGTGATGTAGCATGCAACTACTGGCGCCATCTAGTATGTTATGTGTAAATTAGTAAGGATTTAGTTTTGGTCGCGGGCGCGATGGCTTATTTTATGTATAATTTCGGTGTTTCTCTACCGATTTCTATGATTCTTTTTTTATTGAATAGGTAATAATGTTACCTTTTTTAAATTAGGGATGAGTGAGAGGTTAACAAACGTAAGAGTAAACAAATATAATCAGAATGTTCCGAACTGCTAAGCTATCAGGAGTTACACGTGTTATTGTGAGTCAACCATAAAATATAGACATATACTGTCAAGGGAAATTTTTTAGGCAATTATATGAAGAATATTTCCGTCATACATGATTTCTGTGTAAGTTTAACCATTAAGGCTGCACACGCGACTTAAGCTTAAAAAATGGAGTAACTTCTCCCGTTTTCCCAAAATTTCCCAAAATTCCCCTTTACTACTCTGCTGAAAAGTATACAAAAACCTGCCCAGGAGTATGAAAAATAATTGTACCAA
The DNA here is from genome assembly GCA_963576735.1 of Bedellia somnulentella. NCBI lineage: Eukaryota > Metazoa > Arthropoda > Insecta > Lepidoptera > Bedelliidae > Bedellia > Bedellia somnulentella. Next base: position 17,579,677 of record OY755170.1, read on the forward strand.
AATTTTGTTAAAATCCGTCGCGTAGTTTTTGTTTCCATAAGGCACATACAAACCGACAGACAGACAAAAATTTTACCGATTGCATTTTTGGCATCAGTATCGATCCCTAATCACCCCCTGATAGTTATTTTGAAAATATATTTCATGTACAGAATTGACCTCTCTACAGATTTATTATAAGTATAGATAAGAATTATTATATTATATATCAAAAAATATTATACGTAGCGCAGTTAAATCAGACAATGTTAAACTAAGTAGGTATATTTAATACTAGTAACAAAGCATAATCTTACTCCCTCCCTCTTCATTTCCACCTTTTCAAACCACCGGAAAGCCTGAAATAGTGTTAATATTATAGCGTTATATTTATAATCAAACATGTTTAATTTTTTCCTTTCCATAAACCACCTATTTCCTTGTTTACTATCATAAAAACATAATCGAGATCATAATGTCCCCACTTAATCTTCTTAAGATTGATTGGTAATTCCTCGTGGCTTTGTTTTAAATCTTGTTTTTGGTTTGAATCTCAGTATAATTTGTATGTGTTGAGCGGCATTGCATGTTGCATGATGACAAACATTTATGTCAACTAGCTACGTGACAAAGAAATATCTTTTCATAGACATCTCATCACTCGATACCAATCGTTTGGATGCAATGTAAACAACAAAGTACTGCAAATGTCCTTTTTTTGCTTACTCGTGCATATTTTTTTTCCAATTTTAGCAGCCTTTTAGTTTTAAACGATCCATCAAATCTATTTGCGGAACTGTTACTAAAAGCACTCAGGCATCCCTAAAAGCATAGTAGTACTCACGTGTTGCCTAAAAGCCTGCCACTTTCCATGCAAATGCAAGTTTCTATTGCACAGATCCATCAATGATTCAATTTATTCCTAAATCCTCAAATATTGAATATCTGTCTAATTGTAAAGTCTATATTGCTAAAAATATATGCATCACAAATATTCGAGTATGCGACCAATAGTGTAGTGTGTAGTAGGTACTTATGTGCAAATATATTTTTGTGTACCACATGTCAGAGTATCCATTTGTTTTGGCTAGAGTAATAAAAATGAGGAACCATAATGTTTATGATTATAATCTTTATGATTACCCAAGTATTAAATAAGTGAACACAGCCTCTTTTTTAGATAACCTAAGGTTTTATTTTGTTTCTTGTTTTCAAAATATTTTCGCGGTTATAGTTTGATGCTGAGTTTACGCAATCATATTAGGCCAAGTTTCACATACGTTTCCAGCAACCACAAATAGTCAGATTATGTAAAATAGGTAACTTATTATCATTCGCCGTGCGATAATTTCTGTATTGTAAACGACTGTAATAAGGTGTGAATGAATTACTTCGGCGGCGCATTTGCCGCGGGTGTTTCAGTATAATTATTTCTTATACAACTCTCAGAATTCGTTAAAAGTATGGTGAAGCTTATCACGTAAGTAAAGGTTGTTAAGTCATGATGCAGGTTCTGATCAGATCGGCTAGGAACAGGAAATCTGTTGCAGGAAATGAAGCCCGGCCGCCGACCGTTTGATCCCGCACGCTCCCCTCCCGCGCCCCGCCTGATCTCGCGCTAGACTCGTCGCGGAAGGCTTCACGATACGAGACCTATTGAGCGTGCATTCCTAAAGTGCAGTACCAAAGTACCAATACGTAGTTTCCGAGACCTCTGATCAGACCCCAGCCGCCGCCGCCGCTGCGGCTATCATCGTTCTTATGTAATCGATAGCGTTTTAGCATCGACGCGATATCACCTAGCTAGATTGGTAATTACGCTGCGGCCTAGTTACGCCCTAAGACTAGCTGTTCGGTGTTACTTTAACTTGGTTTAAGCATGTATTTTGGAATGAAAATGAAGTATCTATAATTATTAATGTTAAGTCATTGTCGCTCAATCAAAATTTATCATGATCAATTACATTGAACAAAACACCAATCCCTACGATTTCCTTTTCCGATGAAATACATAATAACTCATCGAAAACTGCATGAACAAAAAACATATTGTCAAAGAGTTTATTTATTTAACAATTCTGTCGAGTGATGGTCAGTGAAATAATTTAATATATAATGTTAATCCAGTTTAAAGATACCTAAAACATGTTCTAAATCTATCTGCTGCCCGTGAACTTAAAAAGGTGGCTTATCTATCTCAATATTCTCATTGCGTCTAGTGGCCGCCAGGTCAAAGTCATTGATCATCGAAGGCCATAGCTTCTGCTCATCCAGTATCTAATACAGACAAGCACGAATTAATACGTATTTGATTTAATTGTAACATTCCATTTATTAATTAATCTTAATTATATTTTTTATTATGTTAATTGGTGATAGATAATGCAGATAACAACAATCTGTGCTGAAATGTTTCATTTCATGTCCTGTGCATTAAAATAAAATCGTTGAACAAGCAACATTAATGTACTCAGTTCCAACAACAGCGGTACGAAATCAAAATAGGTGATGACACCAATGACATTACGTATTGCAAGCGTCATAAACATAGAGCAAATACAAATCGGTGTTGACTGTTGACCCAATTATGGTTGACAATAGAAAATACTCGCAAAAATGAGTAGAAGGCTCCGATGACGTGGGCGGTGTTGAGAACAACGTCGCAATCAAAGCCTACGTGAAGCGATAACACGCACTCTCGTCACGCGTCTATTCCTCATACTCAATATGCTCATGGCATGTGTGTCTTCGTCCACTTGAAGTGGTGTTTAGCGCTTGATAAGTTTGGAATAGCGCTACATCCTGGCAATATCGATTTACACCAAAGGACTTGCGTAAAGGCTTAACCTCAAGGTCGTGAATAGTTAGCTCCACATCTAATAGAAGTGATGTATCATAGGCATAGGCCTATGATAGTAGATAGCTACTCAACCCTAGAGTACGATTACGACCTATGAGGTTCAAGAAATCTTCATATATTATGATTTTAGTCAGATAAGGATGGGTATTGATAGATTTGATTCCAAATTGACTGGACCTAGCCTAAAAGCGCTAAAATGAATGTACGTGTAATGTCCGCAGGTAGTGCGGCTCGCGACTACGCAGGCGCCATTGTCACGTATCGTCCCGATTACTGTTTGAGCGCCACATTTGCAATTATTGTGCGTACAACGGTTTCATAACTGGGAATGTCCGCGTGCCTACTTACTTATATTACGTCACCATCATCAATTCTTGTTTTCCTCTTGTTTGGAGCTAGATGCAATTTTCACTAATAGGAAATCTTTTTTTGTCTATTTTATTCTATTTGGTTTTGCTTTTTTCGCTTAATTGATTTAACGGGTACCCGTGTCCCGTTCGACTGGACGAACAGATGGGCGCTGGAAGATCCACACATTAGTTATTAAAGTATTGATATTAGTGGCTTATCTTTGATGCAGACTATTCTAATTAAGATAATATTGACATATTATCTAGGTTGAATCGTAGGAATCAATTCCAATTGAGCACCCTATTTTGACTCATAGAAACTGAAATGAATATTACGAATCAGACAATAAAAAAATCTAAAACACGGAGATCGACATCTCGCCACCCCTCCTACCTAAAAACCATCAAATCTTCTAGGGAAACCAACAGAACTATTTTCCAGAGAAAACCACTGCGTGCTGTACATACATTTAATTAAGCAAATGTTTATGTACTCAGAAGAATGGAAAATCACGGCAGCCGGCAATCGCGCACCACAACAGCGTTAGCCGCGGTTACGTAACACTTCCCGAGACTCCGGAGATCAGGAACTGCTGCGGATATAACTCACGAGGAGGGGACCATGCAGGGGTGCCACGGCTTTCAATTGATTGTTAGCTGCTAGTTATAATGGCGGGACTTCATTAGTTAGGCATATCTTAAAGAAATTTCTTACTATTCAATCAAAAATCCGGCAAGATCGCCGCTTGCAAGTGTTTTATTAATTTTATTAATTTAATTGTTCAAAGTAGCCCTTTAGCCCTAGAAATGTTAAATTAGTTTGGCTACTTAGACAGAATCGATGAAGATGAATTGGAAAAATATATATGAGTTTATGTGGACGGAAATCAGAAGAGGACGAAAAGAAGAACACGTTGTGCTCAAATGATCAAGAGTCTGAGGTGTGAAAGATAGACATGTAGGATATAGGAGTATCATACAAAGAGGCGATCTATATTCTCTGCCTTCCCAAATGGAAACTGATAGCTCGAAAATATGCTGTAAGTCTGTATAAAACTAAATATTAATTTAAATTACATGTGTGTTTATACTTCTGTAGGCAGTGTTTGCCTCACTTCAATATCATTAAACCTGCGAAAATTCGGCAGCCCTATTCACGAGGCATTGGAATAAGAGCGGCGGTGCGGGCGGGGCGGCAAAACAGGTATTTGAGTTGAAGCGCTTATCCCAGCCCAGTCCCTGCTAATCTTAACAGCTTCACCAAAATATTGCAGATCCCGACATAATTTAAGAGAAGAAACTATATTTTTTCCTTTTACATTAACTGTGTGTGTATCTTATTTTATTTAACTTATGATCATCTGTTATTTGCCTTATTTACTATACTGTTTTAACTTACTATATAATATGTGTTGTTGTTGATAATCCTTGTATAATAAATAAGAGTCAGAGATTATGCATCATTGACTTATCCGCCTTTTTAATAGTAATTGCATCAAGGAAAAGTTGTAGAAAAGGTCTCAAAGTACGGGTTGATGAAATATTATAATAATATAAGCTGACACTTAAACATTAATCATCAACATCTAAGCCAAAAGACGTTCACTGTTGGATTTATACGTTTCTTTCCAGATCTCCACTCTGATAAACCTCGAAGCTTCCATTGCTTTACAGCAAATTGTTAGTTGACGTGTGTGGCCAGTACGTTTTCCAGCTCGAGAGTGCCACTTAACAATATTTTATTTTATTCCTAAATAGACTGCTATTGACCACTACTACTGAGAAGTACAGAATCATTAAAACTAAAAAAATACATGAAATGTGAAATATCAGGCGGCCGTTTGCCGGCATGTCACCAAGGAGATCGTGAGAGTGTGAGATATTGTGTGGATAATAGAACCAAATAGAGTCATCAAATCTTTCAGGACATTAAATAAATAAAATAAATAAAAAAATTCTTTATTGGATAACATAAAAGATCCATATTGTGGTTAGTAAGACTTAGAATTAAAATACTTAATCTATATTTATAATAAATCTGTAGAGATGTCAATTCTGTACATGAAATATATTTTCAAAATAACTATCAGGGGGTGATTAGGGATCGATACTGATGCCAAAAATGCAATCAGTAAAATTTTTGTCTGTCTGTCTGTCGGTTTGTATGTTCCTTATGGAAACAAAAACTACGCGACGAATTTTGACGAAACTTGGCACAATTATTCTTCATACTTCTGGGCAGGTTATAGTATACTTTTCATCAGAGTAGTGAAGGGGAATTTTGGAAAATTTTGGGAAAACGGAAGAAGTTACTCCATTTTTAGGGTTCCGTAGCCAAATGGCAAAAACGGGACCCTTATAGATTCGTCATGTCTGTCTGTCTGTCCGTCCGTCCGTCCGTCCGTCCGTATGTCACAGCCAGTTTATTCCGAAACTATAAGAACTACATTATTGAAAATTGGTGCGTAGATGTATTCTGTAAACCGCATTAATTAGGGTTCCGTAGCCAAATGGCAAAACGGGACCCTTATAGATTCGTCATGTCTGTCTGTCTGTCCGTCCGTCCGTATGTCACAGCCAGTTTATTCCGAAACTATAAGAACTACATTATTGAAAATTGGTGCGTAGATGTATTCTGTAAACCGCATTAAGATTTTAAAATAAAATCTGAAAAAAAACCAAAATTTTTAGGGTTCCCCATACATAGAACTGAAACTCAAAATATTTTTTTTCATCAAACCTATACGAGTGGGGTATCTATCAAAAGGTATTTGAAAATGATGTTGAGGTTTCTTATATCATTTTTTTCAAAACTGAATAGTTTGCGCGAGTGACTTTTCCAAAGTGGTAAAATGTGTGTCCCCCGACGTAACTTCTAAAATATGGGCATGATAAAACTGAAAAAAATATATGATGTGTATTACTATACAAACTACTAACGAAAATTGGTTTGAATGAGATATAGCCAGTAGTTCTATTTTTAAACGTCATAAATCAAATTACTTACCTAATTTATTAATTTCACTGAAATATATAACAATAATTTTACTATCACAGGCCTTACGCATAAAACGTGAACCATTGTTTTCTTATAGTAACGGAGCCCGAGACCTTTCCAACGAATGCAAACCCGTGAAAATCGGTTCGTGCGTCAGGAAGGAAAACCCGACTTATATTTATATAGTAGATATAGATAACACGTCAATCAAACTTACAACGAACTACAAAAACTTGTATATTACTATGTTACCTACCTGCTGCTAGTGCTGCTACGGAACCCTTCATTAGCGAGTCCATCTCGCTCTTGGCCGCTTTTTTTTTAAGCTTCCGTCGCGTGTGCAGCCTTAATGGTTAAAGTTACATAGAAATCACGTATGACGGAAATACTCTACATAAAATTGTTAAAAATATCCTTCAACAGCATATGTCTATCTTTTATGGTTGACTCACAACAACACGTGTAACTCCTGATAGCTTAGCAGTTCGGAGCATTCTGATTATGTTTGTTTTCTCTTACGTTAATAATACTCTCACCCTCACCAATCACCCTTATTTAAAAAGTTAACATTATTACCTACTCAATAAAAAAAGAATCAAAGAAATCGGAATAGAAACACCAAAATTATACATGAAACATAATAGTCGCACGCGATCTAAACCAAATTCTTACTAATTTACATATTACGTACTAGATGGCGCCAGTAGTTGCATCAATTAAAACCTAAAAATTAGCTTAATTTCGGAGATACTGATCTGAACCGTTCATAAAAGCGCTTTCAAAATCACAAAGTTACACTATATTCAGACATGAGTGCTGTAGGTTGTAATAAAGGCGCTAATTTCATAACGCTTGAGCAGTGATTGAAGAAACCTCCGATATATTTAAAACTACGCTACCCGTGCGAAGCGGGACCGATCCACTAGTAGCTAATAGTAGTAGTTACAATCACAAAGAATATATAAAAATAAAAATAAACCCCATGATGCTGGAACACTTCGCCCGAGCCAGGCCGAAACAAGCCTCGGGACTTATCCAACCATAACCCTGACGAATTGCCTCAGCACGGGTGCGCACATATCTTCGGCCACTATTTTCAGAATGCTATTGTGACTCTCTCTCACCCTCTTGACCAGTGACGCGACCTTTTTTCTCATGACGGCGTGAAAACCATCAGTATGAGCCTCTGCGAACATTGAGGATGCGCTACACCAACGAGGGAGTCCCAACATCATTCTGAAAATATTATTGTACTGGACACGTAGGGTCTCCAGCGATCTTTTGGCATACGCAGACCACAGGCTGCCCGTGTACATTCCCTGACAGTACGCTTTGAAAAGCGTAATCTTAACAAGGTCAGTACAGCGGGCAAACCTACGGGCCAGCATATTACCACGAACTGCTAGGGCCCTACGCTCTCTTTCAATGTCTACATCGTCCCTAAGGTCGTCGGTAAGATAATGACCAAGATATTTAAATTGATAGACTCGGTTGATGTTCTTGCCATTTAAAATAATGGGTGGAATGGTTTCAGGAGTTTTACCGGCGGCCTTAAAGACCATGTATTCACTCTTCTTAACATTATATGCCAGTCCATGTTTCATAGCATAAGTTTCGCAAAAACTAAGCATTTGTCTTAGTCCACGCACTGTCGGGCTCAGGAGCACCATGTCGTCAGCGTAGCTAATGTTATTGACGCTGATATCCCCCAATCCTGCATCCGACACGCATGCTACTGATCCCGGCAATGAGCTCGTTGACATACAGGTTGAAAAGCTTTGGAGACGTCAACCCTCCCTGTCTCACGCCACATTCCAGCCTGTATGCCCCCGAAAGAGAATTAGACCACCTAACATAATTGGTCTGGTTCGAATACCAATACTTGAAAATATTGGTAATTTCACCAGGCATACCACTGTCATCCAGCTTTCTCCAAAGCACATCATAAGCCACGAGATCAAAAGCTTTGGTTAAAGCTTTAATGGCTGCTTCGAATTGTATATAGATGACACAGTACTTACTATTTAGCTGTACTTGTTTTTTTCATACACTCCTATTTTCACGGCCATACTTTCCAAAAAGTAGTTTGTAGTAATTTTAAAAGTAGTAGTATTTTGCCGTGTAGTGCTGGCTTAGAATGTCGCTACCCCTTTCTACCCACGGGTGTCGTAAGAGGCGACTAAGGCTATTGGGGCTTTTTGTTGGATTTTTGGGCGATGCGGTTGGAGACCCATCACCAAAAACCTTTATTTTACCGCCTTTTCCCCACTCAACTTCCAAAAGTGGCTTAGGAATTTATAATTCCTTGGCTCTGGCTACCCCTTCTAAAGAATTATAGCCGTGAGTATGAGTATGTATGTGGCTTATTGCCCGTGGTCCCTCTCGTAGTCCCTTTTAGAAAATCTATGGCCCGTGGTCCCTTTTTCAGTATAAACCGACCAAAATGAAATGTGTGAATATTTTATATAAGAGGAGAAGGAGACGGATATACATTCGAAATATATTATTTTATTAGTGTATGGGTTGGTACTTCAAAAATTTTCGGCATACCAAAATCATAAAGAGGTAACTTAGAAAATGTTCATAAAATATTTATGAAAACTTCAAAGAAGTACTAGGAGGCTATAAATACAAATATACTAGTTATAAAATATTCTTAAGATTTCCAATCTCCTAGAGATCTTTTCAATCCTAGTTACTTTGAGTCTAACTCATAAAGACGTTATTAAACAATAGGAGTATATATATAAATAGGAAGATTATAGCAATGCAATAATTATATAATTGTTCTTTTTATTTGATATTGTTTAATTTATCGTGTTCCCCACTATTATTTTACCAAACATCAAGCTTAAATCCGACCTAATACAAGAAATAAAATAGTTATGATAAAATAGAAAAGTTACATTGACGATTTATGCAGATGCGAGTAATCTCAAAAAAATATTATCTTTAAAACCCTTATATATCCTCAGTGAGAGGCATCGACCCAAGGGCTACTAGAAAGAAGGTGATCTAGCCATGATGCACCATGCTGCCTACCGGTTGGCAGACTTCAACGACCACTTATCGTGGTAGTAGCCGAGGCCGACGGCCTAGTCCCCCAAGGCAGATAATCATTATAATTGACGGATAATACTTTTAATATCCCAAAAAAAATACATAACGGTACATGCTGGATCGGTACTTATTTTGCTTTTTAGAAGTTTTTTTATTACATATCAGCTAAGTTAAAGTTATTTTATTTCGTTAATTTTTGTGATTATAAATATTACAACGATTTATGCGCTACAAGACGTAATGATATTTAATTTAAAATATTTTTTACCTTATGTTTTTGTTTAACATACATACATACATACATACATATTCTCACGCCGTTAGTTCCCATTGGGGTAGGCAGAGACTATCGATCGCCACTTTGTACGATCCTGGCAAACCTCTCTGGCTTCGTTTACATCCATCAATCTTTTCATACATGCTCTTTTATTCTTCATACTGCGGACACCTGCCTTTTTGAGCACATTTTCTATTTGATCCAAATGTGTCCTCCGAGGTCGTCCTCTACTAACATTACCTTCCTCATTGGCTCTATATATCTCTTTCACCAATTTACTGTCATCCATCCTCTCTATGTGCCCAAACCATCTCAACATTCCTTTTTCTATCTTTCTTACAATATCATCTTTTACACCACACCTTTCACGAATCACATCATTCCTCACACGATCACATAACCTTACATTACACACTTTTCTGAGGGATCTCATTTCTACTGCATTCACTCTACTTGTTTAACTAATTTTAATAACTAAAAAAAAACTGGATGTAGAAGACCCTTAATATATTATTTGATTTACTTATGTTCTCGCTGCTGCATCTGTTAAAAATATTTAATGAAACTAGGGTTGAAGAAATATTAAGGAGACTGGTTCTTTACTATCAAAGTATGGACTCTATGGGCTCCTAGTACATTTGATTTGTAGTTTGCATATATTTTGTGAATATATTTCTAAGTCTTTTTACCGTTTTACGTTTTTCGTATGATGAAAATATTTGAACTATCAAACCGATATAAATATGTATAAAAACACTATTTGGAAAAAATATTAATATACACGACTTTGATTTTGGTCGGTTTATACTGAAAAAGGGACCACGGGCCATAGATTTTTAAAAAGGGACTACGAGAGGGACCACGGGCAATAAGTCTATGTATGTATGTATGTACTTTCCAAAAAGGGGTAGCAAGAGCTTTAGAGCTAGAAGCTCCTAAGCCACACTTGGTAGTTGAAAGGGGGCAAGATGGTAGAAATAAAGTATCGTTGGTGATGGGATTCCAACCGCATCACCCAAAAGCCATTTAAAAAGCCCCCTACCTTTTCCTTAGTCGCCTCTTACAACACCCGTGGTTAGAAAGGGGTAAGGAGTAGGAAAGGGGTAGTGAGTGGCTGAAAACCGAAAAAAAGTGTAAAGTAAACTATTAATTCCCAAAATATGAAAAGAATAGATAAAGAAAAAAATATGGAAATACAAAATTGTCAGTGGTGAAAAGCATATGACAGGACGAAACAATATTTTACTGGTTAGTACTAACCTATCCTAAGTCTCAAAACGAAACTAATGTAAAGGAGTACATGCATATACTTCGGGGATTTCCGATGTAAACGATGGGTAATTTTGCTCTGAAACAGACATTACATCTTACGTGCTAGCCCAATATCGTCACCGATGGAAAGCAACACAATGAATTAAGGACCAGGTACCTATCAACTCAACAGCTATATAACGGTCTGGAAAACATAATAACCGTTAAGTTTATTACATAAAGCAATATTAACCATGCCCTTGATTAAAAGTGAAAACGAGTTCAGGGCTCAAAGCCTTTGCCACCTTCCAACTTGGCGGTAGGCAAGTGTTCTATATGTCGCAATGTATTATGGCCGAAGGATTCAGACAGAATCCATTGCCTCGAGTGATATGATACAATTTTATTATGCGTACCCGTCTTGCATTGTGACATGAACCCGTTTTATGAAAGTAACACAATTAACAACTTTCCTCGCTGACATTAATGTACTCGTTTGTCTGATACTGTGTGGTTATAATGAGGGGAACTACATTGAGATACCTTGCTTAAAACTTCACCTCGTGAGGAGCATTTGTACCAGTGTTTGGTAGTATCAGCTAAGGACAGCACTAACTCTATCTTCAAACAGAGGCAAACTAAGATGTTAGGGCCTTTAAGTGAATTTTCTACGAAGCGGGGACCCACCCAACCACCAACAACCTTAATCTTACAAACTTTTCCTCACTCAAATTGCGATAGTCGCTGTAGGATTTATTATTCCTAAAGATCAGACTGCCCGTTTTGGGGATATATAGGCGTGAGTATTTTATTAATGATTTTAAATTTATTGACCGTAATCTTCTTGGTATCATTTAATATACTAAATGTTGATGGGCTAAGTTGTTGTCGATGAGAAGGCTAACTCTTACTTTCATTGGTTTCAATATTTTACTTCCTCGCTCGGCTTGCTCCGCTAAAGTCCATGCGTGTACAGTAGATAACAAAATTAATAGATGTTAAACATTCGGCAGCATGCTTTCTGGACCTCTCCACAGCCTTCGGTAGGGTTCTGTACGAATTAATGTGAGAGAAATTAGCAAACGATTCAACTTTTCCTGGGCAGTTGATTTGATACAAATGTTTAAATATTGGTACTGTCTTCAAGAGAACTTTGTGAGATGGGGTGACACATTATTAGAGTCCTATGTTCTTTCTTGTGGATTGAGACAGGGGGGTTGACTTCACCGACCTTGTTTAATTTATATGTTAATAAATTGTTAGAGAAGCTGAGCAATTCGGGTCTGGGTTGTTCAGTAGATTGATGTGTTATTAATAATATTAATTAGGCAGATGATATTGTTTTGCTCTCTATCGTATGCTAAAGTCATGGTCTTAAACATAACATTAAGAAAGGGAAGTCATGCTGTTTTTGGCAGATTCGAATCAGTTGAGTGAGTTTCCACCAATCAGATTGTACGGAGATTCGCTTAAAAGAGTGTATGAATTTAAATATTTGGGCCACTGGATTAATGATAGGTTGCGTGACGATTTTGATATTAGCCGGGAGCGGAGGGCGTTGGCAGCGCGGTGCAATATGTTGGCCCGAAGGTTTTTTCGTAGTTCGGTGGCGGTAAAGATAGCGTTGTTCAAATCGTTTTTCCAAACGCTATATACTTGCACCGTTTGGGTTAATTACTCGCAGCATGTTTTCCACGTCCTTCGTGTCCAGTATAATAATGCGTTTAGGGTGATGTTGGGACTGAGCCGTTTTTCCTGCGCATCAGGGATTTTGTGGAGAATTTTTTTCGGAGGCGCGAGTGGATGGGTTTCACACTATAGTGCGAAAACGAAGTGCCTCTCTGATGTTCAAAACGCGGGAAAGTCCCAACAGCATCATAAACACATATTAGCGAATAGGCTCGATGACCAAGTATTAAAACATCGGGTAAAGGCTTCAAGTTTCGATTAATTGTAATTAATATTTTAAATGTATATAAATAAATATATACTTACATATTATATGATTTAGTTGTATTACTGACAAGAAATGCGACCATGTTCTGATAATAAAGGTTTTATTGATTTTTTCGATTTTTTTGAATTTTACAAATAATAATAAGGTTGGAATTGAGAATCTCCCACAGGAGCCTCTTATCTTATTTTAGGTTAGTAAAAACAAAATCATTTTAGGCTGCTCAGTTTCAATCTTGGCTTATCCAAAAACGCAGGAAGAATAAAAAAAATTGAACAACATAACCTAAAAAGTAGAAAATAAGATGAAAATAAAAATACTTAGATTATTACTATTAGATATCTTGTTCTATTAGTGCAAATTTTAATGTATCTTTGTTCTATTTAATGAAATATAATATTCGCTGAAAGCTTGATAGGCTTACAATATGGCTGACAAAGGAGCTAAAGTGGCTGAAATATTTACCAAAGCTATAGCAGCTACAAAATGTTTTGATCATAATCTTCGTAAGGTATGGTATGTGGTAGTGTTAGCCATAAGTTTTGAGACAAAAGTATAAAAAACCGGCCAAGTGGGAATCGGCTCACGTACGAAGGGTTCCGTACTAACGTGTATTATAGAAAATTACTTTTTTGTATGGAAGCCCCCTTTTGTATTTACTGCTTTTTAATTATTTGTTTCGAAAAGTGCTATACAAGTAAATATTATGTAAACAAAATATGAACCGTCTACTTATTACCGTTTTTAATATTGAGCAAAACAATACGAAAAAAACAAGTTTAATTTATGGGGACCCTGCTTCATATTATGATTTTACTTTTTAGTAGATGTTATAGCGGCAACAAAAATAGATCATTTGTGAAAATGTCAGCTTTCTAGTTATAACGGTTTATGAGATACAGCAGAAATATTAATTGAGCAAAAAAATAATAAATAAAACTTGTTTATTGTATGGGGACCCCCTTAATATCTTTTTTTACTTTTTAGTAGGTGTTGTACATCATTTTTGAAAGTTTCAGCTTATAGCTATCACAGTTTATGAGATACAGCCTGGAGACAGACAGACAGACAGACTGCAAAGTTTTAGTAATAGGGTCCTGTTTTACCTTTTGGTACAAAAACATTAAAAATAAATGCAGTAATGTTCACCTTTTGTTTTTATTCTTTTTTCAGGTCAAAGTTATTGCTTGCAGTAAAGGGAGAATGGTTACGGAATTTCAAGTAGGGCCCGAACACCTTAATCAAAGAGGAACACTGCATGGAGGTTTTATTGCTCATCTAGTAGATGCTATATCCACATATGCTTTGACTGCTAATGATACTGTTGAAACTAGAGGAATGTCCATCGAGCTGAGTGTAAGGTATTATAGCATATATATTACATTAATTTCTTTGAATGAGGGACTTGGAGCCTAGAAATTTAAAGTACATTGGTATCTTCATAGTGAAACTAAATATCTGACATTAAAATATCATGTAGCAACAAAGTTGCTATGTAGTGTCAGCTTAGATCACAATAGCACTAACCAATTTCTTCCTGTAGGTGCAAGAGGTAACTTATGGTTTTGAGACTTTGTAAACTGATCATCCTTAACTTCTTCCCATACTGTAGCTCTGGCTGCCCCTATTTTTGATACTTATAACTTTGATTATTTGTATGTTTACTTTATGTAATAAATTTGAATATATTTCCAGTTATATGAATGCAGCACGTGAAGGAGATAATATAGAAGTGGAAGCAATCACTAAAAAGTTAGGTAAAAAAATTGCCTTTCTTGAAGTTGAAGTACGAAACAAGGACAAGAATCAAGTTCTTGCATCAGGAAAGCATACAAAATACATAGGTATCTAAATAAATGTATATAGATGCAGCATATGTTATTAGGAATAAAAACTGTAGATATTTTGTATATAGATATTTGTATAAGATTAAACGAAGAATATCAAATATCTCGACTCTTTTATGTCTATCCTGGGGCGATGACACCATTAATTTCAATAAAATCTTATCAAAAACTATGATAAAATGACTAGTTGGTAAATCAACCCTTTTATATATAATATTCATTTTTCAGAAACTTATATTAAATAAAAATAAAACTTGGTTTTTTGCAGGCACATTTTATAATATAAACTTTCAATTGGATAATAGGATATGATTGGAGATCGATTATATAGTTAATAACTGTTCCACTCATACAGTTTCATTAGTTCAATATACTTAATTCAAGTTTGTCAATGCCTGTGTTATGTTGCCAGTAAACCATAACAAACATACACTTTCGAATATTATTTATATATTGTTTCTGTAATGTTCAGTCCTGCTATCCCCTCTGTGCTTATTTCTACTGTCACATTTATTATCACACGTTTCACAATCGGCCCAATACTCTAAATCAATACCTGGAATACTTTCACATTCAACAAGGCCTTCTTGTAAATCAGGAAGTAAAAATACATTGTCATTAATAGTATCTAAATTATCTCCATTATCACATAAAACTCTGGCAAGACTTGTGCGGCGGATTTGTTGCAGTTGTTTTGGTTCAAAAGTACTTGGATTTTCATACCAAAACCTATCACCATCTCTTAAGCGCCTAAACTGCTCTAAAAGTAAGCAACTAAATAGAGGTCCTACTTTTCCACCCTCCACTTGATCCTCCAATATGCCTCCAACCCATACATCTATATTATGTGGCGATCCATAAAGATCTTTTAATTTTTGTCTTACTGTCTCATTAGAGATTTCTGGGGCCAAATCTTCAAATGTATTAATTTCACTCATCTTGCAGTATTGTCTCCATTTAGTGTAAGACGGAATTCCATGTTCACGGGCACGTTGAATGTTGATTGCTGCTAAATCCAGAGCGACCGCATGAGCGGTGTAGAATAGTTTCTCAGTGAGTTCAGAGTTAAGATTTTGTGTAGGAGTTTTCAATTTAGCTGGTGTCATGAACATACCACGAAGTAATGGGTCAACTCCTCCTTCATCAACCAACCGCCATGGTGCAAAAAATGCATCCCGCAGTAATAAATGTCCTTGCGGTATGGTTTCGAAGTCCTCGTTATATCTATGCAAAACCGGGTTTATAAGAGAATGTCCGAATCGTAGTGCAGCAGTGGCAAAAACATTTGTGATACTAGCATCAATATTTTCATTATAGCCTTGATATTTACCCAATTTGAGAAATTCTTTTCGGCCGAGTATGATTGGTAGCCAGTGCTCGTAAGTAATAAATTGCATCTCCGCACCAACTATTTTCCGAGCTTCATTATATGTTTTGTTACCGTCCCAGAATGGATTGACTGCTTTCAATTCTACCGCCAATCTGTTGTGCTCCCTCATCCAAATGGTGTGCATGGCTGCCAAACCTATTTGTTCATTAGCTCTTATATCGCCAGCAACAAAACAGTTTATATTGCTCTCCTCTAAGTTACGCCTGCAGTCCATGCCGTTTAAACCTAAAGTAGGAAGAAGTGCTTTTCTGTTCGGGAATTTAGCACCTACTCGTAACAATCCTTTTTCATTTGTTAAATCCCTCAAATCTTCGGCCACTAACCTTTCAAATCCGTAAACTTGCGAAGCATCCAGATATGAAGTTAATTGGTTGATTTGTTCTCTCGGTTGAAGCTTCCCGAAGAAAACAGATGTGGATCCTGACCCGCAAACAGAACTTGTTCTTATGAAGTCTATGCATCGACGGTTTTTAATTCGATGATCATTTGGAGGCACATCGATAGGGAAACATGGAGCTGCATAGGCACACGTTTTCTTGCAATCGACACCTTCCCATGTTTGTGAACTAACAGAAGGAAGAGCATGATCCAGGTCATGATCAAGCCATTGTCCCCATTGCATGGTCATGTGTGTGATCTCCACGTCTGCAGTAATATCTACTGTTGAAATCAAAACCGTTGATACCAATCTTGCACTTGGCAATGCAAACCCGTTATATTTGATATTTTTATTCCAACCAACTGGCTGGCTGAAACCGTCCTCATATACTGGCGTCAATATTCTCTTGAACCCGGAAAGCGATGATCCCCACATGGGATTCGCTAAATTATTACAAGAACCGTCTATACTTCGATATTTGCTGTGATAGCACATGTCTGAGCAGTTTTTTTCTTCTCGGTGCGCTGTACAACCAGATAAACGAGCAATTATATCTAAATGTTTTGGTGACAGAATATTATTATAGTTGAAAGGTTCTGCTGAATCAGTACTGATACCAGATTTAGTTAGATTCCTCACTTTCATCAGGGTTAGTTCATATATTTCGGCTGCCCGAGCGAGGTCTCTAGCTGGTGCGTCTGGATATCTTGAGATTCTAAATAAGTCATGAAATTGAATATGACGGCTGTTATTGTTAAACAAATATTCAACAGTATTGGCTATTGCTCGATCAACATCCCTGATGGCTTCAGTTAAAGCCACATTCACATATTGATCACCAGGAAGAATACGGCTCTTTACTCTCAGAAATGCAGATGCCGCATCTCTGCCATACTTGTTGTAAACAATACATTCGTAAGCTCCCGTATCTGCTAATGACACATTATTTATAAGCAATGCGCCTATCGCCATAATCGAAAATCGTTCTCTATTGACTATTCGGGAGCCATCTTTTCTCCATTGCATACTAGTTACGGTTTCACCATCAGTTTCACAAAATAGCTGTATGGTAGTTTGTTCATAAACTTCTGTGTCTTCTGGTGCTACAATTATCATTGGTTTTCTTTTCTTGTATTCTTTGACAGTTAGAAGAGCAGACTCTGTAGCAACACCTTCGCTGTTTTCTATCCTGCATTCATAAACTCCATTGTCGTTTGCGGAAACTTTAAATAGCACTAGCTTTTCGTTATCACTTTCCATTACATAATTATCTGACTCCTCAGGTAACCATTCATTGTTTTTAAACCAATTTATTCTAGGCTTTGGATTACCACTAGCCTTACAATTAAATTCAACATCTTCTCCCTCAAATGCAGTGACGTTTTCAGGTATGAATGAAAACGATGGCATATCTGAAAAAGTATGATATCGTTACGAACATATAATTGTGAAACTGTAATGATAAAATTTAACTATGTAGAAAGATGATAAAATTTATAAATACCTATTATATCCACAATAGCAGTTTCCGATATCTTGTTATATGAGTTTTCTGCTATACAAGTATAGTTGCCAACATCAAATTCACGCATTTCAGCTAAAGTTAAGGTGCCATTATTTTGGAAAAGATTATTATCGCTGCGTAAAATCCTTTCGCCGTTAAATAACCAGGAAATATGTGGTTCTGGATCACCGGCCGCCTGACAATCCAAGTTAACATTTTTGTCTCCAATTTTCACCATTTTATTGCTCGGTAAAACCGTGAAATATAATTTATCTAAAAAAAAAACAATATGAAATAGTACTTAGATAATTTAAAATTGATGTTTCATATTAGAAATGAGTCTAGAATGTAAAAAAAGCTTTATTGTGTTTATTGTTTGTTTTTAATAAGTCGTTTCGGCTAGTTATTTATCAACTCACATAAATACTTAAAGCAGCGGCCATTTGAGTTTAATGTAATATTGATTTGATAAAATATCTACAAAAAATACTTTACCTTTGTCTTCGTTCGCAGATGTCATCATAACTCTTGCAGGTTTAGAATGTGCCTCACCCATTACGTTCTTGGCCATGCATTCGATATATCCTAAGTCATTATCCTCAATATTGTGCATCATCAAAGTTGTTTCATTGATGATTTCATACCGACTATTAGAGAGCAGTTCGTTTGAATCTCTAAACCAATGTATTTCGGGTTTAGGCTCTCCAACAACTTTACATGAAAACGATACGTCTTCACCAAAGTGCACGATGGTATCTTGAGGTCCTTCTGTAATCTCTGGCTCACCTAACAAAAATATATCAATGTAATAAAAGATCAATATTAGATAGGAAACTGCAGTATGCATTAGTGTGCTATGAGCACTGACATTTTACTTCCTTTACGTCTTAAAACCACATATTTTCTTAGGATAGGCAAGGTATTACCACAGATAATATAATACTATACTAGGTATTACGTTCCCTAAAAGGCACCAATACGAGTACATACATACAATATACTGATTCCATTAGTTCCTATTGGAATAGGCAGAGACAATCTATCGCCCCTTTATACGATCCTGACTAAGATCTCGAGATTAATTTACATTCATACGCCCGATTTCTGAATTGAGTATTCCAGCTATTGTTTGTAGAGGTTATAATAATTTCAATTAATTAAAATTAACTGGTTTCTCAAGATACAGGCTTAGCCTAGTTTGAGAACCCCTGTATACTTGTAATAATGCATGTGAAAAATTAATAAATGATTTTGATTTTTGAGCTGAGAACAACTTAAGTATCGTTCTGTCGCATTTAAATCTTAACAACTGAATGAGACAAAACGATACTTAAGTTGTTCTCAGCTTGAATACTCAATTCAGAAATCGGGCGATAATCTCTAAAAGTAATATTATCTTAAGCATTTCACCTTACCATTACCATGAGTGCCATTATACATAAAAAATATCTCATGTGTAAAAAATATCTCAGTATTTTTCGGTTGTTCTAGTATTTATTTAATTGGATATAAATAGTCCTATCACTAAACATGCATCGGAATTGATTAGGAATCTCAATTTCAATGGATAACGAAAGCAAAAAAAAACACTTACGACAATTTAAATCCTTCCCGCTTAAATTGCTGAAAGTCGCTCCGATAACTTTTGGTGGACCATGACAAGTAGCCACCAGCTTCATGGTGGTGTGATGGGATATCATTTCCAGGAGCCAGAGCATCGAGCAGTCACAGATGAGGGCATTGCTGTCCAGTCTTATTGTTTGAAGATTTGGCACGTCTTGGAAGGAATCTTGCGGGATGCTCTTTAAGAAGTTTTTATGTAAATATCTGCAAATTGACATAGTATTATTATTATAGCTGTTCAATATATCTAATATATATAAAAGTCTCACAATGTTTGTCACCAAACTCCTTCGAAACGGCTGAACCGATTTAAATGAAATTTTGCATACACAATCTACAGGTCTGAGAATAGGTTTGAAACTATTTTTATGCTTCTAACCGATGAAAGCTGTCCACCCCTAACATTCTATTTTTATTTAATAGACTAGAAATTCCCTAGAAATAATTTATATGGCAAAACAAAGTTCGACGGGTCAGCTAGTATTAATATAAAAAATATAATTATCAAAAATATAACAAATTCTGAAGTATGGACCGTATACATAAAATCGACATTAATAGACTCCATAATATGGTATATTCTTACGCAACAAAATTATTATCGCTGTAGTAGTCACCAAGATTATTTCACTTACAATTTTTCCAGCCTGGGTAAGTTGTTGAAAGTGTCGGGACTTATTTGGTGAAGTTGGTTCTCGTGAAGATATCTGAAAAAGGTTTAATCAAATTATAATCTTTTTTTCTATATTTCAACACTAGTAGACCGCCCTAGTTTCCACTTGAAAACAACATGGGTTTTGTTAATTTTCAATAATGTAAGGTTTCTTTAATCAATACTCAACCCTCATTAAATTTAGCGTGTATGTATATTGTTCTTCCGTAGGTTGAAGGCACTAAGGGCCAGTTTTTTGATCCGGAGTTAAAAATATAACCATTTGTTACATTGACGTGACATTGACTATAGTTAAATGTCTAACCAGTAGTCAAATCGTAAATCCATTTTGGTTCGATATTTGACATTAGTTACTCTAACCACGGGTCAAAAAATGCATTTGGCTGATATTTAACTAATAGTTACGATTTTTAACAAATGGTTGAGTTAACCACGGATCAAAAAACTGGCCCTTAGGTTTATATTGACTTTTAACTGATCATCAGTGGTATCTGGCTTATCTTAGAATACGAAGGTCAACGAAATAAATATACCACCAAAATCGTTTTCATATAAAATGTTGCCAAGACTTATCAAAACTCTAGACTTTATTAATAAATATGTAGCTTGGCCATTTCGCTATATTCACATAGGCGTTAGATGAATAATTAATTCACTGTTATATACTTGTTATAGTACTCGACCCATGGTGTACCCACATGACACCATAAAACCCTGTTAAGGTTACGCATGGTTACGCATTATATCCCTGAACGGGTGGAGAGTACTAATACTTCTGAACATCATGTGACATAATTCTCAGTGACAGTGTACTCACGTGATAGGGGCCTATCGCTGTCTTTTTACTGCCACGTGACTATTTGCAACTAAGCCGTGTTGGTTTGCATACGAGGTTTTACCTCACCGTTCACAACCATGATAAATTACCCAAACATATGACTTTAGTAAATTTAAAAAAAGACATATATTGTTGTAGCATTGGCCTAACTCGGAATTTGAACCCACACCATTCTGCACGATAGGCTGCTGCACTTCCCACTGACCTATCCCGGTTTGGATACACTGACCCATTATTAAACAGCTCAGCCATGGCTGTGAGACGTGCTAATGTGTATTACTTACAACTGCTCTAAATGAGATAGGCCTTCAAAAACATGTGGTTCAATGTACTGGATTCGGTTATGGTAAAGGTAGAGGTTAACTAAATTCTGCAATCCAGCAAAACTTCCTCGTCTTAGTTCCAGCAACTCGTTGTTATTCAACAGCAAGGAGCGGAGATCTTTCAGATGATTAATTTCCCCTGGTCTCAGCCTGCTGATGTTGTTAAAACGAAGATCTCTGAAATAGCATTAAAAAAATACATGATGTTAAATGTTTGTATCCGAAAACCCGAAAATATTGAACAATGAATCATGTAAAGCGTAACAAAGTTATACACAATTTAGACGTTTTTCATCAAATAGTGTAGAATTAAATTAATTAACAGCCTCTATATTTTTAACTAAATGATTACAGTTGTGCCAAGTTACGACATCAAATCTACGATATGGCCACAGCATATATGAAAGAAAGTGGTGTTAGTTACAGTATTTATAACTCAAGAACGGATGAATCGATCTGGCTGAAAATTGTTGGAGAGGTAGCTTAGAACCAGGAAAAGTACATAGGATATATATCATCACGCTAAACATCAAAGGGGTTAAGCAGTAAAAAAATAACACCATCTGTGCGAAGCCGACCGCTAGTAAATGATAACACAGAAAAAAACTGAACAAACGTTATCGTTTGTTTAGTTAACCATTTTGTGAAATTTGAAATACCTTTTTGAGTTTGAACATACATACATATACTCACGTCCGTAAATACGAAAAAGGGGTAGCCAGAGCTTCAGAGCTAAAAACTCCTCAGCCACATTTGAAAGTTGATAGGGGACAAGATGGCAGAAATAAAGTATCATTGGTGGTGGGTCTTCAACCACATCACCCAAAAACCACTTTATAATGCCCCATACCGTTCGTCGCCTCACGACACCTGTCGTGGGTAGAAAGGGGTAGTGACATTCTAACCAGGCACTACTCGTCTATTGAAGATATAACTAGAGTTCGACCCCTTTATTATTTTACTAACCTCCGTCGTCGAAAAATCAAACGCAAAATTATTTGTGCATCGTAAAACGGTTAGAAAACGTAATAAAACATATTTCGCTACGTAAACGAACATTCGCTCTAGCTATAAATAATAAATAGGTAAACAGCACACTAAAGCTATGTTTATCGTCAAGATAGGTGAAATAGACAACTATGGGAATAGTGTATAATTTGCATAAAAGTATTTCATTAAAAATACTCGTAAATATATGGTGCTGCTTGATGCCGCTATCAATTCAATAAACGACAAAGGAAGCACTGTCCACACCAGGGAGATACTAGGCACATGGCAACAACATTATCTCAGTATCACCACAAATTAACACTATAACACTTAATTTGTAATGAAAATATTT
Organism: Bedellia somnulentella; assembly: GCA_963576735.1. Lineage (NCBI taxonomy): Eukaryota > Metazoa > Arthropoda > Insecta > Lepidoptera > Bedelliidae > Bedellia > Bedellia somnulentella. Next base: position 17,602,325 of record OY755170.1, read on the forward strand.
GCCATGTAGTGTCGGCTTAGAATAGTACTATCCGATTCCTTTCCGTGGGTGTTCGTAAGGGGTCAGGGTTTGAGGGCTTTTAAAGTGATTTTTAGGCGGTGCGGTAGGAGATCCATCACGAACATCCTTTATTTTACAAATTATTCCCCACTAAACATCCACTAGTAGCCAATGAATTTTTATTCTGATGGTCTGACTACCCCTTCTAGGGGTTTATAGCTGTGAGTATTTATTTATGTAATTGTGAATATTGTTTTATGAATAATATACATATGTCCTGGAAGGATTTATTGAATGAAATGCGAAAGACTTGCTATTTTATCTTTATTTTGTTAAACAAAATAAGTTCGGGCCGTCTTTCAGTATTATAGCCAACAGTATACGTAGGTTTCGTTTGTGTATGTTCTTGTGAATTATGTAAAACTAGTGGTCCGCCCCGGCTTCGCACGATGGTGTTAAATATTTTTACTGCTTACACCCTACGGTATTTAGCGTGATTATATATCCTATGTCCTTTTCCTGGTTCTCAGCTACCTCCCAATCAATTTTCAGCTTAATCGGTTCAGTTGTTCGTGAGTTATAAAAAGTGTTACTAACACGACTTGCTTTTATATATATAGATTATAAGTGAAGGTATACTTTTGCTTCATGTTTGTAATGAGTATTTGTAATAATCTACCTATTAATCCCAGAAAAGAACAGCCAGAACTTTAGAATTAAAAAACTCCTCAGGCACCTTTGTTCAGTTGATTGGGGAAAAGATAGTAATTTTTATGGTGATAAGTATTCATCTTCAGCCTTATCGCTCAACAATCACTTAAAAAGTCGCAATAACGTTAGTCACCTAGCACCACACTCACGGGAAGAAATTGGGTAGCGCTATTCCAAGCCAGCATATTTACAATTGAAAGATATGTATGTTTTTAACATACGTATAAGAACGCATAGAATACAACCGTTATAATTCCAAGGCATGCTAATTATTTATTAAAATTAAAACCATTACTAGGAAGCAACCAGCCACGCATGAAATGGATGGCGGAAACGAGATTTTAGTGTTCTCTCACTGGTTTAGTTACTATTACTAAGGTTTGTTATCTTGTCAGGGGTGTGAATTACTATTTCCAAGCATTTGATCCCAATTCCTTATGAAATAATAATTGAAGAACTTATTATCTAGCTGCTTGTCGTAAATAAAGCACATTACATAAAAGTACTCACAAAGTTCGGGCATCTTCAACACGCGGCACTGTTGTCAATTTCTTTCGCAAGCATCTTATGACTTTATTTAAACAGGTACATTGTGGCGGACAGGCGAGTTGGGAGATAATAAAAGATGGTAAACTAAGAAGTAATAAAATGGTATGAATTCGCATATTTGCTGAAAGTACGAAAAGAGGTGGAATCAGGGGCCGCTCCCCGAACGCGACTGAAGGATTCGTCCGCACTGGCCGAAGCTCGATCGGACCCGGAGGCGCGCCGCCCACGCATTCACTGCCATCCTCTCACGTGGTTACTTATCTATTTTGAATATTTTGCATTCAATATAAACATTTAGATATATAGGAGATTCATTCATACTGATCGTCTCATATGCTTACATCGAGCAATGATCCAGTTGGGCGAACATAAAGTGAAATATAATGCTAGTATAGCATAGCTTGCCGTGTAGTGTCGGCTTAGAATAGCACTACCCCGTTTCTACCGACGGGTGTACGTAAGAGGCGACTAACGGTATTGGGGCTTTTAAGGGATTTTTGGGCGATGCGGCTGGAGACCCATCACCAACAACCTTTACTTTACCATCCTTTCCCCACTCAATTTTCCAAATGTGGCTGAGGAATTTCTAATTCCTTAGCTCTGGCTACCCCTTCTAGGGATTTATAGCCGTGAGTATATGTATGTATGTATGTATATGTTTATGTCTTGTTTAAGTGGAAAGATTTATTTGTCTATAATGAATATACCTACCCAGATACCACTGTGTTGGTTTTGAAAATTATTTCATTTTAAATGTATACCTACATATACTCACGGCTATTAATCCCTTATCGAGGTAGCCAGAGCTTTGGAGACAAAGTTACAATAAAATTATGGCAAACTTTCACTGACATACCCCAAATGTCTTCAGAACTTTTCAATTTAAATGATTTAAAACATTTTTCGATATCTGTAGGGCTGACATCTTTAAAACAAAACAAAGTTTCGCAACTATAAACATTTTGTTGTAACAAATGTTGAGCTTTTACAACCGATGTGTTTAGATTTTCAGTTGTTTTTGATGGTATGTCAGTAAAATATTTTTCAAAAATACAAGCGATTTCCTCATTAGAGGTAGTCAGACCTTGATCAGATCGAACACAGAACTCCTCATCACATGGCCGAGGTAAACGGCCTGTTTGGGTGTTGATAATATTCCACACTGTTTTAACTTTATTATCGGATGTTCGGATACGTCGGCTTAGGTATCTGGCTTTAGCCTCTTAACATACTTTATTAAATATATTAGATTATTTTTTTACATATTCCCTCAATTCATTATTATTACTATATTATTATTATTGTTTTTGTTATCTATCTGTGAGAAAAGTTGAGGAGATACCAAAATTTATTTACTTATGTTCTATATGTTGTTATTCTATATTCTTTTTGCTATTTCTGTTTTTTCTCCTTAATAAATAAATAAATATAAGCTTTTTGATCATATAAATACCCTATACCCCTAAAAACCTCTATACCCTTAGTCGCCTCCTACGATTACCCACGGGTAGAAATGGGGTAGTGTTATTCTAAGCCGACACTACACGACAATTCATTTTAAGTCTTCAATCTTAAGAAAAATAGTAGGCTATATAATATCATCACGCTACATTCCATAAGGGGTGAGGACTACATGAAGAAATCTTAGGTATTACAAAGTTAACATTACCCGAACGTAGCTGGGGGGTCCTCTCGTTGAGTAAAGTAAGTTAGTGGAAAACAAGTCTTTTAGCACTTGTAGACAAAAAGTATACCCATGTCTACTAATGGCGTCATATAAATTTACATCTTTTTGCACACATTCTTAAACTCACGCCGTGAGTTTTCATTGGAGTAGGTAGAGACTATCGGTCACGACTGTGTACGATCCTGGCAAACATCTCGAGCCTCATGTACATTCATCAATCCTTTCATACATGCTCTTTTATTGTGCACATTCTTCATTTGGCTTAAAATGTGTCCTCCGTGGTCGTCCTTTCGACATTACCATCCACATTGGCTCTATTAATCACCGATTTACAATTTTCCATCCTCTTCACATATACTTACGGCTATAAATCCCTAGAAGGGGTAGCCAGAGCTTCAGAATTCGAAATTTCTCAGCTACTTTTGGAAGTCAAGTGGGGAAAAAATTGTAAAACAAAGGTTCTTGGTGATGGGTGACCAACCGCATCGCAAATATCTTTTCTCACTTGATCACATAACCTAACATTTAATTAACTTATCATCTTCTGCGACACCCAACATTAGCTGCCATACAAAGGAGTAGGAACTAGAACATAACTATGCGCTGCCATTCGCCTTTACCCCTTTTCACTCTTCTTTTAATGCCTTCGTCAAACTTTCCATCCCTAATAAACAAACTTCCTTCCCAGGTATACAAAATCTTTCAATGGTTTCACTTTCTTATTTTTAATCTCTATCACACATTTTGTCATATTCTCCTCTTTCAAAAAACACAGTTATAGTTTTATCACTTTTATTCCTTCTTTCAAAATATGCTTAGCAATATTCATCATATTTTGCTCTCTTCCACACTGTTTAAACACTTTGAAGAACCACGAAGAAGCTACACATCCTTGTCGGACAACCCTAGTCTAGTCCGTGTTTTTCCCGTATACTTTTACACAAGCTCTGGAATCCTCATACAGTGATACCGAAACCGAACAGGGATAACTCCTTCAAATACTTTATTACAACAAATATCTTGCGCCTTCTTGGCTTAAAATTTTTCGATGGTGCACCTTAAAGACAAGATTTGATCCAAACATCCTATTTCCTTTCTAAATCCCGCTTACACATTTTTTTCTTATCAGTTTCATTCATCCTTTCAAGTAATAATTTTGCATACAATTTACCGTCAATGCTAATTTCACGGTTGGTTTTAGTTTCCTTGTGACCCTTTTCCTTTATGTCTAGGCACAATTACTGCTCTCCGCCATACTTGTGATCATTTTCCACTCGACCAGCACTTCTGGACAAGGCAACCAAGAACCCTTCACTAGCCCTCAGCACATCGTTACTTATCCTGTCATACCCTGCCACTTTCCCTGAATCTTTTTGCATATTGATAGTAGTACCAAAAAGTCCCCGTTCCTTTGTAGGATGATCATGGGGGGAGGTAGTGCACACACATTGCGGTGTTAGTACAACTAGAACAAACCCCCTTTTCGCACAGTAGTTCTTCCACGTTCACATCCTTCCATCCATGTTTTAGGGCTGTATGAACCATCTTTTTGTTAGCAACTACGGCCTATTTGGGTTAACGGCCCCATTTATGCTTAATACTCACGTCTATTTTTGCTAAAATAAGCATATATAGAATGACCTCTATTAAAATAACTTCCTTGGCCACTTTTCCAAGTTGAGTGGGTGAAGACAATAATCAATATTTGGTGACGGGTCTCCCAGTCACATCCACTTACAAGTCCCCAAAACCCTAGGCCACCTTATGAAACCTGTATAATGAAATGGGTTAATACTACTTTAACCCCACACTATACCACGAAATTATGATAAATCTAAATGGATAGGGATAGGATCATTGAAGAGCAAATAAAACAACTGCAGCGAGTGCATCGTCGCGAGCACTAGATGGCGCTAGTCTCGCGAGAACGAACTTCACCACATATTTGATATTGGTACATAGTTTACTGGCGACTGAATGTAACACTGAAATCTTACACACACATTATTTTGCGCATACAGCTACCTATGGCGAATCAGTTATTATCTAATTGAATATTACTAAGATTACATTATATTGACAGAATAATTGAAAGTACATTTACGTGTTGATACAAAATAAAAGGAATACATTAATACTACAACTCATTGTATTCTTATTACTAAGACATTAATTCTAGTAGATAAAAGTAGCAGCGAGAAGTCGACAGCAGATGAGGTGCGGCCGAGTCGGCTTCGATTTGCTCTTTCCTCTCATTTGCTCTCGACTGTACAAATATAACATTGACGTAATATCAATTTCTATATCTAACACTTATTTAAACACAAATGCAATGAGAAATTGTATAATTTTTATACACACAAAATTTTACTTCAATAAAATTAGTGGGACTATAAATTCATTAAAAAAAGCTCAATATTTCATGTCTGATGAATAAAACGGTTTGTAATCTAACTCATCTGTATTTGGCTAGAGAATAATTGGCTAAAAGTAGAGCCATTTCAAAGGTTCAAAAGCGGGTAAAGTATTGCCTAATGTTAACCTACAGCTACTGCAGACTGTATGAGTAAGAAATAGAAAACCTAGGTAATTGTTAGTTGGCAGAGATGTGCTAGTGTACCGAAATTTTGGTTTAGCCACTGAAACAAGCTGCTTTTTATATTTCCCTAAATAACCTTACTACGTACCTTACACTATTCAATTTACTAGCGAACGCTTCAATATTCATTCGCTTTCTTATACTAACATCTCTTCAATTATCTCTTAATTATCGTCTTTGTTGAAGACTAATGGCAGTGGTTTTCAGCGGTTGGCGGGGAGGGACGTTTCGTCATCCAAACCCCAAAATGAGAACATTAAATTTGAATAAAGGATACTTAGCATTACTACACTTGTAAAAGTGTATATATACTACGATTAAGTTACTAGTTCCGAATTATTATATAATGCGTATTTTTACGGAGATAATGTCCTTGAAAAATTTTAGATTATAAAGTTCTATTCTAATTACAATATATGGACCTATGGTTAAGTATGCGATACAACCGCCGAGCGCGGCTGTCATTCATCATCTTCCGTTCCGCCTCTTACAATGTTACGAACTTACAAACTTACTCTGCAGCTAGCAGCCTGATTCAGTGGATATTCACTAAACTTAACAAAGCAACTACCAAAACTATATACTGCTGTGTTACTAATGGAATGGTTCAGAAACAGTCTTGCAAAGCTCTCAGCCTGTTTTGTGCGTAGAAGAGATACAATGTCGGCCATATTTGGTCACGAGACGTCTTTGGACACGCTCGTTCGGAGCACAAAATAATCATAGTATAAAAACCAAATATAGAGATTATGATAAATGCGAAGGATTAGTCTTTGTTTTTCATAATGTTTGTGTCTTTTTTCTAAAACCTTAACAATCAATACAATATCAAAAATCTCTAGACTATGAATTACATAATTACATGAAAAAACAGTCTTGCAGGCTTTTTCGTTTATCAAAAATTTGTAAATTGTAAATTCAATTTTGTATAAACCAATACAGAGAGTCTCAAAATGTCTACTTAAACATTGACGTATGAGTATTAATTCAAATTTCAATTATTTTACTATAATAACAAATCTATTTAATTACGAAATTTCTTAAAATTATTTTTCTTAATGAGTATAAATTATAAGTCAAAATCGATTCGATGATTAATTAAATTACGTAAACAATTACAGGATAATCTAAATCTCAAACAGTGAATGCAATAACTCCAGCAGGTACTTAAGAAAATAATACTACATGATGTGAAATTAACATGTCCCAGCTGTGAATATTAAAACATTGATAAAAAATACATAAGCGGTAAAATAATAGCATGCAAATAAAATTGAATTGTAAAAATCATTAATATTATTATACATTAAATTTATTGGAAAGGGAACATTCATATAGAGAGCAATACATTTAATAATGAAATAATAAATATGATGCAACTAAACTGGCGGCCTTGGCCGCTCCTAAAGCCTTGTGACGGGAAAGACAAATGGATTTCCACGCTTACAACTAGAAATCGTGTTCAAATAATGATCCTAAATATAAGTTATACGTGTGCTAATGTGCGCCATTCGCCGCCATCTTACTTCTCCTTGTCGCTGTCCTTCTCCTTCTTCTCTTCGGGCTCCTTCTCTTTCTTCTCTTCTGCTTCTTTTTCCGGCTCTTTTTCGTCGCCCTGAAAATGAGGCCACTCTTTATCTATCATACACATTGAAATAGACAAAAGTAAGTATTTTCAACAGCAAATCCAACTCTAAATAGCAGGTTTAATAAATATAAGCCAGAATGTTCCAAATCGTAGCCTGCCGGTGAATCGTCTCACTTATCTAACGTTTATAATCTTTCTCGTCTATGGCAATCTAACATTATATTTTAGAACTATGTAATAAACTTACTATTTTAACTAACTTTTTTTATCGGTAAGTAGTTAAGTTAAAGACTAGCGCAGATGTTATGGCTTACATAGGTAGGTACTACCCAGACTTACTAACGTCCCTTACAACTCATTAGGGGATAATTCATAACTGCATTATATATAAGGATGCCAACTAGAGCCAATGCTTCTATTGTAAGTGAGGCACGGCATCACCACTTTAATATTCAGCAATCATTTCTTCGATACAGTAATAGTGCATTATGATACAAGTAAAATTCGTGATTACAGCCGCGGTGCCTTCTAAGTATATAGCTTTATGGAACCGGGCACTGAAATATTACTGCTGACGTGGGTAACGCTTATTTTCAGAAGAAAATTTATTGGTAATTGACATAAAGAAAATTGTTGTCGTAGAAATATTTTTGCAGTATATAAAGGCAAATCTCGGCCGTTTAATATGCCTAAATTTAGCACTATGAAAGTCACTTTATGAGCAAGTGTGTTATAAAATTGATCCAGCAATAATATCTGTTTAGAAGTATTTGCATTCAATTGTTTAAGTAATTTTACTTGTTGACTATAGCAAAAGTACTAATTCCATTATACTATTTAAAAACAAACGTATGGACAATGTTTATAGCAGCAAAGTGAACAGATTCATAATAATCCACAAAGTTTCATTAAACATAAGTTCAACACAGTAATAGTAATTGATAGATTTATTTTCCTTTAATTAGGTTTTAAATAAATGCATTTTTATACGCGATAATATTATGAATATATTAGTGCGAACCTCATTCTATTGTTATAGGCAGAAATTTATAAGACTTCATTGTTGAATTAACATTGCACAGGCCAAACGCCAACTCGATATTTTTAACTCTATTAGCAACGACCTGCACTCCGCGACTTTATCTTACTATGACCATACCTTGATAGTTCCTTTGACAGACCGCTCTATGTATTTGATTAAAAGTATACTTTTCTATCTAACCTACATCACTTCTCATCTCTCAAGTCTAGTACATGGGCCCTTGCAACTTGTCTAAATGCTCTGTGTTAAACAAATAAAGCTATTTTATTTATTTATTTTACATATTACGGCAAATCTTACCTTTCCTTTCTCCGCGTCCTCAGGATTCTTCTCAGCGGGTCCAGTGCCCTCCTTGGTCTCCTTCTGCTCCTTAGGCTTGGGCAGATGCGCGTTGAGGTCCAAGGTCGCGCATATCTCGTCCCAGTCGTGGAAGGCGCGCTCCTTGATACGAGAGACCAGGCCTACGAGGTTCGGGAACGAGTCGTTGATCGCGTCACGCAGCGGATGACTCACTTCCTTGTCCAGGAAGTGTAGCTGGGCTAGGTTCGCGAAGGCCACTATGTCCAACTGGGGACAACATGGACAGTTACAGTTTGTGAAGTGAAGTATATATTTTTTATATATTACGTACAGAAACAAAGAAAGAAGTAGAGGACGGCCACGGAGGACACCCTTGGACCAAATTGAGAGTGTGCTCAAAAAGGCAGGCGTCCGAATTATTAAGAATAAAAAAGCATGTATGAAAAGATTGATGGATGTAGACGAAGGTAGAGAGGTTTGCCAGGATCGTACAAAGTGGTGATCGATAGTCTCTGCCTACCCCAATGGGAATGAACGGCGTGATTATATGCATATGTATGTATGTATTGCTGTGTAGTGTCTGCTTAGAATAGCACTACCCCATTTCTTCCGGTGGGTGTACGTAAGAGGCGACTAACGGTATTGAGCTATTAAGGGATTTTTGGGCGATGCGGTTGGAGACCCATCACCAAAAACCTTTATTTTATCATCTTTTCCGCACTCAACTTTCCAAAAGTGGCTGAGGAGTTTCTAATTCCTTAGCTCAGGCTACCCCTTCTAGGGATTTATAGCCGTGAGTATATGTATGAATGTATGTATGTAAACAAAGAAAGAAGTCGTAGATTAACAATAACATGGATCAACTTAGCCCCTAGAAATGTGCAGACATGTGGTAAAGGAACATGGCCTCTTGACTTAGAAGTTAGTCACCTATCCACTTAGCGACGGACGTCGTCACCTATCCATTTAGCGACTGACGTCGTCAGTATAAACAGTAATAAACAGAGCACGGTAAAACCATTACAACTTTGTTGGGCCCTGAAGAGGCACGCTTGTCCATATCCTTATAACAGATCTTGTGGGTTAAAATAGCTATGTCGTTCACACTTTCCAAGTTTCCTAATTCTGTATCTCTTTTAAACCGACAACCTCGCAATATAATCACGAGCGTGCTACGGACTAAGCATCTGCCAACTACGTTGTTTTTGAAAACAGATCGACAAACATGGCGAAACTACAAAAGTTACTTTTTTAATTACAAGGAAACCGTACAATAGGAAGTGCAATATATATTCTAATAAGCATCATGTAGCTACCTACAAAACATATTCATCATTGTTTACGTTAGACAAATAAATAATAACGATAAAACATTATTTTAACAACTACGTTGCTTACCGAGAAATTTGATGCGAGTCTAAGATTACAATAGTTCCCACCTTATAAACATGACACATACATGCATATACTCACAGCCATAACTATTATTGGCTATATAGGTGAATTAAAGGGAAGGCTAACAATTTTATAAGTTACAATTAAAAAAGGAGGGAATCAGTTGTGCGAACAAAAAGGCTCGCACGAAAAAATCGATAAATGATCAAAGGGTGTCAAAAGGCTGCAACCTTACAATAGCGACGCGCATCAAGTGTCATTTTCCACCCATGGTGAACAGTGTACTCACTTTTTACTTTAATTGTATAATAAATAAGAAGAGAAGACTTTTCTATATCGGTTTAACCTTCATATAAACGCATAGAAGGGACAAATCGTAGTATTCTAACTTATCACTCTGCGCTTAACGAAGTTGAATATTGCGAAACAAATATTTCTATAGAAAAGCAATATACAATAAATACATAAGATAAAGATATGAAGTTGCAGCGTCTGCACGACTAGTATTAAAATTCCTTCGTTTCAAGTGTAACCGTACACCAATGTAATCTAAACACAGGATAGTACGTATCAGATGCCAGTCAAATGAACTTTATCATATTCAATTAAGAGCTTCTATTTTAATAAGAGTGAAGCTAGATTGCTTCATCAATCGACGTTAACCTTTGCCATTATATAAATGCATATGGCAGTCTACCATGACCATAGTGGTATACTAATGTTAAACATATCAAAGTATTGGGTTTAAAGTTGCATAGTTAAAATAGAAACAATCTTTTCAACAAACAATCAATGTTCATTTAACGTGGAAAATTATCACCTCCAGGCAGAGATCAAAATTTTTGCTTCGCTATGGACCCACGGGACGAGCCAAGCCACGGCACAAAAGCCCAGCCATTTTGGTAAAATCACTATGTTTCCTTCACGTTAATATCTACGAGCTAAGAAAATACAAGAGTTGGTTTTATATCGGAGAGGAAGCCCTACCTTCCTCCCCGTATCCCTCTTTCTGCTTTACTACTGAGCTGGCGACATTGTAATGAAAAGATCAAAGTATCATTTTTTTAAACAAGATGTAACAAGACATCAAACGAACTCGATAAATCTTTAATTGGTTGGAACGAGAGGGAGGTGACTTGCTGTCAACTGAATATCATTACAATTATCTGGCGTAGCATTTTAAAACTTTAAGACAAGGTCAAGTAGGAAATTCCATATTCAATGGTTCATACAAAGGCGTTGAGCTACTGTTTGATATCTTCAGCTTATGTCTGCCAAGACATATACGGATCCAATTTGGTAGCCCGGATGCAAAAGGCCATTGGTATTTTTTAATTAATGGTATTGAAAAAGATCGCGAAAAAACCCAAATACCTAATTTATAAATAAGTAAAATGTAATAAAAATAAAAAGTTAAAGTAAGAGATTATTGGTACGTAGGCGCTTCTAGACTGTAGACGCGGGTTGTTTCATAAATGACTCTTGCTCTATTATAATACTTGTCTTGTAACCAACACAACAATGTTTACTCCGTCAAATGTAGTTTTCCGGTTTATAAAGCTACTAGCTGACCCGACAGACTTCGTACTGTCAAATTTGCTTATGACAAAACTTTAGGCGCTTTTTCTGGTACTCTTAGCTTCCGGGATAAAAAGTATCCTATGTTACAATTTGGGTCATTATCTAGCTTTCTGCCAAATTTCATTCATATATATTACTAGCTTTTTGCCCGCGACTAAGTTCGCGTGGACTACATTTTTTGCATTAGGTTTACAACCAAAATACCAAAACACTATCTTAACTTCTGTTTTTTTTTATATTTATAATCCCGCGGGCGTTGTAAGAGATATAAAGAACATTGAGGATGAAGGAGAAGATTTTTAAGTGATTATTGGGCTATGCAGTAGGTTACCTTTTCCCCTACATCTTCCAAAAGTGGATAAAGAATTACTATCTCTGCACTATTAGTATATGCTCATGAATGATTGATAGATGATTTTCATATATTCCTTTTTGTAGTGGTTATATCAGTCAATCGCATAAAGCTTCAAATTTCTTATTACAGAAAGGTAAAAAATCTGTATACTATATTTCAATCCCTTAGGGTTAGATCAAAAACACCTTTTTAATTGTTCATAAGAATCGTGAAAACAATCAAAAGGACATTTATTTTGATGAAAATGGATGAAAAACTTATTTTTTCCAAAAAGACTAATAATTAAGAGTCTGATAAAGTCGTTCGATGAAAAATGAATCGTGTAAATATGGGGAGCCATATAAAGTTATTTTATTTTTATGCTCCTGTGGGAACCCTTGCGCAATCCGGGATAAATGATATCATATATGTGGGCCAGGTGTATAAGCTACTTGCATTCCAAATTTGATCAAGATCCGTCTGGTAAAATTAACGTGATGACCGGACATACAGACAGACAGACAGTTTTTTTTAAAAGCGCAAAGGCTTCAGTATCGAAAACTATACACATTCCAACTAAACATATATATATTCCACCGGTTTTTATATTTTTTTCTTCAATGTACAGTTTTGACCTCGGTACAGTCTTATTATAGTATAGATGTACTTGAGGAGTCTTTTCGCCTCAAACACACGAGCATCCAAACATCTAAACTTTCATATTTATAATATTAATAGGATACCACAAAATATTTCCTACAATACGATACACACATCTCCACAACTAAAACTCTTATACATACATAATAATGAAGACTAATAATACTTACAAGAGTGGGCTCGTCTCCAAAGAAGAAGGGCCGGTCGGACAGCAAGTCGGACAGCGCGCGCAAGTCGTTCTTGCCGAACTCGATGATCTCGTCCTGGCTGTGCACGCCGATGCCGTGGGCTTTGGCCTTCTTCAAGCCCTGTACACAAACAACAACTTATACATTAGAAGTAATAAAAAGAGTAGGAAACTCTAGTAAAATAAGTAACTCCTTAATGGGACCTACGTTAGTTTATCAATATTCTCACTGACATTTAAGAATCCCCGTAGGACTAAATTTATTTGTAAGCACTTATTTGTAAAGACTCACGCCTGTCGCCAAGATATTTTAAACTAATCGGTAAAAACTCAATACGAAAATTTAACTGCCCTTAAATATATTAATATTATATATATATCGTCCGAACATAAGGGTCGGATTCAAAAAGCTGTTATTTATTTTAGAGATGACCAATTAAAGAAAACAATTTTTTTTCGAGTTTGACAATTTAATTTATCTTATAGATTCTAGAGTATGTAGAGTGTAGAATTTAAACTAAATTAAAAAATACTCTTAGCGTATTTTGAAATCCAACAGCCATTTTACTGATTTGATAGTAACTTATGCGCTTGGGCTGTAAGTAACTGCAAAACGGTCACTAAACAAGAAAACCCAACATATAGCAATACTATGGAAAAGAAATGTTACTCCATTTCAACTACCATAAGAACCGTAATGCCGTAGAGACCGGAACAAAGCAAAGAAAAATACGCAACCAATATAAGTAAAAATAAGTCTTTCTAATCTTTCTGGGATGAAGACGTCTAGATTTTAATGACGGCTAATAAGGATGAGCTTCCCCCGAGACCGGACGGAAGTACACCGCCGCTCTTCGAGAAATGCCTTAAAGCTAAGAGTTTTATTTTTACTTGTCTGAGATATTTAATAATTCATTTCTAGTTCCTAGTAAATAAATGATTAAATTTAGACCATATTAGTTAAGACGTGAATTATGAAATCACTCGTCAAAAACAGCGCATACTGTTACGCGTAAATCTTAGGTGTTACAATTAAACCACTTTATTGTTATTTCTTAAGTCTCACAGTACGCTTTCAAAACATACGTTATATCTCATCATCATCAGATACGAACCTGCATTTCCAAGTTATGCTCGCAGCCTAATCTGTTGATACTTACTTACTTATACTCACGCCCATTGTTCCCATTGGGGTAGGCAGAGACTATCGATCGCCACTTTGTACGATCCAGGCAAATCACTTTTGCTTCTGTTACATTAATCATTCTTCTCATACATGCTCTTTTATTCTTCATACTTCGGACTTTATAATCTGTTGATACTGCTTTATTTATCTTTATATACGTATACGTCACCCCTTAGAATGGTGTCCGTCCGTCTTGGATTCAAAGATTCCTGAATACTTAGACATTACGAAGGCGTAACAAATAAAACATTCAGACAGTAACATTAGTTCTAATAATATTTGTATATGATTGCCGTCGCATTCGCTCGATTCCTAAAACAGCATATTGCAAACATATGTGTCTGTTGCCACCCGTTTCCAACACTGAAATACAATACATGATATGGAAGTAGTTTAGTTGTAATATATACAAATTATTATAACTTGATTATGGTCATTGAGCTTATCACCGTTTAATAATGACAGAGATGACAGCGACATATAATATTAATGCAAGAACGCATCAGATTAATTGGTCTTGAAATCTTACGCCCTAGTTGGCGCCGCATTGCATAGTATTTCATCTTAAATGGTTTTTCAAATTAACTCGGTATGCAGAGGTTCTTTTTCATTGAGCATTGTTAACTTGTTTAAGCATTTAATAACATATATCATATAACAGCAAAAACATAAAAATAATCCCTGATTTATTACTAATAGATAAATTTTTAGTTTTGCAACCTTTTTTAAATTTAGTTCAGTGCAAAGCTTAGATATCGAATACCAGAGTGGATGTTAAGACCAAGGTATTTATACGTAACAGGATACGTTAGAGTGAAATAAACATAGGACACACAACACCAGACTAGACACGAGTGTCACATTTATTGTGTCTACAATGAGCTAAACGCTTGGTCAAACTTCTAGTGGATTGCTCGTTAAATATTTAAGGCTTCATGATCGATATGTCTTGTTACTAGTTTAATTAAACTAGCTACAACACATATAACAAGGCCAATTTACTGACCGCTAATGATTATAGTGCAATTATGGTATTGTATTTGCTTTACAAAGGAGCTTTAGATATCGGCGAATGTTCACTAACTTCTAGACGATTTACCTTTATATTACCACTAGCAGCCCGTCCCGGCTTCGCTCGGGCATAAATTTTATCATTAACATTTTGTTTTTTATTTTATTACATGTATTATTATTTTAATATATTTTTTTTAAGTTTTAAGCTATGTTATATTTTTTTGCTGTGTAGTGTCGGCTTAGAATAGCACTACCCCATTTCTTCCGGTGGGTGTACGTAAGAGGCGACTAACGGTTTTGGGGCTTTTGAGGGATTTTTGGGCGATGCGGTTGGAGACCCATCACCAACAACCTTTATTTCACCATCTTTTCCCCACACAACTTCCAAAAGTGGCTGAGGAATTTCTGATTCCTTAGCTCTGGCTACCCCTTCTAGGGATTTATAGCCGTGAGTATATGTATGTATGTATGTTATAATTTTTTGTATTTATATTTAGATATATTTTTTCATTTTTTTTTTATTTTTAATAATGAGTAATTACATCAAAAGCCATTCAATTTATAGAGTTAGAGCTTCCCTGTAAACAATATTTGACGTTGTTGTATTTTGGGGCAGCAAAATAAATTGATGTTCAGGAGCTCCCACCCGCGACAGGCCAACGTACAGTTGACCGTGAGTAAAACAATTCTTTTGCAGGTCAATCCCTACTAATTTGAAGGTTTGGCCTTGGGACTTATTAATTGTTAAAGCAAAAGATGTTTTAACCGGAAATTGTAGCCGTTTAAATGGAATTGGCAGATCAGTTGGGATCATCGGTATCCTCGGTATATGAGCTAATTGACCAGCTGCTGGGCCAGTGATAATAGTCGCTACAATTAAATTTTGCTTTAACTCTTTGATAAGCAGCCTCCCGTACCCCTTCGTGACGCCTGCAACAACTTACTATGCACAGCTAATCGAGCGGAGTTTTATCTATTTTTTTAATTCGAGATAACTTTCGAATGGAATGTTCGAATCGAATAATTCAAAAAGTAATATAAGGGTATTGAAGTAGTCTGAAATAATATATACGTTTTTTTTATAAGGATTAGATAGGTACAAATAAAGAGCCTTTTCTAAAGCAGGATTTTAATTTAATTTTAAAATAATTTTATATAATGACGCTTGTTGTGAGATAACTATAATAGTTAGAGACATGCTGTCGGGGTATTTTTTTTAGATAATGATGTGTTCTATAAAATTGTAGTACATAATTTTATTCTATTGTCAATAGTTTTTGCAGCGCACGCGATGTAAGGATTTTTTTTGGTATTTCTTTAACACCTTGGGTTACATTTTTGAAGTTTGCGTAAGGATCCCTAATTTTTTTGAAAATGAAATATAGCCTATGTCACTCGGGAATAGTGTAGCATCAAAACAGTAAAAGAATTTTTCAAATCCGTCCATTAGTTTTGGAGCCTATTCAATTCAAACAAACAAACAAACAAAAAATCAAACCTTTCCTCTTTATAATATTAGTATAGATTATGAAGTTTTCTAGTAAATCCCTACACTATTTCATGTTAGGCCAGATATCAAATATTATTCTTATAAATATTATTCGTTATATCTTCCAGGCTTTCAAATTGAATTGGCCTAGACCTCGTTTTTAAAACATACCTCTTTATATTTTAAATTGATTAAAGACATCAAACTAAACAACGTTGACTATGGATGGCATATCTAAAATATTGTAATTTTTAAAATAATTAATAAATAAAAAGTGTGGGTCCCTAGATCAAACTGAGAAAGTATAGTAAGGTTCTTAGCCTCGGCTGAAATAAAAGAAAAAAACATAGAAAAAATATAGACAATTTTTTTTTATTTTAGCTGAGGCTAAGCACCTCACTATACTTTCTCAGTTTGATCTAGGTACGACACTTTTAAATTATTTATTATTTTTAAAATTACAATATTTTCGATATGCATTCCATAGGCAAAGTTGTTTAGTTTTATGTCCTTAATCGATTTAAAGTATAAAAAGGGTATGTTTTAAAAGCGAGGTCTAGGTCAATTAGGAATAAAAGGTTTATACAATATTCTAATCATGGTAATACAACATAATTCACAGATTTCGTATTTTAAACATCAGTAAACTATTTGATGGGCGAAATTGAATCGAAATTTGGGCGACGACTATTTAGCGTTCCCTAGCTTCCGTTACTTAGTCTAAGCTAAATAAAATAATAATTACCTTGCGCCCAGACGTGATCTTGTAGCAGAAGTTGAGTATGGGGTTCGGCAGACGGGTGTTGAGTGCGTTCTGCAAGTTCACCTGGTAGCCCTTGAGCACGCTCTCGGGGTACTTGGCGCGCCACCACAGGATCACCCACGACAGGTGGTTCTCGATCATGGAGATCATGGCGTGGGACATCACGCGCTGTTGCGGAGTCAGGCCTACGGCAAACATATATACTATTTGTACAAAATTCATTGGGTAGACGACCGTAGCTTATAGGTTTGGCCACTTGTTTCTGGATCTGTAGGCCGTAGGTTCTATGCCTATTGCCTCTGAGGGCAATCGTTTGGATGACGAAATAAGATGTTTGTTTCTTAGTCTGAGGTGTAATTTTAATGTTTGTTGTTATTTTTTACATCGTCGCATTAGTACCCCATACCACAAATCATTATTGTGCTTTTCAAAGGGCTAAACTGGTATGTGGGCTATGTATATAAATATTTATATAATGTATTGTTATATAGGTGCGGTGTATCAAGTTTATTACTAATAGATAATGTGAAGTATATGTAACGCACGAGTGGGCGCTTAGTAATATATTGAGTAGCTTTATTAGAAACCCCCAGTTATCTTGTGTCCTCCAAGCTGAGCTCACCTAGATCGCACCTTCTTTCCTCAAGCTCGCTAAGTTAAGGAAATGTTTTTAATAAATATTCTGCTTTTGAGCTACGTGTTACTGACCGACGTATGCTACACTAGTTGATGAGCTTCCAGAAGGCTATAAGTATCATTTAGGGAATAGTAAACATCAAATGAATAATTTAGGGACTCACAACAACTTTAGCGTATGTAATTATTGTAAGGTATAGCCTACAATAATTACGTACGCTAAAGTTATATACATTATAATGTTACCAGAGGACGGATAAGCAGATCGTTTGAACACCATGTACCTCATGTCATTTACCTTACGCTATAGTGAGTTAAAGTTATAAACATTGGAAAGAAATATGTACTATTCACAGCTGATTGTTCTTAATGAAAACGTAAGCACGCAAGTTTTAAGACTCACATAGGATGGGATCGATCAACAAGAGGGTAGCAAATAAGTTAAGTCAAGATTACATTAAGTGGAAATCAAAAGTCTCTGCCTACGGCAATAGCAAACGAGTGGGTATGAGTAAGTAGTATATTACAGATTTCTCGATAACGTGGGTATAATGGGCAATGAAACAACTAATTATTATTGTTTTTAAATAAAATTAGTCGGTATACAATTGTCTCAAATGCACCACCAGTATTATATTTCGGTATGTGTCGATTATCATCGTGAGAATTGTTCATTGCAATTGCAACACGATGCCGCATCACCGCGACTGTTGACATGACAGTGCAGTATCCGCGCACACAGCGATCACATTTTTGCAACATGGAGGTTTACGGGGAAATTACAAATCAATTTTGTTAACATATCTCACCTCACAGGTGGCCAGGATTTCATAATATTATTAAGCTTTAAATTGAACAACCTCTGTAATATACTGTAGTTTAAGTTAACCGTACAATTCTATCGCGATACAGTGCTATGCTATACTTTACTCCACTATGCATTACACAAATCCGATTTCTATAAATGTTGCTATTCTGCTATCGTAGCAAGCTAGCTACACTTATATTGAGAAATATATAATAGCACTTCCCCATTTCTTCCAGTGGGTGTTCTCAAGAAGCGACTAATGGTATTGGGGCTTTTAAGTGATTTTTGCGCGACGTGGTCGGAGATAGTGTTGCCCAAATTCAGTCTTGGTCTTGCAGTCTTGGTCTTGTTCTTGCGCTTTTGCAAGACCAAGACCAAGAACAAGACCGCGTATTTTTAGCAAGACCAAGACCAAGACTGACCGTGCAAGACTTGAGCAAGAACAAGACATAGCCTGCAAGACTCTTGCGTCTTGCAGCTAGGACTTAGCGCTATTTCACTGAGTAGTTAGGTGTAACAGTTCGGTGGATAGGTAGGTACGCTTAGGAATTCTATGAGACGCAAAAAACTGTATCAAAGAATATGAAAAACTGGACCTATGCGCATTACAACTAATACCATAAACATAGCGAATAAAAAAAATATTAAAATCAAACTGAGTGCATGCATAGTTATGTTTTAACCATCGGCACTTTGATAATGCGGCATCAAAGGTTTTGTACTTACTTCTCAAAGAAATTTGCCGCTTTTCGGAAGTACATGGTTATGAAACACGCGCCGGCGGCTTCTTTTGAAATCTAAAACAATCGTTTCCGCCACGCCGAAATCATAACATTTGACACTATTTGATTGCCGCCATAGGGCGTAGCGTAGGTATACTCATGCAAAATAATTTCGAATTTTTTACACGCTTTATATTATTGTTTGATTTGCGGCGGCATCCTTATCATAGAGCCGGCACGTGGCGAGGCGGCGCGGTAGAAAGCAAGGAAACGTACTATAAATAAAGGAATTATTTTAATTGCAGTCATTTCCAATTGAGCTGTGTCGTCGTGTCTTCGAGTCTAACTTAATAATTCGGTATGCAAAGTTTTTTTTTGGTATTTATTAAATATTTTTATTCGATAGCAAACACGAAAATAAAAGACTAATTTGAATATTTTTCATTTAAAATGAGTAATTGCAAAGTTATGATTTTTTAAAGATTGTTCAACTTTTGTACTTTATGACGTCATCGATCGAAAATATCACGTAGCGACATGCAAATAAAGCGAAATGCTTAATAAAAATGTTGCTGATTGCAAAACATTTCACGAATTTGTAATCTCAAATGAAATTATTAGGATATTATACCAAACAAACCTATGATTTTTGATATTTTATTAATAAACTGCAAAAACGATTGTCATTGAAACAACGCTGAAGGTCAAATACTTTAACAGTATTTTGTTTAAATAACGGTCATCTTAGCTTTGTTTGATTTAATTTCAAGAAAATATGTTTCAAAAACATAATATCTGGAAATGGTTCTGTAATCAGCATCACTTTTGTAAAACTTTGCATACCGAATTGTTTTAACTAATTCTCGTTGTTTTCTAAAAACGTATCACGTGTACAATTTAATATGAGTGACGGAGATTCAAATTATTCTTGTCCGAGTAGATTGGTGGAGGACGCATGAGACAGAGTATCCGATTTTATCGAAAATGGCCCGTGATTTTCTCTCAAAACCTGCAACTTCAGTACCTGCTGAGAGGTTATTTTCTAAAGCATCATTAGTAATTAGAAAACAAAGAAATAGGTTAAGTGATGAGTCAACCAGATGGTTACTTTGTATTAATTCTTGGTCAAAAAAATTTATATAACTTAATGATAAAGCTGTTGATTTGTGTTGTATTTTATTTTTTATTTAAATAAATGATAAATCGTAAAACTCTTTTGTTAAATTTATTATAAGTTGAGGGTTCAATCTCTTTTTAGATAGATAAATATTGTTCTTTAAATTACAGTCAAGTTATTGTAATTAATTTGTTTTTTTACATGTTTTAGCAAATGTAAGCTTATAAATCATAAATGTTTATTAAGAAACAGTTACTTCCATGGAAAACGACATATAGGTCAGTTGATTTTTCGAATTTCTTATCAAATCTTCAGTTATTTATTAATCTGCTTGATCTTTACTATGGCTATATTCATTCAAGCTCACAATGTTCCAATTCTAATACGTTTTTCTAGGATTTAAAGTAAACTTTAATAAATAGTAATAGACTAATAGGTAATTGCAAGACTTGCAAGACTCTTGCTGCAAGACCAAGACCAAGACTGGGAGCGCAAGACCAAGACCAAGACCAGGTGTATTGGCGCAAGACCAAGACCAAGACTGGCTAAGTCTCGTCTTGTTCTTGCGTTTGGGCAACACTAGTCGGAGACCTATCACAAAAAACCTTATTTTACAATCTTTTCTTCACTTAACTTCCAAACATCGAAAAAATATATTAAATCAATGACACTTGGTAAGGAGAGACTTTGACTATATTATATATTGGTTCACGTATATCCTACATTTAGTACTGTTGACTTTTCCACCACACTATTATTCACAATTGTGAATTGACTAGTCGCCCCAAAACACTTATCTAATTAAAAACGATCGACGTTCCATCAACTTCAAATATATAAATACATACACGTATAAATAACGTCAGAGACTAAGAAACAAACAAATATAATCAACAAACAAAAGATTGCCTTGTGTTGATATCGAATCCGCGACGCCAAAACAGAAGCGCGACGCCTAACAACCACTAGGGCACGAAAGTCGTCATACAGTTCAGTGCTAATCTGAACTATAACTATTTAATTTGAATATTACGTAGGATGTTTTCAAAATGTTGCAATCTCTAACAATTTTTATTTAACATTCTTTTCCCCACTTAACTTTCAAAAGTGGCTAAACAATTTCTATTTCCGAACCTCTAGCTTCCCTTTTAAGGATTTATAGCCGTGAGTATTTGTGTAACACCTTAGGATGCAACGGTAGACATATAAGTTTTAAATTTTAACGTTCAAAAAGTATCTGCATAGATTTTATTTTGAATATGAAAGGGTGAGACAGAGTTATGAGATTAAGTTTTGAGTTTGTACATTGTAATAATTACTGACCAGCATCAATATCCTTGTTGAGTTTCTGCGAGAGCTCCTTGATGATGTAGGAGCTGTCAGCCAGCTCTTCGCCGTTGTACTCCACGAACGGCAGTTGTCCTTTCTTGGACCGGAACTTCGCCTTGTGGTCCACATTCTGCGATAGAAAACATTAATATTAATCTCTGTAACACACATACTGTCATAAGTGTGATACTTTGAAGGTTATAGGCTATATGTTACAACACTGAGAAATGTTACCCATTACTATCAGAGTACGAAGCCAGATGGTCCGTCATCCCAATTAAGACAAATGGTACGGTTTGTTAGCTCCGAGCGACAGACCAGCAACGCCCGGGGCGCAGCGATGTAAGTGAAAAGTATATGCACTCATTTTCACGTTTAGAATTTTTAGGGTTCCGTAGCCAAATGGCAAAAACGGGACCCTTATAGATTCGTCATGTCTGTCTGTCTGTCCGTCCGTCCGTCCGTCCGTCCGTATGTCACAGCCAGTTTATTCCGAAACTATAAGAACTACATTATTGGAAATTGGTGCGTAGATGTATTCTGTAAACCGCATTAAGATTTTAAAATAAAATCTGAAAAAAACCAAAATTTTTAGGGTTCCCCATACATAGAACTGAAACTCAAAATTTTTTTTTCATCAAACCTATACGTGTGGGGTATTTATCAAAAGGTATTTGAAAATGATGTTGAGGTTTCTTATATCATTTTTTTCAAAACTGAATAGTTTGCGCGAGAGACTTTTTCAAAGTGCTAAAATGTGTGTCCCCCCCCCCGTAACTTCTAAAATATGGGCATGATAATACTGAAAAAAATATATGATGTGTATTACTATACAAACTACTAACGAAAATTGGTTTGAATGAGATCTAGCCCGTAGTTCTATTTTTAAACGTCATAAATCAAATTACTTACCTAATTTGGCTCCCATGATATTCACACAAACGGGATTTTCTATATATATGATAGTACGGAACCCTTAGTGCGCGATCCGACTCGCACTTGGCCGGTTTTTAAACTGGTTGTTCAATATATATTTGGTACTCAAAAGTATCAAACTTAAAAATAACAAAGCAAGGTACAAGGAAATCGTCGGAAGGTAAGCGGAGTCTTATTGAGCAGTTATGTTAATAGTTTTGCTTTTTACTACCAAAAAAAAAAATGTTTACTTATGGAACAAAACTGATCACGGTGGACATATTTAGCTCATATAGAGATTGTGCTCAAAAAGGCAGGCGTCCGAAATCTGAAGAATAAAAGAGCATGTATGATAATATTGATGAATATTGACGAAAATCGAGAGGGTAGTCTCTGTCTACCCCAATGGGAACTAATGGCGTGAGTGTATGTATTAAGCTGATTCTCAGAATTATTATATTTTTCTGTCGGAAATGATAAAAGTAACCAAGCACAAAAATGAATAATATCCAATAGTATTGCATTACGTCCTGTTTTCCCAGACATGACCTAATTTTAGCTTGTCATGGGCTACCCTTGATAGTGTCTTAGGTTTTAAAGATGTACTTATTCGCAGACGTCATCCCTCTCAGGCGATATTTAGATATAAAATGTGTAAATTGTAGCTTGAACAAAAGCAAATGGAAACCATTCGACCAACAATTTTTTACTTGCGTACATTTTATTGTAAATGTATATAAGTTGTTTTTTCTAGCCCTGTCGCTACTCTGTTGCTGTTAATAATAAAAATTAATTAATAAAAATTAAACTGTGATTTTAATGTCTGTAATGTAAAGTAAACCTACTAATATATATGTTTCATCTTACGGTATTTGCTTACGAATTTGAAGGACATAACTTGCCTTTTTGAGTTTATATTTTAAGGCTTCTATTTGTAAACGTTAAACGTGACATATAATCAAGCTTTATATCATTTAATAACATGCACAAATAGTCAAGCTGAGTGAATTAAGCTTCTGCTGCGCTAGTCAACGCAAGATCTTTGTGTAGTTGTCGGATCACGGTGAGCTTTCAATTACATCTCCGATGCAGGTGCCTCCCTCACTCCGCTTTCCACGCTGGATTTGCATTCATAACTCTAATAGTTTAATATCAACAGCCTCGTTGAGATCAGTATTAATTAAAACTGAATAGGATATGACGATTTGAATTTATATTAAAATAGTAAGTATATACCAGCAGCCTTTCTTATTATCGTTCACAAATACGTAATAATTTATTTATGGAAGTTTTGATATATCCCAGGCGATGAAAATATTTTTTTGTGCATATTTAATACATAATAGCTGCTAGAATCAGATCGATTTACCTGAACTAATCCGTCCTAGTAGTAGTATATTAACGTACAGTAATCGAAATTAGGCCATAAACATAAGTTAACAATATAACCTTAATTGTCATCGTGTATAGGACCATAGATTGACAATAATTACTAAAAAGGTAATATATTTTTATACAAATTAATACATACAGCATGATTTTAAAGTGTATATGCCTACATACATCATGCTTATGTTTGTAATCATGTCAAATGTTGTGTGCGTGTATGTGCAATACATTTGTCATTAATTCATAATGCTTTGCATTTTTGAATTGGTAAAACTACTTTGTCAATTCTTCTGTATTAACTATCAGTGTGCAAGTCTTACGGCTGCGCAATTTTCTTTAGAAATTTCTAAAGTTATCGCTTTACGCAATAAAGGAGATAATATTGGGGCGGGTTATAAATAAGGTCTATGCATCG
Source organism: Bedellia somnulentella (assembly GCA_963576735.1). Lineage (NCBI taxonomy): Eukaryota > Metazoa > Arthropoda > Insecta > Lepidoptera > Bedelliidae > Bedellia > Bedellia somnulentella. Next base: position 17,626,741 of record OY755170.1, read on the forward strand.
GTATCTTTAGTGAGTGAGTATAACAAAGAAAGTTATTGTATCGTATGTAAGGGAACAAATCCATCCAGAAGAAACGAATATACCAAAAATACTAAAGTCTATTAATAAATAATACGAAGCCGTAAACAAATAAACATTAGATAGATTTGTCCTCCCGCTACTACTAATGAAGTATGTTAATGCCTGTATTTTAAGCATGTATCTTTGTGTGTAAGTTATTTTATCTTTAATGATTAAATATCGCAGTATTTGTAACAAACATTTCTCATATTTTCGAAAGCTCGAAGCGCGGATATATGATTAATCCGTAGATACTGTATAATAAATTGAGAGCGAAGTAGTTGTATGGCTGTAATTTAGAAATGTTAGTCATCAGAGTTAGTTAGTTGGCATTGAGAGAAAGATACAAGGGGTAATTGAGGAACGTTCGAGCTAAATGAAGAAGAAAGTATCGCGGTCCGAGCGGGTGTGGTGGGGCGGGGTTGCCGACCCGGCGGAGCTCATCTTCCGTATCCATGGCAACGCGCCGGGAGCGGAGCGCAGCCTACCGCGCACTACAGCAGCTGTATTGATTTCGATTAGTAAGTTCAGCGGCCGGCTATCGCGCCCCTCCCCCTGTCCCGCGCGCGCCCTACCCCATCGCTACCCCCGAACACTGCTTTCTGTACGTACAACGTACAATCAGTTACGAGACTACAATCATGCAATTTATTCGATGACACCATCGCTAGACAGATACCCTATGTTAGCTTGGTTTTGATAAGATTTTTGTGTTTTGTATAGAACTTAATAAGATATTACTTATATGGTATAATGATTGCCAGGTTTTATTATTGGATAAAAAGTACTTTTAAACATGGCTACTGAGCTCCTTCAAAATAATCTTTTTTTGTATTCTGGACCCTGATGTTTCATTGGAGACAAAATGCCGAAACACTATAATCTGAACTAAATTAATATTCATTTGGGCCGTTCTAAAACTAGATTACATATTTCCTGTACTTGTTATTCTAAATAAAAAGAAGGCTACCATTCAAAATTACCATCCGTTGCGGATGTTTACGTTAAGTTGCGTAGTATCGGCTCACTCAGCACATTTCTTTCTGTGGGTGTATTATTTCCTGTACTTGTTGTTATCTATAAAAAAATCGCTACCATTCAAAATTACCATCCGTTGCGAATGTTTAAAGTTAAGTTGTATAGTATCGGCTCACTCAGCACATTTCTTTCTGTGGGCGTAATTCGAGGCGTCTAAGAATATGCGGAAATTAAAGAAATTAATGGTTGATGTATTCCAGAATTCATCAACAACAATGAAGTAAATCCATCAAAAACAATGAAGTAAAACCATCAACAAATAAGCCTTTTACCGACTTTACTTCCATAGCGGGTAGCATGTTTTATTCAAAAACTCTATTTACCCCGTTCTTGGATTAGCCATGAATATAAATGTAGGAGTTTTATAGTAACAGTACTTTATTTTCATGCCGATAATTAAGACTATGATCAGAAAATCTCACCAATCAATTTAGTAATATCAACAGACAACAAAAAATATTTTCTGATTAATTGTAAGTAATAACATCAAGGTTATTTATAGATACCATTGACCTGCCAATTTTCAATATTCGGGATAATATTTTTTTTCTTTGTATATATAAGTAAGTGTGTCTTATTTATTTTGTTTATTGTTTTTGCCTTTAGGCGGCAAGGTGAGCCTTGCGATCATTGTTTTGGGAAATATCATCACAATCCTTACTATTATATCAATGCGATGTGTGTTATTAAACCCTCTTTTATTGTGTCCACCTTTTTATATTTATTGTTACATATTTCCCTCAATCTTTCTTTTTGGAAATGGGAATAAATAACTTGTACATATATATACTCTTTTGTCTTTATGAATGGAGTTGCGCTTTGCTCAAATACTAAGTTTGAAGTTCAAGACCGAAGTTATGCAAAATTATTTAAATCATGTGTTTCCTCACAGCTCATATGTAAACGTGCTAACGAGGGTCTTGAGCCGTCCCTGAATAGGGTGATTAGGTCAAAGTCCTCCACGCCCGTGTTAGACTAGTACGAGATGGCGTATTGCAGAAGATAAAAACATTTATTTCAAATATATTGCGAAAAACTTGCGAAGGAATAAAACCACAGTTTTCAGTAAAGGAATTAGAACAATCCCCGCAAATTGAAATGAAAGATTGGTATCAATATTTATATCAAATCGCAAAACAATTTTGAGCTGTTTTTGCATCCTACACAAAACATTATTTATGAAAATAAGAAGATTTTTGAAAATAAAGTCAAGTAAGACGTAATCTTGAGGATTAACTGTGTGATGACAATATTGTATAGGTTCGGAGTGCAATGTTAAGCTTTTATTTCATTATGCAGTCCGAAAGTAAAGGGTGCACACTGCACAACCTTGTGCTTAGGTTTTAGTACTTAATATTTATTTAATTTGAAAATGGGAAAATATTGTAATTAGGCTGAACAAGGTCCAATTAATTAAGAACAAAAATATTTTTAAATGATAAATTTCGTCCGCTGCGCTCCATTTATATAATCTATCTACAATCGTATCACAGCTTTATTTTTATCTAGGTAGCACTTTTTTTCTGTTAAATAAAAGGATCTTGCTGATAGGATTAAATTTCTGAAAAGTTTTCTTCGACAAGTTCATTAAAGCGTATTATATCAACGGCACAAGAAGCTTCTAAAAGCCGATCTTATTTCATAATCCGTAAATAATTGGTTCATGCTACGAAGGACAGTATTAGCGCCGCCTCCCAGGGGAATTTTTATTTCACAAGACAATATTGAGTACCCCGTTGTTGCCGTGTAGTGCCGGCTTAGAATGTCGCTACCCCTTTCTACCCACGGGTGTCGTAAGAGGCGACTAAGGGTATTGGGGCTTTTTATTGGATTTTTTTGGGCGATGCGGTTGGAGACCCATCACCAAAAACCTTTATTTTTACCATCTTTTCCCCACTCAACTTCCAAAAGTGGCTGAGGAATTTATAATTCCTTAGCTCTGGCTACCCCTTCTAGGTAAATATAGCCGTGAGTATTGGCATGTATGTAATATTGAGTGATGGATAAGATAATTAAATTGTTTTATAAATCAGTTCACACATTTCTTATCCACTGGGTTTGTGAATATTTTTGTTCATATTACGATTATGAAATCTTAACCTTTAGCAAACTCTCTTTTGTAGTAATTTTCGATGTATTTCGCAGTATTAAGATATAGATGCATTGATGTATATATTTCATTTATTAATTAATTTTAATTGTTCTCCATTAACAAAAAACACTCTTTATATTGCATCGTAAGTTTGATTTTAGATAATGACAGTTTAGTTCAATAGTACCTTTCAATTCGACCTTTTTTTAAAGGATATGAATGCTCACATATAGACAAATATGTAAGATTTAAAAGTTTTTGGCTCTCTATTTCCTCTTCTTCTTACGTAAGATTTGAAACGTAATTACATATTAATACGTGACTATTGATTCTTAAAGAAAATTGCGCGTACCGAGGACACATACAGTCATTTACACACATACATACCCACGGCCACAAATCCCAAAAAGGGGTAGCCATCGAACAAAAAACAAAAAACTCGTCAGAACAAAAAAAACTCTTCAGCTACATTTGGTAGTTTATGGGGGCAAGATGGTAGAAATTAAGTTTCGTTGTTGATGGGTCACCAACCGCAACGCCGAAAAACTTTTAAAGCCCCATACCATTAGTCACCTCTTACGACACTCGGGGGGGGTAAAGAGGGGTTGTGCACTCTAAGCCGGCACTACACGGTATATGTATATGTATTATTATGGAACTATAATTTATATTAAAAAGGAGTTCGCGCATAAGACTACTCTTTTAATTTTGAATTTTAATTCGGTCTCTAAACGACATTTAGAGAGTATGATCAACCATTTCAAAAGGGAACTAATTTTTTGAGCTGTTATTTAAAAATTTGAGATGTTATTATGATTCGTTGAAAAACATATTGAGCAGTTATTTAATTTAATGGCGGTTGAATAATTATTGCGACAGTAAAACATAGACGGTAATAAAAAATATATTAGTCGGTTATTTTATCATACAATGTCAATTCTAAAAATAATTGAGTATTCCAATAATTAAATGGGCGGTTAAAATGATGGAATGGGCAGTTCGATAAATAGTTCGGCAGATCGTAACGATGCATGCCTGTTTGTATGTATATTTGCTCGCTTGTTTGCATGTCGGGGGGTGCAGGGGGGCCGAGCCCCCCTGCTTGGGGGGGGGGGTCGGGGGGCGAAAGCCCCCTGCAGACAAAGAAAAGTTAGGTGGTCACATTTAATTAGGTTAGGTTAGGTTGGATTATGTATAAAACGAACGAGCGTAGCGCAGCGGAGCGAGCCCTAAATGCCTGATGCATGCCTATATGCATGCCTATATGCTTACTTACTTTATAGAATTGCTTAGAATAAGATTTCTTACTGACAAATTCCGATTTATTACTGCCCACGCGTAACTGCCCGTTCAATATTTTTTACCGCCCATTTAATTATTTTCCTACTCAATTATATATTCAAAGATCCATTTCATATTTTTTTATTATTCATTTTTGTTTACTTTACTGCTTAGTTTTAACTGCTGATCTAGTTATTAAACGTACCATTTATAATTTTTAACTTACCAAAACCGCTATATACAACTGCCTCTTTAAATCAGTGCCATTTCAAAATATGGCTTCAACTAGAGAAACATTTGTCTTTGAATGTGTGGTACACAAAAAAATAATTGCCGTGTATGAATGTAAAACTAGAACGTTTTTTATCAGAATATAAATAATTTGTAGGTTTCCTATGCGGAATGCATAACATAATTGCACAAAAGAATTCTTAGAATTATTGTTAACTAACTTTGTGAATTGTTCATTCGATTCATATGAATTGATGAATGCAAAGTAAACAAAGAAATACTGGTAAGGTAAGTTGAAACAGCGGGAAATTTGCAAGTACATCTAGAACTGCATGTAACTCAATATAGCCGCGGACGGAACGTTGTCAGTCACAAAAAGCGAATATTAAACCTTTGAATGCATATTATGCAAAAAAACTAGAGAGGGAGTGACAGGAGTTGGGGTAGGGTGTTCAGGGTTGGTCGATGGCTGGGCCCGAGCTCCGCGCCGGCCCGCGCAGGCGCCTCTCCGCTGCAGGTCGAAGCCCTCGAGAGCTACCGACCCCCAAACTCCACTTAGGCTATCGGAAACCTACAGCATCAGCAGCCTTTTAACGGATGCCAATTACTTGTTAGCATACAACCATAAGTAACGTAACGCTACACCACGAACTATGAAACAAAAATAGACTCGGTTATCATATTAGTTATGCGAGAACAATTAATGTCAAAATGGGGTCCGAATAAAATTCAACGGTTGAAATATAACCCAAGCGTTGGGATACTGTGAATTAGCTATTTTACACGTCCTATTTGAAACGACACAGTCAAAACCGCCTGCGCCCTGCTGGTACGGCAACGGTAGCAACCGTTAATGACGTCTTATTTTATTTTAAATAAGATAAACACAATAAGTAGTTATTTTGTTTCTTTTTAACAATAATGAAAATTAGTTCTGAATGTGCATTTCCCTGCAATAATCAGATAATATTGATTGTGTGTCTAATTTAGCCAAACTAAATTTATTTCATGTTTATACTTTATTCATTAGTGTGCTAAACAAAAGTATTTTTTATTTCTTTAAAAACTAACTTATCCACTCAAAGTTTGGTGAACTGAGTCATAACAACGTTGTATCTTAAAAAATATTCGATTAAATTTGAATCCACATCATATACAAATAAATAATTCAATCAAACAAAAACACGTATATTTATTTATAAATTAAATCTAAATAAGTGACAACAAACTATGACAATAATGCAGGTTAGCGAAAAGGGGTTGAATAACCTCGCGATTATATATTTAATTACAATGAACCGACCGGAATATTTCTAGCCTGCTCACCTTCACAGCAAAACTCGGATTGAAATTGACTAGGGCGTGCACTGTGGAATGACGGTCAGGTACGATACGAATTCAATTCCATTATTTGGTATTGATTTGTTATTCCAAGACGAAGAAAACGTTTTCTTTTCTACCAAATGCTTTTAATGTAAGTGTATTTTAACATAACTTTAGTTTATCGAGTAGTTTCGGATTAGAATATCTTTGCTGAATCTCTTTAAAGAGGCTTGGGTGTGGTACGATACGAGGATACCCACTACTAAAGGAATATATAAAACTATAGCAGATTTAAGTAAGACTCAAGTAGTAGCTAATTATATTTCGTCTAAATCTATATTTTCGGTGATTTTAAGACCGATCACAAATGTAGCCGAGTTGCCAATCATTTAAAAATCAGACCCCAACTAAAGATGTACCTACGTGGCAGATAAGTAAACTGAGACGAAGTAGTAAAGATCATTAATTGAATGGTAAGATAATGAGAAGGAGAAACTTGGCCGCGTCGCGCCACTGAGCTATGAAATAATGCGGCGGTATGTCGGCTGCACTTTCTCAACATTCAATGAATCTACTAGCTACGTATTTACGATAACGCAACTACTCTGCCACTGCACTTATCACTGCGTTTTTATGTCCCTACTCTCTTATATTTGGAACTGCGGGAATAGTGTACAGAGGGTTTCGTTTTTATGTTACGTCATATACTAGTTTAATTTATTTTTTTATGTAAGTTTTGGGATCAAAACAAAATAGTTTTAGTTTTTAAGTCCGTAAATATTGACAGATCGACTATAGAAGTCCTTATGAGTTTGTTTTGAGATGAGGATCCCCAAAAAGACAGGAAACGCTCTTTCACATGTCATGAAAGCAGTTATTGTAATCAATAGCAGTCAAAAATCCGTGGGCGTGAGATGATTAGCGATTGAAGTACGTCGAGTCAAATTGCAACGCAAACAAGTGGCCGCATTGCGATCGTTGTTAAACCAAACTCGGGGGGCATTGAGCAATTGCTGTCGTACTTCCGTCTGAGCTCGATTGCTCCATATATGCGATGCAATTCGTTTCAGAAAACTAACACCCACAGTTATCAAATCGAACAGCAGACACTTTATTGACATTGTGCTTTTGGCCACCTTTATTCTTGTTGTATAGACTTTTTGCAATATTAATTTTAAGATGAGGCAAGCTGCATTGAAATTTGTTGATAAAATTATAGACGTACCAACCCAAAGCGGAGGTCACGTGTGTATGCAGTCGCATCATTTCGTAGTTTGTTTAAAGTATGCGTATAGAGAAAGTGTGGTCAATAGCATTGTTGGGTATCGGCAATAAGTGCTAGAGGGGAAAGCGAGGAAGTCAAACAAACGACGCACAAGACATTGTCCTACGTCGCGACGCGCCTTATTGTTTTGACATAACCATCGAAGTGCCGGAATGCAGCCAATTGTCACGTATAAGTTACATAGCCATGATAAAGCTATCGGACGTATCAATTGTAGTTAAAGGAGTGATATAACGTCAAATCAACTGGCTAATATTTCATATTAAAACATGATCGAATGAAATACTTCACTCTTCACTTCAAGATGTAAGCATTCAAAAATTGAATTTTATTTTTTTATCGATATATTCTATTAGATTTCAATAAGCGAATGAAAAATGGAACTAAAACACAGCGTAAATTAGATACGAACAAGGGTAAACTGTCGATGAAATATATTAATTACTTTAATCAGTATTAGCATGGGGCGAGCCAGTCTAGAACCATAAAGAAGCCAATTGGCCTTCGGTTTTAGTCATTTATTTTTGCTATGGGGCAGTGTTGCGTGAGAACTGCCTGGGCTGGGCGTCAACGTCGTCCGACGAGAAAACCAGGCACGCCATTTTGTCATTAACCAAATATCACCTATTTATGATATTAAAGATATTAATTACATGCAATTATGCTAATAACTCCTGACATAACCAATAAATTCTGTTTGGACAGAATTATATCAGTCTAGCCATACTTTTTTTTCATACGATAGTCCGTTTTACTGTCTATGAATTTAATCTCGGTCAAAATAAGTAAAGTGATAAATCAAATATAATATTGAAGCTTGATTGCGGTATTCATATGCCTCTGTATTTGAATTCTGTTCAAGCATCAACATAAAAGTGTACGAGTCGATGTATTCAATCAAACAATACATAATACAATAATTGATTTCGTATAAATAGTATCATGTACTGGTTGCCACTAAATAAGGCTCCCGTACGATTTCCTTCAAGGCGACCAAGTGGTGTACATATAAGATGCGTACTGAATCTTGCATTCCTGACATTACCTATGTGCATATCGCACGTGCTCGCACACCAAACTACACGACCTACACACTAATGAGTTATCGCCCCGTTTGTCAATAAGAAAACCTTCGACTTCTTTATTTGCACCCTACTACAAACAAAGATGACATTTTACGCGACCTTTCTCAGGAAATTCCAGTATTGGTTCGACCTCGTACTCGTATATCACGGTAACCGACACAAAGCCACCCAGAAAACATCAATTACGTTGATGTGATACTTACAATGGCAAGAGTTATTGATAACAAGGGAATTATGAGCTGAGTGAAACTTTACCGAATACAAAAATGTAACGAACTTTAGAAAAAAGATGAAAAAGAACAAAGACGTCTGTATAGAAACAAGTGCAGGCCTCAAAGTACTTGGGAGTCGGAGCGGTTATTGACTCTAGGGTGGTGGCTCCTTGATAATGTGCTGCATCTTGAGCCTTATCTAAAACGACGGCGTCGTCTCTAACATATTTTAATTAATGTGATCATAACTTAGACAATAGCAACTAGTTTAATCATGATTATTACTTTACTTATAAGAAGTGTAAACTGTAAGTCTGACAAGACAAGTTGTAACACAACTTTTCAAAATTAAAACTGGCTTTTGGTAAATCGATGATTAAATATGAGTGAGTTCGCTTCGATGCACAAACAAAAGTGGTAAGTACGAGGGTACTCGTTGTAACGAAATACGGGAAGGCGGTCAACGGCCGAAGATGGACACTAGAGAGCGCCCTACCCTAATTAAATTATAAACGATACTAGAGGTCATCCAGCGATTTGAATTCAACCATCATTTCACTAAGACTGTACTTCTTTGCAATATACAAATTGTTTTGTTGACGAACAATAATAAGCTGTTATTAATTTAACCAAAGATATTAAGCAAAGCATGTGTATAATTTATAATGGTGTGTGTAATGTTTTTTTTGTACATTAAGGCACAATACTTAAACCTCATGCACTTCTTTTAAGATGAACTATAAGCATACAAATGATTTTTGTAAAAAGTAGTTAAGTGTTAAATTATAAAATTAAATTATATAAAACGGCAATCCGTATCAGAAGGCGTCTTAAAAAGTTACCAGTTTTAGCTTGTACCTCGAAAACTGTTTACAATATCTCTTTAGTGAGTTTCAGACTTATTAACTATATAAATTAGGTATATGTCTACTGTACGATCAATACTTAAGTAAGATGAAATGTATGTATGTTTTTTCTTTATGTGAAATACAGTACAAGCACATCAGAGCCTTTATTTAATCATATTTGTGCCGGGCATCGGTTAAATACTCTACTCATTTCAACCGTTCACACCGTATATGCCCGAAGGGGTTGGCAGAGTTACTAATACTTCTGAAAATCACGTGACATTGTCACCTGGTGTTCAGAGTACCCATGTTTTGCTTGCACTGTAATTACGTGATAGGGGGCAGGCCTATCGCCGCTTTGTACGAATACGCCGTCAAATGACTAAGTACGACTTGCCATGTGGGTATAAAATGTCGGATGTGGATATACTTACAACCGAGCAGGCTGTTCACTTTTAATTAATAGTAAGAAAAGACTTGTACAATATTTTCATTACATAGATTACGTTTTGTGGGTGAGCTTATGTGACAGCGTCAGCATTCAGGCTATCCGTTATAAATATATCGTTGGCCGTTGGTAAAGTTACAATTGCGTTGTAGTTGGAAGATGCACTAATAAACCAATCATAGGTTCCCATTTGTTATCACTATTAAGAAAATATGATTACACATTATTAGGGAATGGAAATACTATTGCTTTAAGAATATCAATGATATTTCCGGAATCCTATCTGGGATTAAAACAAAGTCAAAATGTCAAAAATCCTCAAAAAAACAACACCAAAATAACTAACCTAACCCTCCCGTAACCCTCTAAGCTGGCATTAATATTCGCATACACATAACCATTTTGCCTCCAAAGTTTAATTCTAAGTTCACATTCGTGACGTGACTCAGTTGAGTGGAATTGATTCGATGCTTTCAATTAAATCGAATATCCTAATTAATAAACTCAGGTATATGTTGTTCCAAGTAAAGCATTTCCAATACCACCCTAATGAAACAATTTCTCAGTATCATCAAAATCAGATTGACACCTGTTGTAAATATACCACCCACACGGCACGAAATAAGTTCGACGAAAACAGTGATGTTTTTGTACAGACACACCTATTTAATATTATCAAATACAACGTCAGCAGAAAAGTATGTGTCCCACCCACACATGAGTAAAGTGTGAGTTGCATTACACTGGCACATTCCGTGTTCCGTACATTACACCTTTGTACTATTGTTTTATCAGTTGTGGATCTTTAATAGGGTGGGATGCGAGTCCTATACAGTATCGTATCTATTCTGTCTGGATACTCTCATTTGCGAAAGGGTGAGGTACTCAATCGTTTAGATACAATATGGTTAATATTAATAGTAAAATCATTAGTTTCTCTTCCTCGCGCCATAACTTAAAAACGACAACTAGTTAACATCGAGCAATAAATAATAGTTTATTTTAAAAATATCTAATGAAGATTAACTATGGATATAAATATTAATAGTGAAAGAATAATAATGTTTTGAATTTTGTAAAAATATATGAATAAAAAAATTTAATTATCATTATCAGTTACAAATATAAGGTACTGTACTGTAGAAGACTAATTACTGCCTTTTTCTCAGAACTATACAGCTTCCTGTCATTGATAACGAGAGGATGTTACGAGGGATGACTAGTGCTAGGAAAACCACTGAGGCGGATTATAGTTTGTTCTGAGATACTATTTTATTTATAACGTCTTATGTTAATAGTTAAAGATTAATAAACAAAGTAAAGAAAGTCAGAGGGACACTCACTCATGCAGAAGTTTTCTTCGAATGAAATAGGTCACAAAAATATCTAAAACTAAAACCATCGTATAGACGCTAGGCGACAGTATATAAGGGCGGGGGATATCGTACAGGGAGAGGTCAAGTACCCACACTTACCCAAGTTTTATAGGTTTTTTTGGTGTAATACGACGGATTCCCCACTCACATTTCCAAAAGTATCTGAGGAATTTCTAATTCCTTAGCTCTGGCTACCCCTTCTAGGGATTTATAGCTGTGAGTATATGTATGTATGTATGTACGACAGCAAATTATTGTTAATAGGAATACCCGTAAAAAATACTTTATCTGGATAATTTCTAACAGTTTAAAGTCTCGGTCTGTTTGCATTATTACTAATAAATAAAGAATAAATAAAGGAAAGAAAAATGCCGCCTGTGTCGAAATTTTTCTTTCCTTTATTTATTCTTTATTTATTAGTAATAATCCCCACATGAGGTTTTCATGAACAAAAAGATTTAAATTACTGTTTGCATTATGCTGATCTGATTTGAATAAAATTTATGTTAATGTTGTCTTTAATTCAGTTGTTTAATATATATTTTTATATGTAAAATTTATGTCACAAATCTTTAAGGCTTACCAGAAAATAATTTGTGCATTACTCATGGATGATTATGTAAATAAAACTTGATTAAATAAAACTAAATTTTATGCATTTTTACTGCGCACGCGTTTATTGTCTATTTTATTCTTCTTGACATAACAGTGAGTGCAAAAGCTAGCAAGCATTGTAGAGGCACCCCTCTAATCTCGTAAATACATATACTCACGGCTATAAATCCCTTAACGGGGTAGCCAGAGCTTTGGAATGAAAAATTCCTCAGCCACTTTTGGAAGTTGATTGGGGAAAAGATGGTAATAATAAATGTTTTTGGTGACGGGTCTCCAACCACATCGCCCAAAAATCACTTAATAAGCCCCTATACCCTTAGTCGCCTCTTACGATCACCCACGGGTAGAAATGGGGTAGTGTTATTCTAAGCCGACACTACACAGTTATTTTAACATAGTTATAGAAATAGTGCTTTAAACTCACTTAATGCTAAGATGGGGGAGAAAACCGTAAACTAAAAAAAACTAATACGGCTTCGTAGTGAGCAGTGGAGTACAGGGCGTTAATAGTCGCAATTAAAGCAGACGCCATGCGTCTATACAATTTCCTCATAACTAGTCGTCTTGCGGGCATAGCATAGGACAATGTCCGCTTTACTTATAATAATCGCCTTTAACACTCTTGCTTAATTACTTTATGGTTCGAATAAATCGATGGTATATTTCATAGAGCTGTGACGGTTGGAATAGCACTACTCTGTTTCTTCCCGTAAGCGTCGTATAAAATGACCGTCGTATAACTGTGGGGCCACGGATATTCATTGGATTGTTCACATTTATCTAAAGCACATCCATCTTATAATTATTATAAGCGTAATATTATTTAAAAGTACTGTTAATGTTATTACTGCTTACGTTTAAAGTTATGTGTTTGAAAAATAAAGATTTTATTATTTTATACGTGTTTTTTTTATGTTGTTGTATCCAAAATGGATGTGTAGCTTCTTCTTAGCTTTTTATTTTTTTCATAGATGACTAGTTGACAGATTTTCGTTAAAGTTATTATGGTCTGAGAATGGGTGGCTTCACCATTGAAACCCTCTTAATGCTAACGATCAACTTTCACTTGTATCATTGGTGGAAGGGTTGGAAGAGATGATAAATATTAAATATGCGTATTTTGAAGGAAAGGTAATAAGGGTATCTATGGACAAAACCATAGTTGTGAGAGATTAAAATGAGACAGAATTCTTGATTAAGTTTGATGGTTACATACATACATATACTCACGGCTATAAATCCCTTAACGGGGTAGCCAGAGCTTTGGAATGATAAATTCCTCAGCCACTTTTGGAAGTTGATTGGGAAAAAGAAGATAATAATAAATGTTTTTGGTGACAGGTCTCCAACCACATGGCCCAAAAATCACTTAAAAAGCCCCTATACCCTTAGTCGCCTCTTGCGATCATGCACGGGTAGAAATGGGGTATTGTTATTCTAAGCCGACACTATAGATGATGACACGATATTGATGGTTAGAAAGTGGAACAATCAAATCAGTTTGTAAACCTGGGAATATGATAGACATTAAAAGAAAAGTGAAAATAGGGTACTGCAGCAAAAATGGGAATAAATGAGTTTCTATTATTACTGTACCTAGAAGACTGTGCAAGAAGGCGAAATTTTATATAAAGATTTGTGGGTTGCGCTGTTGAGTACTAGGAAAGAAGTTCCCTAATTTTCAATTGGAATGTATAACCAAAACTACTTGCGATAAGAAATATTTGCTTTTTGGGCTCTTTTGCGAGGGATTTTTGTAATTCCAATGGCCAAAAAATATGGCATATTTCAAGGCTATTTTCAAAGAAACTGAACTTAAAAGCTCACATTTAAAATGTTGAGCAATAATATACCTAAACCAAGCGCTCTACCATTGCATGACACTAAGTTCTGCAAGAGACTTACACTGCTATGTCATGAAACAATGGTAAGAAATTAACTGTAAGTATAAATAGATCAAAATTTGGGTAGGCTGAACAGGCATCAAGATATAAAGTAGTTGAATAATGTATAGAAAATACAGTTGCATCTCTGTTACCATACACAGTGTAAGTAAAAAGTGCAATAGGAAAATTTAATATTGTAAAGTCAATTATGATTGCAAAGTAGATTACAGGATTTAATTCCTATGATACTCTTATTGCAATTTGGCTTTGCCAAGTAATAATGTTTACACATACATATTTGCTGTGTATTGCCGGCTTAGAATGTCACTACCCCTTTCTACCCATGGGTATCATATGTGGGTATAGAGCTATTTAAAGTGGTTTTCAGGCGATGAGGTTGAAGACCATACACCAAAAACCTTTATTTTGCTATCTCTTCATCTTATTTACTTAAGCATTTTCTTTTTTAATGAAACATGTTTTACCAGCTACCCATGATTTATATATAAATATAATATTATTTACACATGAAAACTCATCAACATATGAAAAGATAAGGCATTTTAACTATTTATTTATTTCATTTACGAGAATTTAGAATAAGTACAGCTTACATCCATTAGATGTTAAAAAGAAGATAGCATTACAGTAATTATTTAAAAGGCAGACAGCAACAAAGTTTGTAAACTAAATTAAAGAAAAACATATTTTAGTTAGCTAAGAATAGCACTAACCCATTTCTACCCATAGATGTTATATCAGGCTACCATGGTATAAAAGCCTTTAAAATGATTGTTGGGTACTGTAACTGCAGACTAATGGTCAAACAACCTTTATTTTATTTATTTTATCCCAACTCAACTTCTAAAAGTGGCTTTAAATTTCTGATTTTTGCCCTGTAGTGTCGGCTTAGAATAACACTACCCCATTTCTACCCGTGGGTGATTGTAAGAGGCAACTAAGGGTATAGGGGCATTTTTAAGTGATTTTTGGGCGATGTGGTTGGAGACCCGTCACCAATAACATTTATTATTACCATCTTTTCCCCAATCAACTTCCGAAAGTGGCTGAGGAATTTCTCATTCCCAAGCTCTGGCTACTCCGTTAAGGGATTTATAGCCGTGAGTATATGTATGTATGTGAATTTCTGATTTTAAAGTTCAGGCTATACTTATTTCAGTTTTATAGCCCTGAGTAGATAGATTGTTAAAATCTTTGTTAGAAATTAATATTGAATAGATGATCAGGTGTTGGTGATTAATTAATAATGGGGTATTTCAATGAAATTTTTCCTACTGGCAGATGTAACTGACATTGTGCAAGCAAATTTAGTATTAAATTTATTTTTCTATTTCAAGCTAACATAAGCCTTTTCCATATATTGTCATTGTCCCCAGAATAAGATACAGTTTAAGGGAGTAATAAGCGCATAATAAAACCAAGTAGATAAAAATCTTGAGCAAAAAGTTAAATTGTTTGTCACATGTAACTTGCAACAAGGTAGAATATTGAAAACTTTTTACATTTTCATTGATGGCTTGAGGATCGAAGAAATAAAATTCGCCGAGGCATTAGCGACATTTCGCAACAGCAGTATCAATAGGAATAACAAAAGCTGAATGAAACTAACATTAATTTACTATATAGTGTAGTCTAAGGTTCAATTGCTAACTAAATTAAACTGCATTTTAGGTTTTTGGGGTACAATAGAAACATACCCGCCATAATTTTGTTCGACGCCAATCAATTCCCTGTCAACAGTCGCGTTGAATTAATTCTAACAACGAATAAATCTCGATTCCTTAATACGATTTGGAAGACAAAAATTACTTACCTCATATTTTATACCGGAAAGACGAAGCCATGTTTCTACTTTCAAGCAATACGGCGAAGTCGAAGGTAGTAACGAAGTTCTCGAGAACTGATACAAGTACGCGATGTCTTTTTCAAAATTAACTTTGTGAACTGAGGGCTTTGATGGAGGTGTCTCTGCCGGCACTTCTTCTTTTACTTCCTTTACTTCTTTAACTTCTTTCACGTCAGTTTCTGTAGTAGACATTGTGAAACTAAGTTGTAAAAAAAACACCAGTTACTAAATTAAATGAAAGTTCGATATTTGTAACGTTAACCGCCGCCCAAACACCTCAAGCAACAAATGAATGGTGATCGGTGAGGTGAATGATGTTGAAATGAATTGATTTGATTGTCGTTGCCGAAGGAAATAGTGTGGGGCATTGCGAAGCAGGAACAAAGAGAGTGAGGCAAGGCGATGAAAACTGATTCACTCTTTGCTTGTTTCAATGACCAAATAACAACAACGAATAAAAATTATCGATACTGTGACTTATGTATGACATATGATTGATGCTGATGATATGAATGTGTATTGATTAAAATGTTATTAATTAAGATTATTTTATGTGATTCTCTATCAACAGGGACTTCAATGCAAATTGCGATTGAAATGAATTGAGCTGAGCGAGTTAAGTAAGGGTGTTTCAGTAATTATTCCTCAATGGTATGTTTGATTACGACATGCGAACATTACGACACTAAGCAATGTCCACTTGATCCGTGTACCAAATTTGGTTGAAACCGATAGAGCCGAGTCAATCGGTAGAGAGAGATAATACTTAAAATAATGGAAAGAAAAATTTTGACACAGGCGGGAATCGAGCCCGTTACCTCGGGTATACGCCCCCGTCGCTCTGCCAATTGAGCTACCGTGTCAATGGCTGCCAGTACGAAATTCTTCTATCCTTTGTTTCTTTTACACTTTTAAGTAGTGTTTGCGTTCCCTACCTCCGAATTTTTTACAAATTCACAAAAATCACTTGTCTACCTTTTCAGATAGAATGCAAATGTTGAGAACGCCTAACTATCACATAATTTGAATGAATTTGAAACCTCTGCCAATTGAGTTACCGTGACAATGGAGAAAGTGGATAAAATTCGGAGGTAGGGAACGCAATTTTATAGAAAAAGTTGCCAACTAAATAAGGGTCACTCACGTAACGGGTTTCGTACAAACAAGCAAAAGTTCGGGAAAAGAGCTATGAAGATTGTCGAACACATTGGGTATTCAACAATGAAACCAAGATTATTTGAAGTATTAAAACTAAAAATATATTATTTTTTTATGGAACTTTTATTAATAGGCAATTTTCCATATGGCGTACAACACTAAACAGTTTGATCTCACTCATTCAATATGCCCGCCTTAGTTCCGAATTTGGCCACGCGCGCGCCGATATCTTGTGCTGTTGGTGCTGGGCTGGCTGTGGCTGGCACTGGTACTTGTCGTTGTCATTGTCATCAGTGTCCGGCCAATGTAATTCATTCATTCATCAGTCAGTAATATTCATTTAAAAAAAATCTGCTCTCTCTATCTCTATCCTTCCCATCTCATCACAAACTAACTATCTAAATAGAGATTTCCTCTTTCTCATCTCATAGCATAGTTGTTTGGCTGTTTATCATATGGATATGGATGGGTGCATGTTTTAAAATAGCCCAAACCATAATTATACATGTTGAGACGTTGATAATCTCCTCACTTTAAGGTACCCAGATAGTATTCCATGATTTGCACCTTCCATGTGATAATATTTACTCACTTTTCATGAGTAAATAAATATCTGAACTTTTTTGTAGATACTAACCAAGTTTTGGGTGAAGTACCCTTGTATGTTGCAAAAAGACGGAGTAGATGCAGAAAAATGACAGAAGCACAAGTGATAAACGTAGTTAATGAAATCCTGGTAAGTTCTCCACAATTTTTGAGCATTCAGTAATCGATCTTTCTACTCATCCTTAATTGTATCAAAGCTGATTGTATAAAAAAATATGGTATTTCTTCAAACATTAATTGAATTTCTTGAGTTCTGAAGCTCTATATGAGTGGTGCAAACTTATTTGTATTGTAGCTGCATCAAATGTTGAAAAATGGGCACTGCATTTGCACAAAACTATGATTTAAGATAGATTAGGAACTGATTGATGTCGCTAAATATGTAGCTTCGATTCTCTTCCATTAGGTACTCCCTGATATGTCTGATAATTTATTGTATTTGTAAAATTTGCAGCAACTTATAGTAATATCAGAATTAATAACAGGAATTTAAAATTTTCATTTGCACATTTCTCACAAACTTAACTCAAAAGAATTGGCTGCAATTTAAAAGCACATACTTATCACTTTATTATTTATCAAAAGTGGTAGCGCAATCTTCAAAAACATACATTTATCGGCTATTTTTGTAAGTAGCATGAGTAAACAATTATTAAATTAAAACAAGATTGGTTAATAGGTTTTGAACCATATTACCTTACAATCATTGTAGAAACTGTGGGAAGAAACAAGTAATTGTTATTCCGAGATTGCACTGAAATTTACTAACTGTAAAAAAGTGAATGAAATAAAACTTAATGGTGCTCTGACAAAACAAGCATAACTTTCTGCTCATTGCTCAGTATTGAGTACTACAACACAAACACTTGAAACATTATTTTCAACATATTTATTATATTCAAAGTATGTTCTGTTACAATTTAAGAGCACATTCTAAACACTTTAAATCTCAGAAACATAAATTTTCCAATTATTTGAATAAGTTGAGTTAGGAAACAAGAATAAAATTAAGGTTGTCTGATGGGTCTCAAATCACATAACCTGGTTGACACCTGTGTGAAGAAATGGTTTGCTATTCCAAGCTGATACTGAAGCCTATCACTAATACAAAAACTGCAAAAATTTATTAAAATAATTATTTAAGGGGGCTCTTATATAATAGACATTACTATTTGGTCATTGCTCAATATTGATATCTACAACAGAGGCATTTGAAATATCCACAGAATATTATTTAATTATATTATTTACTTTTAATGGGAGGATCACATAAAAAAAGGCTTGCAGGACTCATTTGCTGTCTGAGAGAATGCACTTTGATTTTCCTCGTTAACACTGCTTGGGCGCTGAGTATGATTGCCAGGCATTCTGCCTGAAATATTGTTCTAGCTATTTTTGTCTGCTGGTCCTCAGTGAATATACCCGTTCCTGTGCCTGATGTAGTTTTAGGGTCGTCTGCAAATGTCCTTACTTCCCTCTCATTCAGGCCCTGGGTTTAGTCTTTATCAATATTTAACACAGATCCCCATTAACTTGATATGTGTACTTTATCTGTATATATTTATTTAATTTTATGAGGCATCTCCAGATGATTGGATGGGTTCACCTTTTCTTTGGTTTGTTCTGTGGTTATAATAAGAAGAAAGCATTTTGGGAATATTTAATTACCTTTCATAAGTCTGGTTTTCTTTATGTATATGTTCCTTATAACTTTCATAAAAGCATTGTTTTTTTTAGCATGTTGAATCTGTGGAGGAAGCATTTAGTTGTTTTTTAGTCCATAAACCAGATGAAGAACATGAACGATTGCTTTCCTACCAGAAAAAGCTATCATCAGCTATGACTGTGTTAACTGCAGATTGTCAAGAATCAGCCATTCGGCAATACCTTACTCTTACTGCAGATTTGACAAATAAATACAAAATGAAGCAATTACTGAATTTGCTGGAGAATTTAGTTAACAGCAATGTTTTGCAAGCCAGGTAAATTAACTAGTTAAAGCATAAATGTATTTTATTTATTTGTGTTTATGATACTAATCCTGGGTCGGGCCGTTTTGTCTTATGTCATATGTATGGTTAATTTATCATGGTTGTTAACGGTGAGGGAAATATCATTGTAAGGAAACCTATTTGGCTAAATTTAACCATTTATTAAAAACATCGTCCCTTTTGTTTACACGGATCAATTTCCATTTGAATACAGGACATCAAGATCTACAATAAAGTTTAGAAAATACAAAATAAAACCCAGTTTTCATCTCTTTAAGAGTAGAATTTTGTTAAATACTTCTTAACATGTAAGGAACCTTCCTGTCAAATTTCAAGTTTATAAGTGAGATGAATTTAGAAAATAATCTATAGGTGATCCTCGTTTTCTACCCTAACATTATAAAGAAGAAAGATTTGTATTTTTGTATGTCATGAATAAACTCAAAAAGTACTGGACCGAATTCAATATTATACATAGATATATATTAATCTTATGGTCTCATTGAAATTTCTTTCTTACAGAATGGTTTGTGATTGTATTTTAACTAACGAAAAATTAGAATACTCTAATGCTGATTATTGGATACAAAGTTTCCATTTGATTAGAAAAATAATAGGGGGCGTGGACTATAAAGGCGTAAGAGAAATAATGAAGGTACAAAATTATTATTTTTTTCCCATAAACGAATTGCATATACAGAAAACTATACTATACATAAAAGCTTGCCTGTTTAAGAGTATGTGAGTTTCAACTACACACTACCATATTATTAAAATGAATACATATTCCATACATGCCAAGGAATCACTACTCTTAAAAAGCTGCCATTAATCATCACTCTTTTTTTTATATCTGAAAAGACAACTTATTGTAAATTTTAAATATTGATGAAGCTTTTTTCTTCTCAGGGATGTCGGGAGAAAGCACAAATATTACCTTTAAAGTTGAACTCAAGTACATTACCACAATTAAAAGCACTCCAAAATGTTGTCGAATATATTTTTGAAAGAAATGCTTCTTTGCTACCTGCTTATTTTATAGTTACTGAAATACAAAAAGATTATCCTTACAATAATCATTGTCCTCATTGGATCTTGGCAAAACTTCTGACGAGCTTTGTGGAAAGTTTCAAACCGTGTGCTCAAATGGTTTCTATTATTGGCCACTCAAACATGTTGCCTGTCGTTGAGTTTTCCGGGTATGCCGACCATCTTGTTAACCCTTGGCGACTTGACCCCGCTACCCTAAAGTTTTCATTAAAAGGCAACCTACCATATGATGATGAATTGTTGAAACCACAAATATCTTTATTGCGGCACGTTCTACAACAACCATACTCAAGAGACATGGTTTGCTCAATGCTCGGTTTGCAAAAACAGCACAAACAAAGATGTGTTGCTCTAGAAGATCAACTGGTGGAGCTCATGATCTTGGCTATGGAGAAGAGTGAACAAGAGGCTGAAACCGATGAAGTGTTCTCAACACACTGGTCGTGGTTACACTTATCATCTCAAGTTATTTATTTAATATTATTTGGATTTGCGTCGTTCCCAAACATAGTCATGGGCTTACACAACAAGTTGATTGGTCATGAAATGAAAAAAGGTAGAGCCCATTTGATGTGGGTGCTTCTCCAGTTTATATCTGGTAGTATTCAACGAAATCCATTAAGTAACTTCCTACCCATCATTAAACTCCACGAGTTGTTATATCCAGAGAAGGAACCGTTGCCCGTACCGGATTACAATCGAGCTCACTGTACACATCAAATGGCCGTAGTATGTATTTGGATGCATTTGTTAAAAAAAGCTGAAACTGAACACAAGACAATGTCGATGCCTCAAAGTTTGAAACAACAATATGAGTAAGTTCTATCCATATTTATTTCTGCCATCGTATGAATATTTGGCTTTAAATCATTGTTTATTTTAGGTTTCTGCAGCATTTGATGACAACGAACAATACTCCAACACTTATGGGTACGGATTATCGCATCGCATTACTTTGCAACGCTTATTCTACAAACCAGGAGTACTATGCGCGACCGATGGGAATTATTATTGAGACATTATTTGGAAGTCAAAAAGCATTGCCCAATGGGAACCCATCGGCCCCATTGCCCACTGTGCCCTTATCAATGTGTATTTTGGACAGTTTGACGTTGCATTGTAAGATGTCTCTAATACATTCGATCGTGACCCACGTGGCCAAATTGGCCCAAAACAAAACAAGTGTGCCTGGCAGCGGAATCATGGCACCTGCGTTAGTTGAAACTTACAGTCGGTTGTTAGTTTACACCGAAATAGAATCTCTAGGAATTAAAGGATTTATTAGTAAGTATTTTTATCTACTACGTATAAACAATATTAAATTTGTTATTCTACAGCTGTACAAAGGCTTCGTTGAAACGAGTAGTTTTACCAATAAAATGCTAGTAATGCCTACTTTCATCTTCCAGACCAACTCCTACCGAACGTATTCAAGGCGCACGCGTGGGGCATCCTGCACAACCTGCTGGACATGTTCTCGTACCGCATCCATCACATCCAGCCGCACTACCGGGTCACGCTGCTCTCCAATATACACTCCTTGGCGGCCTATCCGCAGGCTAACCAGATGCAGCTGCAATTGTGGTATGCTTTCTTAAATTTTATTTAAATAAGGGAATATATTCTGAGGCAATTTTGGAAATAAGTCCTTATTAAATAGGTTTTGTATGGATATTAATGCTTTTCAGACGTTTAACATTGAATTGTTTTACTAATAATCAACATTTTTAGTATTGCAATATTGATGCAACCATAAATTATTAACATAAGTATTAGAAAAGAAATAGTTTAGGATAGTTTAGGTTATAAGTAATTAAACAAAAACCTGGCGAGAGAGCAATTTTATAATTGAAACAATGACTTAGCAATAAAATAATGAATAAACACGTATGATAACTTTCATGACTTTCTTTGTTAGTTTGTTGTTATTTGTTATGTTTAATAACCTTTGTGATAAAACGTACAAGGAAAAACAATATGCAGAATAATTGTAAGCATGAATTGGTAGTTGGAGCATGAATATGAACAAAACTATTGAGGATTCCAATATGAACCCCGGTTTTTGAACTATAAAACCATCATATAATTTATAACTAAAAAAGTTGCAGTTTAGGATGAAAAACTTTTACCGCAGCAATATTTTAACTGTTTTAATCTTTCTTGAGTTCTAAGACATAAAAAATAAATTCTATTTCTGGTTACAGTTTCGAAAGCACAGCACTAAGACTAATTACAAGCCTGGGCAGTTCCGGTGTCCAACTACAGTTGTCTCGAGTGAGGGAGGTGTCAGAACCCAAATCTCTGGTGTCGTCAGAGAGTGAGGAGCTCAATAGAGTTCTGGTGCTGACCTTGGCGCGCGGCATTCATATGACTGGCGCAGGTAAAATGTACTTTGGTAATACTCGGGTTAATAAAATACAGGTTAAATACACATATCACTCTGTTTTCCGCCGTTATAAGAGGAGATCTGTAAAAGAACAGGGGTCAGTGACATAGCCCGAAAAGTTGCTCAACTTAAGTGGCTATGGGCAGGGCATATTGTTTGCAGAACCGACGTCGGTTGAAGATTCTGGACGAAATGGTGTGGATAGGCCTCCCAAAAGGTGGATCAACTATTTGGTGAAAGTTGCGGGAAGCCGATAGATGGGGGCAGCTGAGGAGCGGTGGTTGTGGAGATCTTTGGCAGAGGCATATGTCCAGCAATAGACGTCTATTGGCTGATGTTTATGACAATATATATATATATATATATATATATATATGCATATGCAATATCAAGCCAAATGGTTTTATGTAATGCATTTCCTTAAACATGTACTTTAAATTTATTATTAAAAAATGGTCTTATGCACTTCTTTTGTATAAAATATCCAATTTGTTTAACCCCTCAGAGGAACACCGTTAAAAATATAATTTCCGCTAAAATAATTCATCGATCCCGGCGGCTTGGCTAGGCTTAGCATGCAAAACAAGTCTTTATAACTATCACAAATAACGTTTTAAGTGGCGTGCTCTGACAGAGGCGCCCAGGTACCTCTCAACCGTTGACGGAATAACATAATTATAAGCAGACGCGCCCGGGCGCCTCTCACCCGCTGAAGGGTTAAAAGATTATTTAGTTTTTGGGCTTACATATTAGTATATAGAAAATTTGTGTATCAGGCAGCGACGGCTCGGCGATCAAAGAGTTGCTGACGACTATAATGACGAACACTCCTCACATGTGGTCGCAACACACTCTGGAGTGCTTCCCGCCTGTATTGGCGGAGTTCTTCGCACAGGTAATGCTATTTTAGATCTTCGCTTTATGTTACCCTTCATTCTTATAGTAGCTGAATTATCAACCGAAATAACAAGCCGCAACGTACGTAACGTAAGATCCAAGCCTGCAATATCCATCCAAACCGGGTCGAATGTTACAAAATAAGTTTGTGCTTTTATCCTCCTGGGGATTCGGTAGGCAGAGTTTTAAAAAAGTGATGCTTATTACAAAATCATTTCGGGATAATATGTTTATTAACAATATTTTCTTGATATTAAATCAAATGAAGCTATGATCACCTTTATTTTATCAAAACACTGTAACAGTGTTAGACCTTCAATGATTTTTTCAACGACTATTATTAACAAAAATATTAACTAATAAAATAAGCTTAATTTTCTAATCGCTATGAGATTTTTGCGTTCGATGACGTCATTAAAAGTGAAAGTTAAAAAAAACTGTAAAAAAATTATAACTGTACAATTAGTCATTTGAAATGAAAAATATTCAAACTAGTCCTTTATTTTTGTGTTTGCTATCGAATATTTTTTTAAATAAATACCAATAAAAACTTTGCAAACCGAATTGGTCAGCCTATATTGCTTAGCATACGACTCTCCATTCCACATAAAAGGGTATTAGCAATGCAAATTCCGAAGCTCTATAACGTCGGAGTTCAGGAGCTTCAATAAATCCTCCACTAAAAGTATTCCCACGCTAATTTTATTCAACAAACAAAATCGGATGTTACGTGCCACGGAATAACTTATAGTTCCATCAGAATAAAAACCCTGCTAGTTAATTTTGAATATTTTGTTCCATTTAAGTGCAAGCTTGAATCTAGAGAGTATCGCCCGATTTCTAAATTGAGTATTCCAGCTGAGAACAACTTAAGTATCGTTCTGTCGCATTGAAATCATAACAACTGAATGAGACAAAACGATACTTAAGTCGTTCTCAGCTTGAATACTCAATTCAGAAATCGGGCGTATGCCGATTTGATTGCTAAAAAATATAGATTTATAGTAGAGTAAAAATCTAGTTTTATTTAGTCCTTTTCATTCAAAATAACACAATAAATTTAACAGATTCAACTTACTCTATCTATTTATGATTCCACGGAGCCTTTTAATACGGTTTGTTTAATCCATTTTATTTAAGGCATTTTGACCGGTCTTCACACGGTTATATAGAGTATAAGTTGGCCCAAGTTTCTTTTCAATTTCATCACCGATCTGCCAGTGAAAGTCAGGTTAAAATCGGTCCTGCCTTTTCAGAGATTAGCTCTTCTATCTAGGGTCTTGTTTAAATATATATATGGTGTATACGAGGGCTGCTATTTATGTATCCGGAACTGGCCACTTACAGAACAATAATTTAAAAAGTAATTACATCATTTAAAAATAGAACTCTTTAGCTTTAGAATACATTTATTTTTATGTGACTGTCAATTGTTTTCACATCGTAGCGTCATTTTGAAAATTGCGTGTCTTCACCACCATGGATTTAACTCGTGAACATTTTCGTGCCATGATTTTTTACGATTTTCGGCGTGGTCTAACTCAAAAACAGTGCATCGATCAGCTTACTTCAACTTTTGGGGATGAAGCACCCTCAAAGACCACTGTGTATCACTGGTTTAGCGAGTTTAATCGTGGACGATCTAAGCTTACTGATGAAATTAAAGAAGGTCGCCCTAAAACGGTCGTTGTACCTCAAAACATCGATGCTGTCCGGGAACTAATAACTCAAGATCGTCATGTTACATATCGTGAGATAGAGGCATCTCTGGGCATTAGTATGACGAGCATACATAAGATACTTCATGAACATTTAGCTGTAAAAAAAATTTGCTCCCGTTGGATTCCGCACAACTTGAGTATTGATCAAAAACAGGCTCGTGTCGATTGGTGCAAAGAAATGTTAAAAAAATACAACCGTGGTGCGTCAAAAGCTGTTTATAATATCTACACAGGTGACGAATCTTGGATCTACGCTTACGACCCCGAAACTAAGCAGCAGTCCACGGTGTGGGTGTTCCAAGATGAGCCGAACCCAACAAAAGTTATTCGTGCAAAAAGCACATTGAAGCAAATGGTCGCTTGTTTTTTTGGTATAAATGGCCATGTAGCTACAGTGCCTTTAGAGAATCGTAAAACTGTTAATTCGGAGTGGTATACGACCATTTGTTTGCCGGAAGTCTTTGAACAAATAAGAAAGACTAACCGACAACGTAGAATCATTCTGCATCACGACAATGCTAGCTGTCACAGGTCGGCCGTCACAACTCAGTTTTTAGAAGCTCAAAAGATCGAATTGACAGGTCATCCGCCGTACAGCCCTGATTTGGCACCCAATGATTTTTATTTATTTCCAAATGTGAAGAAAAAATTACGTGGTCAACGTTTTTCGAGCCGCGAAGAGGCAGTCGATGCGTTCAAAATGCACGTTTTGGAGATACCTCAGTCTGAGTGGAAAAAGTGCTATGAAAATTGGTTTCAACGCATGCAAAAGTGTATAGATCTGAGCGGCGAATATTTTGAGAAGCAATAAAACCATATTAATTGATATATGTTTGTTTCTTTTTTTTATTCCGGATACATAAATAGCAGCCCTCGTACATCCATATGTATTTAGTAAAATTGGTTAGTTTTATATTGAAAAGACACTCCAATTTTATTATGTGTATACATTTCAAGTCTATAAAAAAAATTGCAAGAAAGTTTCGTGTGACAGCTTTAGTTTTTTACTGTAGTATTGTAAACAGACACAAATATTATTTTACCTATTTCATATTCAGTTAAATCAACATGTTGCGTAATTATTAAAATTTCACACTTAAAATTGATGGTCATTTCAGAATCCTGCGCCCAAAGAGAATAAGCAAGTTTTGAAGAAATCTGTAGAAGAAGAGTACAGGAAATGGACTTCTATGGCGAACGATAATGACATCATCTCCCATTTCTCAGTCCCCGGGACCCCATTGTTCCTGTGTCTCCTCTGGAAAATGATATTCGAAACTAATCGAATCAATCCTATAGCTTTCAAGTAAGTTAACTTATTTGCCCTTACTTTAGTGGTAGAGTATTAGTGTGCTGTATTGTGTCCGACTTAGAATTAAACTTTTAATGTAAATATTGGGCGATGTGTCTGTAACCCCATCACCTAAAATCTAAGAGGTATTGCTGGTCCTGAACCTCTGGCTACCCCTTTTTGGGATTTTCAGTTTTCGTTGTAGGTAGAAGGGTTACCTGCTGAATCCCGAGCATTCCCCTAGAAATCTTCAGGATTAATAACTCATATTTTTGTAGTATGTTTGTGGGTGTTGCAAGAGGTAATTTAGAGTTTTGGGGCTTTTTAACTGATTTTTGAGTATGTGGCTGGGGACTCATCACCAACATCCCTCATTTACCATCTTTTCCTTCTAACTTCTGAGCACGGGCTACCATGTTTTTTTGTATTTAATTTATATAAAAACGTTAAAATACGGTGGATGTTCATGTTGCCTTACGTCATAGGCAACCTCAAACGCTTTCTACTCGTATCTATACTCGTACTATTGTCCGCCCATCTCACATATGATATAGTACCTACGTACCAAAGACTTAACCTAAGTGAGCAACCCCCAATAGAATCCTAGGGCGCATAGGAGCGCGGGCGTTATCAGCATACCTCCGCAAGTTCTGCGACCACGTGTTCGAAGTGACTACCTTAGTCCCCACTAACTGAATCCCCTTACGTCATAGGCCTCTAACGCTTCTCACTTAATGCCACCATAACTCACACCTAAAACGACGCTTTTATATAGTCCTTACCTTCCAAGTGACAAGACCGCTCTTTGTACTTCATTGTAAAATTTTGTTGTTTGTAAATATTATGTTATTAAGATGTGCAATAAAGAGTTTTCTATTCTATTCTATAACTACTCATAGCCGAAGATCACATAGTATCCATTTCAGATCGTCCTCCCATCTCACATATACTGTTACTAGTTCTGCTAAGTGAGGAATCCCCAAAATCACAGAGCAGAATCCTAGAGCGCGTAGGAGTGTCAATTTCGGATCGTCCATTCATCTCACATAATATAACTTATTCAACAGAATCCTAGGACGCATAGGACCGCGAGCACTATCAGTATTTGAGGTGACAAGTCCAGCGATGGGCGGGTCTTACAAGTTACTAGTTACAAATTTCTCTCTAACGCTTTCTATCGAATCCTACCCTTAACTACTCTTAAGTTGAAGAAGACTGCCAATTTCGGATCGTACTCTACATATAGTCTTTACAAGTCTTGCTTACTCCAAACAGAATCCTAGAGCGCATAGGAGCCAGAGCATTATCAGCTCACCTCCGCAAGTTCTGCGACTACCTGGTGCTCAAGGTGACCAGCCCGGCGGCGGGAGGACCCCACATACAAGTTTCTTTAGTCCCCATCTCTAACTTTTTCTACCGATTCCTACCCGTGACTACTCTAAGTTGAAGAAGACTGTCAATTTCGGATCGTCCTCTCCATATTATCTTTACGAGTCTTTGTTACTCCCAACAGAATCCTAGAGCGCATATCAAATCAATCAAATCAAAATCATTTATTTCGGATTATTCATCCATATAGTTGTTAGTAATCACAAAAACTTAAATACCTATATTAGTAACAAAAATAACATTTAAAATTGAATACATAGACATAATTAATTGTACTGCTTTGGCTAATACTACCGACAACTGGCGGTGTGCAGTCTCAGCCAGTGCCGGAGCAGTGGGGAGTCCCACCTGTCACTCAACATACGCAGAATGCTGTTGGAGCTCGCACGAACGCGCTGAAGCATGGAGGCTGTACGGCTTCTTATTATGGCGTAAAAATCGCTAGTCCTAGCCTCCGCGAACATAGGTGATGCGCTACAAAAACGTGGGAGCTTCAACAACACTCTGTATGCATTGTTATATTGGACGCGAAGAGCGCTGTAAGCACGCTGTGTGTAGCGGACCCACAGGCTGCACGTGTAAAAGGTTTGGCAAAACGCCTTAAAGAGTGTAACCTTCACATCATTAGTACACCGTGCAAACCTGCGAGCCAACATGTTACACCGTACTGACCGTATTCAGAATACGTTTTCTTCCCGGCTTTAAACACCATAAACTCGCTCTTCTAAGGGTTATACCTTAGACCATGGGATTCCGCATAGGCTTCACAAATATGTAGTAATCGACGTAGAGCACCAAGCGAGGGGCTCAGCAGCACCATGTCGTCCGCATAACTAATGTTGTTAATACAAACTCCGTCTACATGACAGCCGACACCGGTACTGCTGAGCTCCTCGATGAGTCGGTTCATGTACAGGTTGAAGAGCCGTGGAGAGCTCGGCCCCCCCTGCCTCACGCCGCACTCCAACCTATACACTTCCGACCGCACCCCCGCCCATTTAACACAATTTGTCTGATTGTTGTACCAATATTTAAACAATGACACAATTTCCACTGGTACATCTGTGTCACATCGAATCTTCTGCCATAGTACATAAAGCGCATAGGAGCGCGGGCATTATCAGCTCACTTCCGCAAGTTCTGCGACTACCTGGTGTTCGAGGTGACCAGTCTGGCGAAAGGCGGGTCTCACATACAAGTTTCTTTAGTCCCCATCGACTGAATCGGCTTCTAACGCTTTCTACCGATTCCTACCCTTAACTACTCTTAAGTTGAAGAATACTGTCAATTTCGGATCGTCCTCTCCATATTATCTTTACGAGTCTTGGTTACTCCCAACAGAATCCTAGAGCGCATAGGAGCCAGAGCATTATCAGCTCACCTCCGCAAGTTCTGCGACTACCTGGTGTTCGAGGTGACCAGCCCGGCGGCGGGAGGACCCCACATACACAAGTGCGTGGACGCCATCAACGACATCATTTGGAAGTACAACATCGTCACTATCGATAAACTCGTGCTGTGTCTTGTAAGTGTGTTTTCATTTTATATGTGTCTTTTTTGTTCTTAAGTGGTTGGTAGGCGATGCGGTTGGAAACCCATTACTAACGATACTTTATTGTTACTATCTTATATTTTTAACTCTTTAAATGATTGTTCTATGAAGAGTTTACTGATACACAAATTCGATAGTTTCATATACTGTTTCATTTCTGTGGCCGTTTCTATAATAACAAAAACACTGTTTCAGGTACTCCGACCAAACCCGGATGGCAACGAAAGTCAAGTATGTCTGTATATAATCCAGCTATTGCTGCTGAAAGGCTCCGAGCTGAGGAACAGAGCACAAGATTTCTCCAAAGACAACTCGCCAGAGCACTGGAAACAAAATAATTGGTAAACCTTGGCTTCCACACTGGCTCTATAGATCTCTTTCACCAATTTACACTCATCCATCCTCTCTATATGCCCAAACCATCTCAACATTCCTTTTACCATCTTTCTTACAATATCATCTTTTATACTACAACATGACGAATCTTTCTACTACATTTCTCAATCTACCCACATCTTATACTCCTCGCATACCTTACCAAACTACTCGACTCACCCGACCGAGCATCTACTAGCACGCTACTCTGCTTCACTGCTCACACTGCACTCTACTACTAGACGGCGAACTCGCTCGCACACTAGTCCCTCTCTACTATTCGTAACAGGTACCTCCTAGCTCTTCGATATCGTCTATCGACTAGGAGGGGAGTACCGTGGCGACCGCTAGACGGCGAACTCACTCGCATACTAGCAGCGTCATAAAAAATCGTACATCGCGGTATCGAAACGTTTCTCTAGCTAAACATAAATACAAATTCTAAGTTGGTACACAGCAGGGTGTACTAGCCAGTATATCATTGCTGTTACTACAGTGGTACGTCATTCTTTACACGATCACATAACCTTACATTACAAACTTCTCTTTCATGCTTTTCTGCCACACCTTTCACTGCCATACATAAGCGTAGGAACATTTGGGCCTTTTCGAACACCGATTGACTAGACATTAGACTATCCAGTGCTCCATTAATCGCATCACCTTTTTTCACTTTTCTCTCGATGTCTACATCACACTTTCCATCCCTAGTAAACAAACTGCTCAAATAAACAAATTCTTGCACTTGTTCCATTTTTTTCCATCCATTCCATCACGCATTCGGTCATATTCTCCTCTCTCGCAAAAAGCATGGTTATAGTTTTATCCACATTCAAATTTATTGATTCCCATATATACCTAGTCAAGTATTATAGATGGGGTAATATTTACCCCATCTTTCAATAGCTATAAAAATGCAAAGATTCTTAAAGTGGTTATAAAATGCCTCAAAAATTAAATTCCAATTGCAGGTACGACAAGCACCTAGCTTTCCACCGGAAGTACCCTGAAAAGTTCGCCCCCGAAGAGGCCGGAGGGGCATACGGCGGCCCCATTCCTGTGTACCTCAGCAACGTGTGTCTCAGGTTCTTGCCCGTGCTGGATATAATCGTCCATAGACATCTGGAAATACCGCAGGTCACCAAGAATTTGGAGCAGCTTCTCGAACGATTGGGATATCTTTACAAGTTTCATGGTATGTTTGTATCTGGTATTATGAAAATATACATACTTATAAATTATAAAAACCCTCACGGTTAGAATCCCAAAAGGTGTAGCTAGAATTTTAGAATAAGCAATTCATCAGCCACTCTTGAAACTTAATTGGGGAAAAAGTTCGTCTAATTAATCATTAAAAAGTCATATATATGTATACCCAATATTCATCCGTGTCGCAGTTCAGTTTGTTAAGAGACTCCCTTCTAAATGCGGCGTAGCAGGTTCAATCCCCGCTGAGTGGAATCGTTCGTATATAATAAATATAGCTTAGGCTTGCATAAAATATTTTATAACTTGCCATAAGGCATCTGTGTGATATATCTTACATTATACAGTATTTAGTACTATTTCCCCCCATCAGATCGTCCAGTAACATTCCTATACAACACCTTACACTACTACGAGACAAAGCTCCGAGACAAGCCACTTCTCAAGAAGAAGCTAGTTAATGCAGTTTTGGGTTCATTGAAAGAGGTCCGCGCGAATGGCTGGGCCACTACGGAACCCTTCCAGACTTACCTTAACAGACCTGATGCCGAAGGAACCACTTGGGTGCCAGAATTGAATTATTTCTTGAATCTGGTCAAGAGGATGGTAGACAGTATCCTTTTACAAATTAGTTCATGTGTCTTAATTTATGGTCTAGTTGTATAATAAAGTAGGGCTGTGCTGGTTTCTTGATATTGTTGCTGGTTCTTTCTTGTTAAAGAGTTACGTAGGTTTGGATAGGTCTTATTAGGTTTGTGCGACCATCCAACACATTTAAAATTTTTGATTTAGACATCTTTTGATATTGATTGCGATAACACTGCAAGTTTAGATGATAAAATATAGTCTAAAATATTTCTTAACTGTTTCATGATGTCTTCATTTTGTTCATGACACACTATCACTTTATTTTTGTAAATTTGTGTTTGATGTGCAATAAAGAGTTATTCTATTCTATCAGGGATCATAGTTTAAGATTCAAATTGTGGCATTGGTATTCTCAAACATAAAATTAATAATCTATACTAATATTATAAAGCTGAAGAGTTTGTTTGTTTGAACGCTAGGATCTCAGGAACTACCCAATCGAATTGAAAAATTCTTTTTGTGTTGGATAGTCCATTTATTGAGGAAGGTTTTAGGCTATATATCATCACGCTGCGACCAACAGGAGCAAACTATCAGCGAATAATGTTGCAGAAACGGGGATAATTATTCATACTAAGGCTTCCGTTGTGTGCGCTGCGTAAACGGTTTAAGTTGCGCAAAAAAATGTATTAAAGAATTATTTCTCTTTAAATGATCTAAAAAAATGCCCGCGACAGTATATGTCTAACTTTTGAGTTTCACTTACAATAACCATTTTTATGGTAAATAAATTTGGTCGAATTTAATGCATAATTGCCATAATGTTTTATCAACATAATATTAATCTTTATCCAAATAAATATGTTGTTGATTGAGAGTATTTAATTGAGAACAAAATTGTCCTTGACATCACTTAATTTAAAAAAACATCTTAGAAGATAATACAATTTTTAAATTACTCCGTAACAAAATTTACACGCGTGCATAAAGCGCAAGACAAGACGCTGCGCTGGCCGCGAGTGAGGTCACCTGCGCGAGAAGCTTATGTTTAAGCCTTATCCTTGTAATATTATAAATGTGAAAGTTTAGATGTTTGTGTGTTTGTAGCTAAATGAAGACTAATTCACAGAACGTATTTAAAATAAAATTTACAGGAAGCCAGATAATGATCCCAATTAACACAATAGGACACTTTTTATCCCAGAAAAATTAAGAGATCAATAAATTTTCTTAAAAAATGATTAAGCAGACTAAGAATCAATGCTCAGCCGAAACTACTATACTTATAAACTTAAAATTTATAAAGTGAAAAAATTGTGAGGACACTATGAAAAACACCTTTTTTCTCATCGCATGACAGAGACCCTCAACATGTCAGTTAAATATTTCAGTTTTACGGCGTGGAAGTCTACACTTTTGACAGTACGAAGTCTGTGGGGTCAGCTAGTCTATTATATAATCAAATATTATTAATGTATAATCAAAATTTTCTATGAAACCTTCTGCCGCAGATCAAATATGACGGTTTTACTGGCGCTAAACAAACTGGGTAACTACCAGTACTAAGCGCATTGGTTGAACATAGTTTCAATATAATCTGATATAACTGGTGCTGACGTGTCCCGCGAGGTACGCAGCTGAGGCCCATATATGTTATTTAGTTGTTACTCATTGTTATAACCTTATAAAAGAAAATATTATTCTTTCTAATAGTCAACGTATCAGCATAGCACGTTTTCAAGTTTAACTCAATGATTTCCTATCAAACACAACAGCAATGAGTGGAAACTCTCACTTCCCGAACACGGACTGGCGGTTCAACGAATTCCCGAACCCCTCAGCCCATGCTCTGTACGTGACCTGCGTCGAACTCATGTCTCTGCCTCAGTCGCCTGAGTTCGTGGGCACCAGCCTGCTCGATATCGTGACCAAAGGATTCGTCGTCATTCCCCCTACACAGTTACAACTATGGATAAATTCGATTGGGTTAATAATGGCAGCTTTACCAGAGCCGTATTGGACAGTTCTTCACGACAGGATTCTTGAGGTTATGACTAGTTCGGACATGATAGATTGGCCGTACCCGCAGACACCGTTTCAACTGTTTAACTTCAATGAGACGAATGAGGCCATGTTGGAAAACAAGTTCAGTTTGACGCTCGCGTTGGCGCACGCGATCTGGTATCATGCCGGCGCTGGACAGATCATGCAGGTTCCACAGTAAGTACAGATTATATACATTGTACAATTCCGAAACTGTATTTCGTATATCCGAAATGAGCTATATAAAAGGGGCTGAGATAACAATAATGTAGTGTTCGATATACCCACGTTTTGCTAATATCCTAATTTACGTGATAAGGTACGATCCCATCGCCGCTTTGTATGAATACACTGTCACTTGTATTCAGTAACTCAGCCATATGGGTTTCCTATCGATGTTTTTCCTCACCTTTAACCATGATAAATTAACCACACATATGACTTTATAACACTTATTGATATAGCCCAACTCGGAACTTAAAATAACGTCTTCTGCATAAGAAGCTGTATAAAACTGAGCTATTGAAGTTGTTAATATAGATGGAATATCTATCCTACCAACACCACTACAATATTCAATCATCTCATAAACCTCGTCCCCCCACTATACATTCTACAAAACCACAACCTAACTTCTTTCCAGATTCGTGAAAGAGAAAATGGCCGCCGAAGTCCACACGGAAGTCCAACTGGTGTACCTCTGCCACCTCGTAGGTCCGTTCTTGCAGCGTTTCAACACGGATCTCTCGAGAGCCGTCATGGATATCACGCTTACGATATATGAGCTGTTGGCGCATATCGATAAAGCGCAACAACATTTGCTATATATCGATCCTATCTGCGATTTATTGTATCCTTTTTATAAACTAGTGTTCAGAATGGTAACAGAAGTTGCATGAACCATCATGCATAGCCAATGCATGAACAACTATTAGCTATTTTAAATTCCTTAAGTGGGGAAAAGCCTTCAAAACCCTTTTACGCCACCCACGCGAAGAAATGGGTTAATCTTTTTAAATTCTTAAGCCTTGGGCACCCTATTTTAGGGATCGTGGCCGTGAGTATTTGTATGTTTGTATTAATCCTTTTTATAAATAATTAGTGTTATTTAAAAAACTAATTTGAATATATCCAATATCCATATCACCCTAAACTATTAAACCATCATAAAATAATTTCTGTGTAGTGTTTAGTGTCGGCATAGAATAACACTACCCTATTTCTTCCGGTGGGTGTACGTAAGAGGCGACTAACGGTTTTGGGGCTTTTAAGGGATTATTGGGCGATGCGGTTGGGAAATTCATCACCAATAACCTTTTTTAACATCTTTTCCCCACTCAACTTTCCAAAAGTGGCTGAGGAATTTCTAATTCCTCAGCTCTGGCTACCCCTACTAGCGATTTATAGCCGTGAGTATATGTATGTATGTAAAATAATTACGGATTTGACGTTACTCGTTCAAAATTGAAACGAAAGGCATGAGTATATGTCAGTATGTTGCTTTTACATTCAATCTTAAGCCGTGAGTCTAATAAATCCACTGAGTATTGTGTTAAACCGTTGGTCCAATGAATCAATTAAGTATTGATCAACGCTTATGATAAACAAAGCAAGGCCTTTGCATACCATGTTTTTTTAACGCATTTGTAGTAATACATATGTAATACAAGACAGGCGCAACCCATGTTTGTCTTTCAAAAACCGCCTTAAAGGTGCGTTTTACAAGGTGCAAAGGCCCCAAACAACAGAAACCAACTACTTTCTAAAAAAAAACCAATAACCCAGCTTAACCAACAATCAGATACCACATAAAATACATGTTCGTGGGCGACGTGATGAAGGGCGAGGTAGAGAGCGTGATCCGCAAGCTCCGGCCCGCCCTACAAATGCGGCTGCGCTTCATCACGCACCTGAACGTGGAGCAGATCAACGCCGCCTAGCACCACGACTACTACAGCTACACGCCCACCAGCGAGAGCTCTAGCTCCGAGTAGGCGTAGCTGTAGTATTTTATATACTCAACTATTTTTCAAGGCCCTTTTAGCCACATAAATAGGCCCTTTTAGCCCTATATAAGGCCCTTTTAGCTTTATAAAAAGGCCCTTTTAGCCCTATAAAAAGGTCATGTAAAAAGTAATGACCTTGCAAAAACTTTTCTAATGTATCTATTTATCTAACGTCTTCTTTTTAGTCTTTACGAACTTATGTCTCTAAAGCATTGTGGTACCTTGTGTCGTCACCTGTTTTCGAAAAAAAATACTCTATACGGTTTCTAAAAAATCTTGATAGGAAATTCCACATCGAAGCACACCGCTATTTGCAAGTTTTTGTCTTTGTCAGGAGTGACTTTTATAAATTGACAATTGAATGTTATTATTCGAAAACTATTGTTTATATAAATATGAATCACTTATCCCTTGAACGTGTACACTATTAGAATTAAAACGCGTTAAAAGCATAAAAGTAATCGATTTACTCTAGTTGAGTCTGCTGTTTGTATAATTACTTACACTGCTGTATATTAGCATGTAATATGTATATTTAACATTTATATTTTGTGTTATTTGTAACTATTGAATTATACTACTCATAACTGTTACCTTTAAACTTAACTTAAATGGAAATATGATGTGCTTAAGATAATGTTGCTGTATACTTATCGGGCAACAAAAAAAGTGTAAATGAAATGAAGCGAAAATCTGAGAAATTGTAAAATACTAGTACATAAATTTAAGAAGTATTAAAAGTATATCTTGTCATCACATATTCGATTTAATAGTATTAAGATAGAATTGCGGTTTCATTAAATAATTTCTAAAACTTCTATTGATTCGCTACATGAAAGTAACTTACAATATTTTATATAATTGTAATTTAATTAAAATAAGAGAGAGTTTCTATCTTATATACATAAAATAATCTTACAATAATGGCAGCGTAATTTATGAGGTAGCTTTCTACAAATGTTGAGAAGCAATAAGTAGGCAATAAGATAATTTACAAATATCTTTCCTGTTTTAGATATATAATTAAGCAATTAAATTTATTTCAAGATCGATTTTGCTTTCACAACTTAACGTAATTCGGTATGCGAAGTTTTAAAACAGGGATGCTGATTACAAAACCGTTTCGAGATATTATGTTTAAAAACAATATTTTCTTGAAATTAAATCAAATGAAACTATGATGAACTAACAAATAATATGATGAAAAAAAGCTATAACAGTGTTTGACCTTCAATGTTAGTTCAAAGACATTTGTTTTTGCAATTTGTTAGTAAAACATCAAAAGTCATTGGTTTATTTAATACGACAATATTTAAAGTTTATAACTGTACAATTAGTCATTTGAAATGAAAATTATTCAAACCAGACTTTCAATTTCGTAATAGCTATAGAATAAAAAAAAACTTTGCATAACGAATTGTGGAAACTGGCAAATTGTATTTTTATAAATATAATAACTCTTATTCTGGTATCGGTGTTTAAATAATTGGATATTATTATATGTGAGTGGTTCTGTATCTTCCGATATCGTAGTCAAGAATATTGAACTTATGATAATACTCACCTATAATCGCCAGCACGTTTACTAAAGATAACCTTTAACACTTTAACTTAAACAAATTTTCCATAAGACTTTTCAAATAACAATGTGTTTCATCAGCTGGTAATAGAAATAGCCCATTTCGCCGCAATGTTCTTGTATAAAGAAACTAAACGAATAAGCCTGTAAGCATTGGCTTTTTTTAAGTGACATTCAAATTATTTGCTAACTATTGAGATTAGTATGTGGCGTTACTACCACTGTTTTAGTCGTTGGAATACTCTTCGTGTGACAATAAAGTAGCACAGAACCACCCTACAAATTATGTAAACATTAGTACAAGCTTAAGAAGACTCTCTGTATTATTTAGTAGCAATATGGTAAGCCTTTCCTTTATATCTTGTAAGATTTGAGTTTGTGTCAATTAATTCAATCAGTATCATCTAAGTTTGTTGTTGGTTACATACTCCTACAACCAATCGTTTATTATTTTATTTATTTTTGCGCTTTACAAATTCCAAGTTGAGAATTAGTTAAATAAGCTCTTGTAAGGACGAATTTCAATGTTAATGAATGATTCTAAGTATTAAGACTTTTTTGTTAATAGTTATAATGTCGTAGTATTAAGTTTGTTGAAAATATCACAATAATTAGCAACGATCATCACATAAATTATTACAAAATATATTGATAAATAAGTAACTTTTCTTAATGTCAAGTAAGGAGAACCTATTTTTCTTACCGAATTGTATTTACATTAACATAGAACGGCATCGCGCCGGCCTAACTTGTGTAGGGTACATTAGACAGTTTAAGGACTCGATCATTTCTTTAAAGTGAATAACTACTAAAGCCTTGTTGAGCTACAACCCAATTCTAATAACCATAAACACCGAGAAAAATAAAAAGCCTCTTATAACAACCAAGATATAAGCTACCTATATTATCATAATTTTGAATTATTGATTTATAGTCATGTATAATATTTAATTGTTTATTGTTAAATATATCGCCCACCCAAACCATAATTCATTATTTAGATTGACTCAGGAGTTAAGTTGAGCTGTAAAAAACATCCGTATATAATACTATAATTTATTCCCATTTAAGCGGTAAAAATCACATTTGACAACTTTTTGCTGACTAAATAACAAATATTGGATTGAATCAAGCGTTACCTTGCGAAAATCCATGACAATACAAATATTAATTAATTTCTTACTTATCCGCCCTCCCACTTTCGAGAAATCATATCACATAATGCATTGCTTGTATCTGCTTTTCGGTTTCTCGAAAGTGGGAGCGGGGGCGGTGTACAGTGCATGCCGCATAAAGACTGCAGGTATTTAGCGGAATTAAGCGAAGTAATTAATATTTGTATTCAATCACAAATATTAACAACGAGAGTAGTCCACAAAACTTTTAATTATAAGTGATGTCGGTTTTTGCCTTCATTAATGTGTATGTTCCTAGCATAACTCGTATGATTGATTTATAAGTAGGGCTATGTTGAGATTACCCTACGTGAGTAAGGATTCAATTCCATGAATGAACCGGTGGTGTAAGCATATCCCAAAAATTGCGAAATTTTAGAAGATTTGCATAAATCTATGCTTGTGTAGTAAAAGTATATCCTCAAGAGTTGCAATTTGAAATTATAAAGGTTTTGGTTATAATTTCATCCATTGAGTAGATAAGCTATATTTAATAACTGGACATCTAGCTTTGCCTGAGTACATAAAAGATAGGTCATTCATCATACCTATTCAACCTCATAAGAAAAAACGTCACGTCCATTTACTAAACTTACACGTAGCCCAAGGCTAGCTTTTTAACAATGTAGTCCTGGACTCAGATTTTACTTAATTTATTTTATTATAATAATGAATACTTTTTTGTTTAATGATTAACTTTACAATAGACACAATTGAATCAATGTAGAAATGGAAATAAATATTTAACTATATTATTGTGTTTTTTTACTATACAGACCAGCATCTTAAGATTCCTTCAGCTATACTTAATTCACGCTAAAATGTGCTTGCACGCTAAAATTGTAAATTAACTCAAAAACGGAGAACGGCGTTTCATACCATAACTAATGCAGTTGTATACAATCCACTGAGTTATTCCTTACTGCCACCCTACAGCTGCGCTGGGACTACGCAGAAGATACTTCCTAGCCCTTACATATAGTTAGTCTGTTAGTATCGTTTCGTATCCGCGTAAAAAATAAACCGTTGCATATGATATGAATCCAATTATA
Source organism: Bedellia somnulentella (assembly GCA_963576735.1). Taxonomy (NCBI): domain Eukaryota; kingdom Metazoa; phylum Arthropoda; class Insecta; order Lepidoptera; family Bedelliidae; genus Bedellia; species Bedellia somnulentella. The sequence continues at coordinate 17,666,453 of OY755170.1, forward strand.
TTATTCCAATACTTATGTTTGGACTCCCCCGGAATGAACATGAACATATCCTTGACTTGCGGCCTTCTGTTACTACAATTAGTCTGAAAAGATTTGAAGTAAACAGTAAGGTCATAACATGAGTGCAAAAAAACAAATGCTTTCTGTTTCTTCATATTCAGTTTCATTATTGCGTTATTTATTTAAGTTCTTACTTACACTGAGGTATAAAGTATTATTCTAGATAAGGTGTACCTCACTTCATGCTCTACATTAGTAGAGAACAGTAAATATTCTAGTTTGGTTTGATGAGCGAAATAGCAGATATTTGGCAGTAACAGAGCTATCCGGCCGAACCGTCGCACGTCCTTGGTTGCGCAGTACTCCTCCAGCTGTACGAATGCTTGCTCTTGCACTTTCTGAACGTGGCCAGTGAAAGGCTCCTCACACACATCTATAACACAAATATGTTCTTTTAATCATTCAAAAGCATATTTAACTTAATCTGCCCCACTTAATTTACAAAAGTGGCTGATGAAGTTCTATTTATGAAGATCTGGACAATGGTTAGGGAACAATACGAAATAAACGCAATAATGTAAATTGATAACTAACATACATATATATATTAAGTAGTGTATGCATACATATACTCACGGCTATGAATCCCATGAAGGGGTAGCCAGAGCTAGGGAATCAGAAATTCCTCAGCCACTTTTGGAAGTTGCGTGGGGAAATTATGGTGGAATAAAGGTTGTTGGTGATGGGTCTTCAACCGCCAACCAGGAAGAAATGGTGTAGTGCTATTCTAAGCCGACACTACGCAACAAAATAATGTATGCTTTAAATTAAATACACACACACACACACACACAATAAATGTTATACTTCGTAATCGTTAATCTCAACTCAACGTTCACACACCCGAAAAGGTGGATGAGGTGCTAATACTTCTGATCAACACGTGTCAACCTGTTGTTCAGAGTTCCAACTTTTTGCATGGACAGTACACACAAGTGACAGGGAGAAAGCCTATTGCCCTTTTGGACGATTACCCGGTCACTTGAATAAGTACAACTCAGTCGTGTTTGTTTCCTCTTGATGTTTTACCAACATGGTTAGTAAACTTCATAAATTAACCACACATATGACTTAAGTAAAGACATAATATATTGGTGTTGGCCCCATAAACGATTTGAACTCGTGTCACCTACTTCATGGTTGTGCTAGTATTATTTGGTCTTATATTTACACATCATGGCAAAGTATGATTTCAAAGAATTTTCGTTCGTTGTGATTCAGTAATAATCTCCCGCGCGTAAACTTAATGATTATGAGTGTGTTATTAGCACCATGTACAACCGAGAAACTTGAACAAGTAGCTTGCTCATATTACTCGCACTTGTGACCTGCATTTTTGCTCAATCCAGCTCCTTGTAACATGTATAGGTAAGCATCCATAGTGTACTGGAGCTTTTTAATAAGCCACCATACTGAATCTGTGTAAACCACTGTTGGGTAATGTAGTTGCAAAGCTATCACAATGGCCTTTTAAGTTATCATTATTACTCTTCTCTACTTCCAAAAATACCTCAGGATTTCAAGTACCGAATTTCTGTAACCCTTTTGCGGGATTATAACGTTCAACTCATTGTTATTATTTCTTTTCTGTTTTACTTATCATTTGCTTATTTTCAGAGTGGCAAAATACTATGCGTATAAAAAATTGTCTTGACTGTGTAACCATCAGCACAGCCAAAACAGGGCTGTAAGCCGGGTATACATTGGTGGAATGCAACATGTAATGCAATGCGTCATGCGGGGTAACATGTCAATAAAAAGACCCGCGTAAAAGAGGTCGTTCAATTTTTTTTACTGCATGTTGGTAGCACTGTACTGATTTAGCGCGCAAAATTTGAGCGGGATCTGTCACTAATGTCACTTAATTTGTTTTAAACTACATTTTTAGTTGGTCATAGTTTTGAGTCCTCGGCGATTTTTACAATGGAAAATATTGTTGAACAAAGAGTGTGCCTTAAATTTTGTGTTTCGAATGATATTTCATGTGGTGAATCACTAAAAATGTTGCGAAATACCTACGGCGAATCGTGTATATCGAAAACAAGGGCTTATGAATGGTATAAGGTTTTTAAAGAAGGCCGAGAAGTAGTAGTAGACTTGCCTCGTTCTGGTAGACCTTCAACCGCTACGACCAAAGAAAACAACGACAGAATCAAGAAGCTAGTGCTCGAAAATCGACGTATGAGTCTGAAAGAGTTGGCTTGTGAGGTGAACATATCTTTTAAGTCCGTCCACAACATTCTCAATATTCTCATTGACATTTTAGGCATGAAACGCGTCGCCGCTCGACTAGTTCCAAAAGAGCTCAATTTTGTTCAAAAAGCGCAGCGAAAGCATGTCGCTGAAGACATGGTTTCCCGAGCTTCTACGGATCCGACCTTTATGAAACGTATATTAACTGGCGACGAGACATGGGTTTATGAGTACGACATGCAAACAAGCCAACAGTCTTCAGAATGGCGTCTCGAAAACGAGCCGAAACCCAAAAAACCGCGGCAAAGTCGCTCCAAAATCAAGGTGATGCTGACAGTTTTTTTTGACTACCGTGGTGTGGTTCACTCCGAATTCCTTCCAGAGGGAGAAACAGTGAATAAAGAATATTATTTAGGCGTCATGAAGCGTTTGCGTGAGAGTATCCGCCGAAAACGTCCAGATTTGTGGCAAGACAACTCATGGATGCTGCACCATGATAATGCACCATCACACACAGCCATTATAGTGAAAGAGTTTTTAGCGAAAAATTCAACAAAAGTTCTCAACCAAGCACCGTATTCACCTGATATGGCTCCGTCTGACTTTTTTTATTTCCCAAGTTAAAATTACCACTTCGAGGAAAACGTTTTGAGTCGATAGAAGCCATAAAAGAAAATTCGCTGAATGAGCTAAAGGCCATACCGCAAATAGCCTATGAAAAATGTATGGAAGACTGGGTGAAGCGGTGGAGATGTTGTATTGCAAGCGATGGGGCCTACTTTGAAGGCGATAAAATAAATTTAGATGAATAATTTGTATTTTTTGTTTTATTGACAAATTCCCGATACTTAGTACACAGAATGTACTTTGTTACATGTTCTCATGATTTGGACGCCTCGCGCGCACGTACTGCGCCTAGGTCGCGCGTTACATATCGTGTGCGGCTTGATCCGAGATTTGTCGGTTTTTGGTGCCAAAACAAAGGGGCGCGCAACTTGCGCAAGACCTAGCCGTGGACGGTCGTTCGTTTCGTTCGCATGTGCAACGATAATGGCGGTGAAAGAGGGTGCGTGGAGTGATGACTAGTCACTTTTATTGATAGAGGAGTACTGATAATCGTCAGAGCAAGAAGGCTGTCTTCAGTCTCCATGATTCGGAAGTATATCGACTGAAGTCGAGGGATGCGGTAAAAGAAAAGATCACGTGTGACGAGGGTTAATGTTTGTGACAAAATGCGGGAACAGATTTTTCGTAGTCATTTGTATTGCACCAATGTATACCCGGCTTAACGATGCTATAAAGATGTTACTGTAATTATCTGCTGTTTAATTGATAAATCTCAAGATGGTAATGCTAGTATTGTTCCTCCCCTGTTGTAGCTTAACACTACTGTATGCAACTATATATTCATTTATAAGGGATTTATTTGAACGATTTTTTTTTATACATTATATATATTTTATATATATATATATATATATAAAAGAAAGTGGTGTTAGTTACGCTATTTATAACTCAAGGCTTTTTGGCTGAAAATTGTTGGAGCTTAGAACCAGGAAAAGGACTTAGGTTATTCATCATCACGCAATATATCGTAAGGGGTAAGCAGTAAAAATACACCATCGATGCGAAGCCGAGGCGGACCACTAGTAGTATATAAAATACACTAATTTTACCTGTACGAAATAGCAATATCGCCTTCAGCAAGTCGAATTCAGCTTGATCCAAACAATACTCGTTAATTTTTCGAATTTCCGAACGTATCTTCTTTAAAGGTTCTTGGTGTTCAATTCCGACAGTATCTACAAAACATGATAAACATAATTTTTATGGTTTTCAAGCTTTAACTCACACAATAAAGTCACGTAGTATTATTTTATGTTTCATTAAATAATTGAGCTTTACCAACATTATCAAAGGAATACTTTTATCATGGTGTCCTAATATTAGAAATTAGATGCATCTTTGTAGATAATTACTCGTATTAATTGCAATTAGTAAAGCCTATCAATTTTCCTTTTTCACTGTATCTTTGAATTTTTATCTCAGTAAATTTAAAATCGTTTAATATTTAAACGGTCTTTATGTTCCTTATTTATAAGGCGTTTGAGAGAGTGATTTGGTTTGGCCCAGACTACAGACTGCTGGTTATTCCCATACTTTTTTTAAATTATAAAGTATATATAAATGTATATGAAATCATTGCGATTGCCTGCTTAATTTAAGAAGAAGAAGAGACTTTTATTCACATTTGAATTACTAAATGGTACTTAAAAAGTTTACTTAAACATTAAAACAATAAAAGAAGACATAAGAAACAAGTGATAAAGAAAATTATAAATTTAACAAATGTGAAAAGATCCTGCCTCAGCTTATTGTTGTGTGTAGTAAAGTATAAAATGCACGGCTATAATTTTATATAATGAATTCATGAATAATAAAGTATACATATATAAAGTGTATACACGATATCAATTGGGATATGTAGGATTAGGGTCAGGGTTATGAACGAGGTATGTTTTGTTGAAAGAGTAAGTAACCTTTTAGCTTGCTCTTAAAGGTGTTCCTGTACTGCACACTTCACGGATTGGTGGGGGAAGATCATTCCAGCATTTGGACGCTGCAAACTTAAAAGAACCTCGAAACGCAGCGGATCGGTGCCTATTTTGCTACTTTCTTTCAGTTATTTATTTAAAATCACTTACTTTCATCACAAAAAAAGGAGAATTGAGCTGCAGTTAAAATAAAGAGTTCCCTCCAATTTCTGAATACTAGTATTTCCTGTTCATTTCTTTTCAGCTGCAGAAATTGTGATATTGTCCTCAGCCATCGAATGGAAGCCACTAGAAATCTTGTGGTGTGGTCTACCGTTGAGTCGGAACCCACGTATCTCGTAAATTTAAATTCTAACTTAGAATTATTTTCATCATTATCCGTTAACCCAACTTTTGGAGATGTTAGCGTTGGGAAAGAAATACTTTGGCTGTTGGTTGATATTTTTGATAAAACGTGAACGACTGGAGGCTCGAAGTAGGTGGGTGAATAGCGATCTGCAATTTTTCCATCTGAAAATATGTTATCTTAAATATTATACGGTAGTTTTTTTAATTTAATGCCCAGCACGCGTAATACGCATTCGCAATCTCAATTAGTAAAACACTTCAACAAAATCATATGGACCCTTAAATAATTATTTGTAACTTTTAGTTAATATATAGTAGCAAACATAAATTCGCATTTAGTATTATAACTTTCGCAGAACCAGTTATTTTTAACGCATATCTGAAATAATTTATGGGAATTATAACAAATATATGTACGTGGAATTTCATCTTTTTCGACTCTAGTTTAAGGAATCTATTCCCGTTTGCAGGAACTTGTGGGGGTTCGATGCATTTTAAATATTAATTTTAAGAATACGGTTTGGGTATCTTGGAAGTTAAAAACGCTATAAACATACATCAATATATTTTTTTAAAAATCTAATTACATACTTTCATGTATAAAAAGACTTCATAGTTTAGAATATTTTACAATTGTTATACGAGTATTACCTTCATTGTTAACAGTTTTCTTTAAGTCTTTGCAAGCCTCCTCTGAGCTGGAAACCTCATCTTCCTTAATTTTATCCTGTATCTTATTGTCTTCTTTGAGCGTGTAGCCTTGACTTTGTTGATTTGTGATAGAATTTGATTGAGCTCCCATTTCAGCAGAAGCTAAAATTGTTCATTGAATGGTGTTATTTCATTAAACATTTTTTATTATGTTCTCTATAATGTAAGCCACTAGTACTAGCACTATCGATAGCCAAAAAAACGATCCTGGCATAAGGCAATATATACATATAGGGACATATGTCCCGCATTCTGTTATAATTTATCAATCTTTTTCATATACTTGTCTTCTTCACACCTCAAACTCTCACATTCTATATATTTAAATCCGATGTCAGGTCAATAATACTGTTTTTTGTTTAAAATCCAAACATTATCACACGTGAATGCTCCCGGTAAGGGAGCACCTTTAAGAAGTAACCATAGGGGTATTGATATAAATATGTATAAATTATATATAAGTAATAAATATTATATATAGAAAAACTAAATAGCATTGTCAATACAGCTACAATATACGCCCAAAAATGGCCAAGTAATTTCTGATTCTAAAGGCTAGTTACTCTTTTTCAGGGCTTGTATTCGTACGTATATTTATATATGAATGTATGCCTATGCACGGCAAAAAGTGAATTAGGCAAAATAGTGAATAATACTTACTTCTGGTGTGATGAACGATCGGTGCAACATCGCTAGAAACGACGGGCGGGTAGAATATGTTTGTCGGGAAATAGCCCGGATAAGGAACCGGATAGTGCAAAGATGTCGATAAGAGCGGAATCTTCAGCGGACTGATTCCACTAAAAGTTCCCGGCGAAGAGTTCAGAAGTGAATTCAATGGTGAAGTGTTTGTTCGCAGCATGTCTGTTAGTCTGGCGGTGGAGAAATCTTGAAAGGAGGTTTCCATGAGCGGGTGGGTGATTGACTCCGATACCGGGGGTATGGTCCCGTACGTCGGTAAAGTGGAGAATGCAAATGGCGTCGAGGCGGGAAACAACAAGGAGGACCGACCCAATTGGTAACCTAACTTCTGCAACGCGAGCGGTCGAGAGGCGCGTTCGTGCTGCACAGCTGCAAATATAAAAAAAAGAATCATTTTAGTGCTAAAACTGGATCATCTCTTTAGTGTTTACTTGGATTTTTTTTAAAATCTTCGGTCTTAAGCTAATATAAATGAAAAATCTAACTTATAACTTTTTATGGTCATTCATCAATCATTTTTTTATTTTTTGTACGAGATAAGCATCAATTAGATATGTAAATAATACTGGTGTGAAATTGACTGGTGTGTTTGACTTGTTACCATAAGATCACCCTTTAGATAAAACCCTGGCGCGCCTCGCTGTGTAAACACTTGGCACTTTCTTTGCGCCTCGAAAAGGTATTATACTATCTGTGATTTTTACATTGATTCTAAATAATACTTAGAATACAGGCTAAGAATAGCACTACCCATTTCTTGCGGCTTGTGTCATACAAGATTATTATATTACAATTACAACGTATTATGTTAATCTAAAACGGGTAAGGTTATTAAACTGGACATCAAAATTTGTAACCGACTTAATCAAAAACTATAAAGTTTTCAAAATTATGTTGTACCAGAGCTCTTTAATATAACACTTGAAATTAAACTGTTAGTACGATAATATAACGTCCATAAAATTGCTCAGATACAACTATAATAAAAACTATAATAATAATATTAAAAAAGTAGACGTTGCGTATAAACCGTAAACGCCTGTTATAAATTAAATGGCGATCAATAGAGAACACGGCCAAGCACTTGTCTCAATAAAGTATTTATTCTGGGCTCCGTCTTGGCAGCATGTCTTTTCCATTAGGAAACATATTCGAGTATTTGCGGCTGCCAAGTGTCAGTGAGCGGTGAAAAATCAGGGAGCACTTCCCCTGACGCCCCTCACTCCCTCCTCCTCTGCAGGGCGCGCGTCGTTCTCACACTTTCACCTCAATACAAGCACAAAGACCACTTCAGCGCAGTCACCGGCGACCCAATGCAAACAATTTAATACAAATACTTTATGATATTGTGTATATGTAAACTATAATATCTTCACAGTTCCGTTTTGATGTTTTGGGAATTGAAATCGGAGCTGATGCATTACATTTATTTTTTGTGCTCGATGTCTATGGATCACTAAATAAGCCCAAAAAAGCTCGGATATAGAAGCTATGGCTATTCAATAGTATTGCCGTAATTTGGAACTTGATTATAACTTAATCACTTTGAAAAATTGCCGAGATAATTATGACTTATTATTATAAGCTTGTTGCTCACGGCTTCGTCCGCACAGACGATTATTTTTATATATATTAAGATTAAAAACATCGCCGCAATCGCAATATGCCGATTTTAGAAACCTATCAATAGTATCACTTATCTTTTAAATATAGTTTTTTTTAAAAACTGTTTTATTTAATAATATTATTTCTTTCTAAATTTATACCATAGAAACACCAATACTAATTTTACGGAAAGTCTCACATAAATTTTATTCAACAACAATATTTAGGAGCTGAGGAAATATTTTCAAACAAAAATAAGGCTGGTATTTTTCGTTGGTAACAAAAAGTATGTGTACCATTTGACCTCTCCTATACACCACCTCCTCTTTTAAAAGATTAGGAGATAGCCCAAAAAAAGCTTGTTTTTTTGTCTTAATTACCAAACTTCCGCATACTAATTCTAAAGCGCAATACACACAGAGCCCAGCGGGCCGTCGACGTATGTCGGCGTCTTTTTGCCTTCTTTTAATACATGCCGCTGGGTTGTGTCGCCGGGCAATACCGGCGGCCCGGCGGGCGGCGGGATCAATGTGTATTGCGCTTTAGCTTATCTACCATGAAAGTTATGGAATGCTCCATACAAAGCTGGACAAACACTTTAGGGAAGTGGGGGGTTCGAAAGAGACGAAAAGTAAAACTATTTAACTGTCATCCTTTCATCTATTTTCACTTAAAATATATAACGTCAATTAGTATTTATGTTATGCTGTGAAAGACGGACAAACAAACACACAAACTTCTCCATTCATAATATTAGTATTTATACGTATGATTAACTATGATATTAAAATATAATCATTTTTACTTGGAAATATATTTTTATAGTTTCATACTAAAAAGGTAGAAATATTCACAGACAGGTAGAACACTCGGTTATCGTGCAAACGACTAGTGTTCAAATCCTGATCGGGCCTACACCAATTTGTGTTTTCAAAAGACATATGTGTGGTTAATTTATCATGGATGTTAACGGTGAGGGAAAACATCGTGAGGAAACCCACATGGCTGAGTTGTACTTAGTCATGTGACAGTGTATTCGTACAAAACGGCGATAGGCCTGCCCCCTATCACGTGAGTACTCTGTCCATGCAAAACTGGGGTACTCTGAACACCAGGTGACAAAGTCACGTGATGTTCAGAAGTATTAGTACCTCTGCCAACCCCTTCGGGGATATACGGCGTGAACGTTTATGTTATGTTATGTTATATAATATCATTAATATATAAGAGGGCTTTCAAGCAATATAGATTTTGGCCTTTTTAGGTCTTCTTTTTCAGCCAAATGGGAAAAAAACGAAACCCTATTAGATTTGGTCTGTCCGTGTGTTACAACAATTTATATTCGAAATTATTGAGACTCGATGGTTGCAAATTAATAAGTAGATGTAAACTGTTCATCGCTTCAAGGATTTGAGACACTATTAAAAATAATTTAGAAAATGAGTGGCTTGCCATATACAGCACACTAACAAAAAAAACTTTACCTCGCTATACGAGTATGTAGGGTTTCTTTAAATAAGTCTTTAAAAACGTCTCCGAGGTTACTCAAATAATATTTTTCGAAATCAATAGTTTGAATGATACGAGGGGCATGCTAAAAGAAGTTAGATACTCTTTTCTCATTTAATGGACACTGGCAAGCTATACACCATCTCATAAGCTGGGTTTTTATTGACATATTTGAATATAGAAAACACTTCTTTTATTTATTTTTTATTTGAATGAGCATCATTTTTCCGAGAATCTGGCGGGAATTCACTTGCAACAATAGAGCTCAGTCGACGTGATTTTCGCGCTATGATTTATTATGACTTTAAAAAAGGTTTAAAGCCTCAAGAATGTTTTGAACTTTTGACTTCTACTTTTGGTGAGTCTGCTTGTTCCCGAGCAATAGTATTCAATTGGTTTGCTGAATTTAAAAGAGGACGGCGATGTCTCGAAAATGAAGCGAAGACAGGACGGCCGCCAACCGCGGTCACGCAAGAAAACGTTCGTGGAGTCGAAAGACTTGTTCGCGAAAACCGAAGAATTACATATGTAGAGGTAGAGCGAGAACTAGGAATTGGATCAGCAGCACTGCAAACCATAATTCACGACCACATTATTCTCCGTAAATGTTGTTCGAGATGGGTGCCGCACAAACTTACCGATGAGCAGAAAGACCGTCGGGTAGATTGGTGCCTATTCATGATAGATAAATTCAACGGAGTCGAGAAAACGTATATGATATACTGACTGGTGACCAAACATGGCTATATGACTATGATCCCGAATCAAAGCTACAGTCGACTGTATGGTGCTTTGAAGAGGAGCCAACTCCAACGAAATGTCGCCGTGCACGAAGCACACAGAAACAAATGGTCGCCTCGTTTTTCTGCAAAACGGGTCATATTGCTACTGTTGTGCTAGAGAATGAAAGAACGGTGAACTCCGAATGGTATGTGACAGTTTGTGCTCCAACAGTAATATCAGCTTAGTGTGACAAGCGACCGAAGTCAGGAATCCGGCACCTTCTCTGGCACCACGACAATAATGCGGCGCCGCACACGTCTGCCAGAACACTAGACTTTTTCATTTCGAAAAATGTGTCAAAAATGTCTCCCTCACGCGCCATATTCCTCTGCCCTAACGCCTTGTGATTTTTACTTGTTTCCAAAAACCAAAGAAAAACTAAAGGGGAACCTCGAAAGCAAAGAAGATGCGCTGGTTGCCTATAATTTAGAGATTTCTGAAGTATCTAAAGAAGAGTGGTCACAGGTATTTTCCAATTGGTTCAGACGTATCGAAAAGTGTATACGTGCTCAGGGTGAATACTTTGAAAAGATCGATACTTGTAATAAAGAATAAATTTTATAATTTTTTAGTATCTAGTTTCTTTTGGCATGCCCCTCGTATATACTCCCAATGTGGTAAAATTTGTTTCCCCTTTTCCCCTGTAACTTTTGAAATTAGTAAGTGGCAAATAAAGAAAAAAAATATGTTGTACATCTCAACAAAAACTAACTACGAAAATTGGTTTAAACGAATTATATGTAGCAGTTTTAGAGATATAGCACATTTTGTGTAACTACAAATCTATGTATGTGTATCTTCGATCATATATACCAATGATGCCGCACTCCATACAAACTCAACGCACAAAAGTGAATCGCGAGAATGACAAGACTGTTTGGCAATAAAATATTTATTTTTCTACAATTATCGACCTTACCGCATTTTCTTAAGACCTATTATTTATTGCAAGATCTAGTACGCGACTGTCAGAGAAACAGTGCTTATCATATAAAATAAATAAGCACTGTTTAGCCGGGCCTTTTTAGTGCTTTGTTGGTGTATCTTTGGTATATATAATCGAAGATATGTAATCTAAGTAGCGAGTATATATAATTTAATGTAGCGAGATCTTCTACATCTCTTAACGACGTAAACAAAGCTATCTCACTGGTATTGCATAGGTTTACTGTAAATAAACTGGTTCTGAGTGACAAAAAAACTAAATGTATTAAATCTGGGGGCACGGCAGTGCCCCTGCCAAGTCTCGAGCAAAACGGGCACGGCCGTACCATCTTTTCTCGAAGCGGTTCGCGGCTGTTTCGCCCCCCCTATATCTTCGACGTGGACTAAGCTAGGAGTTTAGGTTTTCGGTGAATAATAGTAGGCATTAGAACAAGCTTAAGTTCGAAATTACACGCCAAATGAATTAATAGTTTAGGAGTTACGGTCGATCAAAGTTACACCATTTTGTCACTCACTGACTCACTGACAGATCATCAAAAATCTAAGGTACTTCTAGCAGACTTAGAAACTTCAAATTTTGCACCAAGATAGGTCATTAGCCACATATAAAGGAAAAATTATAAAAACATAAAAAAATTATATGCCATAGAAAATAATTTTATATTTGCGGTTTGGCAAGAACATTATGTATGGATTTTGACTGCATTGTTAACTTTGTTCGTTGTTCAAGTACCTATTTAATTGGATGAATACATACATAGAATAGAAAAGAATAATATAAATGTAATACATAGACTATCATTAATACAAATTAATACATAAAGTTCATTAAATTAATAAAGCTAAAACTCCATTGTATTGCGATAAATATTGTATGCGCGCTCGATAGATGGCGTTGTACCTGTCTGAATCGCGCTATGGTTTCGTTACAAAGCGCAGTGTAAGTAGTACTTCAAAATAATTCGATAATTTTCATTTGATAGCGCCATCTGTCTATGAAAACCCATTTCGAAACTAAAAAATATTGTAGTGATAATTGATATTCGGAGAACTTTACGTGTTATTTAGTTTAGTTTAGTTATAGTTTGTAAGTTAGTAGATATATATTTATTTAATTAGTTATTTGTTAGTTAGTTTAGTTCTATTTAGTTTGCATATATATATTATATAAGTTTAAGCCCTATTGTTATAAAAGTAATTGTAAATATAGTGTAATGGAACGTGAAATATTGTACATAAATGGCGACATTTGTCCACACAGAGTCATCTCTATTCCTGGAGATGGGTCGTGTTTATTTCATTCGTTGTCATACAGCATGTATGGGAGTTTTCAGTCGTCAAACGATATTAGGCGTGCTGTCGTCCATTATGTAGTAGAGAATTGGGATGACATGCAAGTCTATAAGTCTATGTTTACTGAATATAATCGAATCCGAAGTATATATCGCCCAGACTTGTCTACCTTAGAAGTAACGAAGCCTCAGAGAAGAAACAAAAGAGATAGAGATAGAGAATGGGTTCTAAGCAAAGCAGTAGCTGACGTCCAAGAAATTGTGAGGTCACCTAAAAGTAAAAGAAAGAAATACACTTACAAAAAATAAATGAGATCCCACCAAAAACATTAAATGTAAAAAAATGTCAAGTCTCTCGATGCAGTCTTTCCATCGTAAAAAGTTTTGAGATCTCATAGAAGCCAAGTCCTATTCAAAATATTTCGTAGTTATAAATCAACATTTAGTAATTGTATCAATAGTTTTCTTTATATTATAATTATAGTGACTTGGCAATGAGCACAAATTAAAAGCTGCTTGCTGCCTGGAATTATGTGCAAATGTTACTGACGAGACCAGTGATCAGATTATTTGTTATGTGTGAATCATGATGGTCACTACCGACTACATGCTCCAATACAATAATTAAGAATACCTTACGGGCCATCGCTTTATGAAAGTAAATGAATCGAGAGTGCACTAAGACTAACTGCCGTTGCCGAAATTCGGTTGGGACGACACGGATAAACCAAAAGAAAATTAATTTTGTGATATTAATGTTTACGCATGCGGTGTGTGTAACTTTCAACTCCTCCAAATATGCCGTTTTATTTGTTTCTTCTTGTGCTCATTGCCAAGTTACAATAATTATAATATAAAGAAAACTATTGATACAATTACTAAATGTTGATTTATAACTACGAAATATTTTGAATAGGACTTGGCTTCTATGAGATCTCAAAACTTTTTACGATGGAAAGACTGCATCGAGAGACTTGACATTTTTTTACATTTAATGTTTTTGGTGGGATTTACTTTACCCAATGTTAGGCAAGTAGATGCAAATATTGTTATTGACAGTGAAAAAGTAGAATTAGTGAAAGAGCCGATATTTCTAGGGATAACAATCGATTCTTAGTTGCAATAATGGGGACCCCATATACTAGCACTTTCTAAAAGGCTGAGCTCAGCAGCGTATGCCGTGCATAAGATTAGAAAAATAGCAGACATAGAAACAGCTCGCATTGTTTATTTCAGTTATTTTCATAGTATTATGTCATACGGTATTTTATTATGGGGTAAAGCGGCTGATGTTCATAAGGTTTTTGTCTTAAGAGCTTATTCCATTTGTCTGAATGAAGACGTCTGAAAGCCACAGAATCTGAATTCAGACTAGTGGAATAACGTTCAAACTGAAATTTGTGTAGTGGAATAACAAGCGTCTGCGGCAGTAACTTCGAAGGACGTCTGAATTCAGCAACGACAAAGTGTAATGGAATAAGCTCTTTACAAAAGCGAGCTATCCGATCTATTTACTTGTAAAGGTCGAGGTAATCGTTGCGCGAAAAATTTAAAGATATTGGCATTTTAACTGTCCCTTGCCAATACATAATTATTTGAGAATTTAATGTAAGCATATAGCATATAGGCCAATTTAGTAAAGTTAGTGATAGGCATACTGTTAATACTCGAAATAAGGACAAACTTAACGTACCGAAGTGGAGACTTAATAAAGTAAGTAACTCCTTTATGGGTCTATCCCTCCAAATGTTCAACAAAGTTCCCTCTCACATATTGGAATTGCCTGTGGCATCTTTTAAAAAGGCAATTAAATCAATGCTTTTAAAGAAGTCATACTACAGTGTTCAAGATTTTTTAAACGACAAGGACCCAACGCGCACATGAGCCTGTCTGTAAAGCTATAAATCTTCCCTCGTTATTCCCAGGAATAATTGTCTGGTGAGGATTTTTCTTCTCACGTTATGTGATTGGTTTTTTGTGATGGACAATTTAGTTTAATTATGTCAAACTAGCGTTTGTTTTTATCGCATATTTTTTTTCTATAAAGTAAAAATATGTTAAACCCAAAATTGTACAAACCATATGTTGAAAATATTAAAAAATGTGAATGTAAAGAGTTTCTTTGTTGCTTCTTCTCTTTACGAACACCTTCCGAAGCAACGGATTAATGAGAAATTTAGAAATATTGACGTTCAAAGAATGATAGTTTTTAATTTAATTTTGAAAAATAAAGTTTTTGACTTTTGACTTTTTAAGATGTTTATACAAAAACTATGAAAAACAAAGATAAAATTTTGCGTTATAACTCCGGTGCAATATTATCCCGATTTTAATATATAATACACATGTTAAATGTTATAACTAAATATAAATATTACTACCTATACTTCTACTACGAAACCCTCCACGGGCGAGCCCGACTCGCGCAGATACTAGCGATTGCCACTTTTTGTAAGATCCTGGCGAAGCTTTTATTTAAAGCCAAACCCATAGTTACGAAATTATGTTCCTAGGCGCCCTGTCATAAGTTTTACATATGTGTGCCACCCTGTGTATCAGCTTTGGCCGTGATAATGATGTAAAATGTAGAGCTCACCGTCTTTCTTCATGTTAACCCGCAGACATTTGGAGAAGCGGCACGCTTGGCATTGGTTGCGGCGACTCACGTCCACCACGCACCGATTGTTTTCCTTGCAGACGTAGTCCAAGTTACTGTAACAAGAGGAATATCGTCTTTTATTATTTTATATGGACTTGCTTCAGAGTACCCTGACTATACATGACATATAATATAACTCGTCCCTAATTCAGATATCTGCCAGTGAGAGTCTCGTCAAAATTGTTCCAGCTGTTTCACAGATCACAGACTGATAGACAGACAATTTTTAAAATATCTTGACATGTTATACTTACCGAGTATAAGGGTAAAGATCGAAGTAGAAGAATATATTCTCACGGCTATAAATACAAAAAAGGGGCAGCTACAGCTACAGAATTAGAACTACCTCGTTTTGAAATGAAAGGCAAAAGTTCAGATCACAGTACTTAGCTTTAGATTTATCATACTTTTTACTAAATATGACTCGTTCTTATGCTTTCCCAGATATACTTCAAAACGTAAGTATAGCATAATAAATCTATGCTTCAAATACATACCGTCTTATGCTCCGTTTGAAAAATCCTCTGCAGCCATCACAGGAAGCCACTCCATAATGTTTTCCTGAAGCCTTGTCTCCGCAAACACGACACAGCACCTCCGACTTGTGCCCGTGCCCACTTTCCATTCCTATAACACAAAGGATTAATTACATAAATTTAATCACTGAAATTACTAAATTACTAAATTTAATTACTAAATTTTATCATTGGCTCATGGTAAAATTGAGATCATACATTATTCCATAATATTAGTAATATAATTTCAACTATTGTTGATTTATTCGATGGATTAACAAATAAGCACCACTCGTCGAACATTTTAACGCGAGGTAAAAATAGGAAAATAGATTTAAACTTCACAACAAAATAATGTATTAAACAGGAGGAAGTGTTAAAAAGGATGAAAAAGGAAAACAAATCCAGTTTACGTAATTAAATAGAAGCATTGAAACTAGAATGTTCGTTTAATTGTTCATTTTAACTTCATAAAACAAAAAACCACCAAATCACCGACGGCAATATCGATATGCACACAACAAAAAGGATATTTAACCATCTTAATTAGAATTAGTTTTATATTAGGATACCATTTTTTTATTTTCTGCCAAGAGAAGAAAAGGGGATAAGAACAAGAATGAAATATTAATTTAATATTAATATGAATATGTACGCATCTGTATCGATATATACTTAATTATTATACATCCCCTGAAATAACAATAACTAATCAAATGATCTCTTTATGTTTATAATATTGAAAGAGTATTGCAAAGTCACCAAAAATTGGATATTGATAATGGATCGACTATTCAAATAAGGTGGGTGTTTCATAAAAGTGCATAGGAAAGTAGCTACTAACAAAAGCTTATTGGGGTGAGCAGAGCGAGACTGATCGAGATGACAGTTTGATTGTTGTTGACACCTTATGTCACGAGTTTCAACTTTGAACAATTTGTAATGTATGTGGCGCGCCGATATTTCGCGAAGAATGTGACCTTTTCTTGAACCCCAACTGTTTAATGAAATAATGATGACCAAACTCACTCATGACTATCATTCCGTAAAGGGGTAGCTAATGCTTTCCGATTATCGTACGATCTCTTAGTCACTCTTGGTTGTTGAAGGATGGTTGGGAATTATTTACCTGCTAAATTGTTTATTTAAGCACATTATAAATCTCTACTCTAACCTAAATTACATAACATAACATAAACGTTCACGCCGAATATCCCCGAAGGGGTTGGCAGAGGTACTAATACTTCTGAACATCACGTGACCTTGTCACCTGGTGTTCAGAGTACCCACGTTTTGCATGGACAGTGTACTCACGTGATAGGGGGCAGGCCATCTAAATTAATTGGACCTAAGCTCTAGAGAGAGGTTAATGCCTATCCTGTTTTTTATCAGCGATGGTTTTCTAGTAAACCTTTGTCGTATAATCCTTTGAAATCATTGCGTCCTGAAGTTCTACGTGATAGAAAGGTCTTCTTATTCTTTACTATTATAATAACTTATTATCTTTACTAGCTTTTTGCCCCGCGACTTCGTCCGCGTGGACTTCATTTTTTGCATCCAGTTTACATAATACCAAAATACCGAAACACTATCTCTACTTCTGTTTTTTATATTTATAATCCCGCGGGTGTTGTAAATGACATAAAAGATATTGAGGCTTTTTAAGTGATTGTTGGGCGATGCAGTTTGTGACCCATCACTAACAACCTTTATAACCTATCTTTTATCAATATATATCCAAAATTGGGTGAAGAATTAGTATCTCCGCAGCTATGGCTACCCTTTTATGGAATTTATGGTTGTTAGCATATATTCATGAATGATTGATAGATGGATTTCATAAATTCAATCGCACCAAGTTTAATTATAAAATGTAAAAATCTCTATATTAAATTTCATTTGCTATAGCAACCCGTTAGGGGTTGAGTTCCAAAAATTCCTTTTTAATTGTTCATAAGAATCATGAAACAAATATACCAAGTTTTTATGTTCAGAAATGAGAATATCTTTAGTAAGTACAGATACGGATAGTAGTTTGGCGCTGCGGCGACGGCCCGGTGCTGCCCCCTACACTGACCGTTGGTGATAGTGGGAGAGCTTGTAGCGATTGCTCGGCAATATAGGGATGATTAGTGGTGGATCTCCTTCCAAAATAATCGCTAAATTGAAGGGATAGTGCTTGTTATTATTGTATATAATGCTATTTTAAGCTAACAAAACATTTTTTTTACAAAAAGCTTGAATTACCTGAGATACGAACCCGGGACGATTGATTCATAATAGTTCTAATTAAATATTCATAGTAGTTAGTTATACCGCTACGCAACGGAGACGTTACCGGGGCGGTGAATTTTTATTACGCTTTATTTCATATTAGTCTTACTATTGATAAACAAATTTGTCATTTAAATTGATGAAACCCCTTCATCTTTCCAAAATGAACATTAACAAAGTGTCTGATGTGAATTCCATCGATGATAAAAATAATCGCTGCAATATTTTGGGCCATATATGAGTTAAGGTTTTTTGATGTTCCTATGAGAACTCTTGCGGATTCCTTAGTTTCAAGGAATCGTCGTCGTTTCATTTAGCTTCTAAATTTACATGTTAATATTCGTTTGCAATATAAGTAGATGAAAAAAAAATGTATACGATAAAAAAATAGTACGTCATCCCTCGGGAGTTCCTTATTTTCGGGGATCCATTACCGTACCATTAAGCTTCTAAATTTTGATTTTTATATTAGTTTACAATATTTTACGTTGTTTTAAACGATACACAGCGCCATCTCCAATGCATCCAGCAAGCAAACAATATTTTTGATTTCCCCTGGGAACATATTTTTTCCGGGATAAAAAGTACCCTATTATTTAATTTAGACTTCTAACTACACGTCTGAAAAATTTCAAAGCAATCGGTTCAGTATTTACGGCGTGAAAGCGGAACAAACAAACAAACAAATTCACTTTCCCATTTATAATATTAGTATGGATGGATTAAAACCTGAATTCTCCTCCTTTAAGCGCTAAAAAACAAATTATTCATGAGAATATAGCCGTGATTGCCGTCTATGAAAATACTTAAACTTAACTATACATATGTCCGTATAACGTAGTATAGATTGAAATCAATGAGTCAAAACCGCCGCTAATGGGCAAGGGAATGTCATAATACTTTAGCGTAACAAAGGCACAAGTGTTTTAGTTCCCACCGTGGGGAGCGGGGCGGGGCGGGGCGTATGCTCGTCAAACTCAAACCATTTCGATTTCTTTCTTACACACATATCTTTTTCTAACTACGTAATAAATATACTCGTAGCAAAGCGAGGTTTTCTTATGGTCGATAAGGTATCAGTTAAATATGACAGTCTAAAAATATTGATGAGTTTTCTTATTTTCCATTTTAAGTTGATTTGTTCCATTTATTGTTTCATTCCCTAAATATTTATTATTTATCTTTAATTTTTTTCTTCCAATATTCTTTTCAGTTATAGTGATGTAGGGAAAACTGATAAACATTGCAAAGCTATAACTGATAAAAATAAAATAAAGGTAGGTTCTCTAGCTCATTTTAAATCTTTTTAGATAATTCAATCCATCGTATGTATATACGTAACTTTTAAACGAATAAAGTATCATGATAACACTACAAAAGGGATTTGTTGTTTATTTGTTAAGGTTATACAAAAAAACCGTAAGGAGAGGATCATGCCATGACGCGTGCTGGCGAAGGGTCGTGATGTCGTGAACCGCCACCTGTATTTTGTGATCGATACTATGTATATCGGTAACCACTAATTGCGGGCAAAATGTTAACATGTTTTAGTAATTGCATCGCGGCGAACTATTACGGTCAAACCCAATTAGTCAATATGTACAAAAACATGTACACGCGCGGGGCATTTGGCACCTGTCGATAGCCGATTGGATCGGTTTCTGATTTTCTTATCCAGTATTAGATATTTTTTTCTGCTGTGCCCGTGTGTGTTCGTAAGAGGCGACTAAAAACATTGGGGCTTTTTAAGTGATTGTTGGACGATGCGGTTGGAGACCCATCATCAACAACATCAACGTTTATATTAAAACACTTCCCCACTCAACTTCCAAAAGTGGCTAAGGAATTTCTTATTCCGAAGCTCTGCTTACATCTTCTAGGGATTTATAGCCGTGGGTATATTTATTTATATATTAAGTTTACTAGAGAAGTAGTGTACAAACAGAGATATCCATATTTTATCAAGTTACAAAATGTTCATAAACGCATTATGCACTTTTTATTCATGATAAACCACATTAATCTCATAGCTGCCTCAAAACTATGTAACCAAGCTGAAGTAATATATATAACTAACTCGGTTGTGAATCAGGCCTAATCACCCTGTTTTATGTAGGTTCTTACCCATCAGTAGTGGAGTGATATATAAGTAGTGAATACAATAATTTGTGACCTTTATTAGAGGTAAAATCAGGAATTTGTAACAACTTTCAATCACCGGTATGATATTTTATTTCCGCATGATTCAACTTTGTCACCATATTGTCCGAATGAAATGGATAATTGAGGCAAGGGCCCGCGCTCGCGTGCCGACTGCCGACTCGAAGGGTGAAATATGTGACATTTGGCTTCGAACGCTTTGTGTAGGAAGTCACTCATTAGAAGCCACGCGACATACAATTATCTCATAGCAATACTGGATTTCAATATTTGATTTTCTAAAACTTATAATTTTTACACACATGTGTTGTGTACATAGTATATGTATCGGCTTGGATATATATCCCAAAAAGGGTTAGCGGAGCTACAGAATAAGAAAGGTCACAGCCACTTTTGGAAAGTTGAATGGGGAAAACATAGTAAAATAAAGGTTGTTGATGATGAGTCTCCAACCGCAAAGCCCAAAAAGGCCTTAAAAGCCCTAATACCGTTAGTCGACTCTTACGTACACCAAACGGAAGAAATGGGGTGGTGCTATTCTAAGCATATCAACTCGGGTATGAATCCCAAAAAGGGTTAGTCGGAGCTACAGAGTAGCAATGTCACAGCCACTTTTAGAAATTGAGTAAGAAATAGATCATGAAATAATGGTTTAAGGCTATGCATCTATAGAAATCCATACTAATATTATAAAATGCGAAAGTAACTTTGTCTGTCTGTCTGTCTTTTACGCTTTCCCGCTTAAACCTCTCAAAGAAAGGATTTTGATGAAATTTGAAATTTGAAAATGGCACAGTCAATTTTTAGAACCTCAGAAAGAACGTAGGCTACTTTTTATTGCAAAAATAAGGGATGAAGTGATTGAAAGTTTGTATGGGAATCATTAATTTTAAAAGATATAACCATGATACTGGATAAGAAACAAAACAACATTTGTTCTAGCGTTTTTGAAATTTCGCCCTGTGAGGAGATGATATAGGGATTGAAAGTTTGTATGAAATTCGTATTTTTTTTTTTATTTAGGCACTAAATAGGGATTAAAAATATCGTTTATTCTAGCATTTTGTAGTTTTACCAGTGTGGAGGTGAAATAGGGGTTGAAAATTTGTATAGGTGTTCGTAATTTTACTTACTGCAAAGTATATAATATTTCCTATATCAATTATTATAACTTTATGTTTGAACGTTTTATTGTATTATATTATATTAAATCCATACTAATATTATATATTGCTGTGAAGTGTCGGCTTAGAATAGAACTACCCCATTTCTTACAGTGGGTGTACGTAAGAGGCGACTAACGGTATTGGGGGCTTTAAAGGGATTTTTGGGCGATGCGGTTGGAGACCCATCAACAACAACCTTTTTTAAACGGTTTTTTTACCATCTTTTCCCCACATAACTTTCCAAAAGTGGCTGAGGAATTTCTAATTCTTTAGCTCTGGCTTCCCCTTCTAGGGATTTATAGCCGTGAGTATGTGTATGTATGTATGTAATATTATAAATTGGAAAGTGAGATTGTTTGTTTGTTTGTGCCGCTTACACGCCGTAGCTACTGAACTGATTGCTTTGCTTGCAAACTATTATGAATCAATCGTTCCGGGTTCGTATCTCAGGTGATGCAAGCTTTTTGTCTTTTTTTTGTTAGTTTAGAATAGCAATATATATAATGATAGCAAGCACTATCTCTTCACTTCAGTGATTTATTTTGTATGGAGATCCACCATTAGCCATCCCCATATTCGCTCGCAATCGCTGCAAGCCCTCCCACTATCACCAACGGTCAGTGTAGGGGGCAGCATCGGGCCGCCGCCGCCGCCGAAGCGCCAAACTACTATCCGTATTTGTACTTACTTATAGAAATGGTACAAAATGGTTTATTGCATGATTTTTATGAACAATTAAAAAGGAGATTTTTGGAACTCAACCCCTAAGGGGTAGATATAGCAAATGAAAGTTAATATAGAATTTTTTCACAATTTTGTATCTGGAAACATAAAACTTGGTGCGATTGAATTTATTAAATTCATCTATTAATCATTCATGATTATATACGAACGGCTATAAATTACATAAAAGGGTAGCCATAGCTTCAGAGATAGTAGTAATTCTTCATCCACTTTTGGAAATAAAATGGGGAAAAGGTAGTTAAATAAAGGTTATTATTATTAGTGATGGGTCACCAACTGCATCGCCCAACAATCACTTAAAAAGCCTCAATGTCCTTTATATCCTATACAACGCCCGGGGGAATATAAATATAAAAAACAAAAGTTGGGATAGTGTTTCGGTATTTTGGATATAAACCGGATGCAAAAAATGAAGTCCACGCGGACGAAGTCGCGGGCAAAAAGCTAGTAGATTATAAAAAAATGGTTTAAGGCTATGGATCTACAGACAGATTGCGCAACAATCACTTTAAAAAATCCCCAATACTATAAGGCGCATAGAAGAGTACGGAAAAAATGAGTTAGTGCCATTTTAAGCCAAGTCACCAAACAGCATTTTAATGTCAGTATATGTCCGGGCTAGGCTATGTTAGACTACGGTATTTTATAAAACCTCAATTCTTGACAATAACAATAACTTTAGAATAACAAAAAAAAATTGGACCGTTCAACACCAGCTCCAGTTGGGTATTAATTTGTTCAACAGTTATTTTTATAAGTTTATGAAGTGTCGGCTAAAAATAACAATAACTATTTTTTTGGATTCGAAAGGGTGCCTAAGGGTATTGGAGCTTTTAAGCGATGTGGCTAACGGAGATTTATCATCAACCAACCTTGATTTTACCATCTATTGCCCCACTATAATAGCTCATTAAATACACACATCAAAAGTGTCTAGGCATCAAGCATTTTTATGCGGATTTCTTGAGATTGAGATGTGGCTTTGTAATAAAGGGTCTAGCAGGCTAAGGGAACAAGATTGGCCCCCAAAGCCAATCTGGCTGATTTTTATGGTGGTGCACCGGTTTCCGCCACGGTTACTGTGTGACAAAAATCAGCCCTCGATCTTCTTTTGTTTTGGAGATTTTTGACATTTACCAAATCATCAAGGTATTTTTTAAACTTATATTTTGGATAAACTACGCAAGCTAGAACAACCAAACCAAATCAGGATAAACGAGAATAAAATGAACTTTTAATTGCATGTTTTTATGGGGGGCCTACCAATAGTACTTCAGTCAAAAAATCATAGTTTATTTTTTTTAGTACATTTTTTTGACGTTTGCCGCGGAGGTACACACAAACAGGTAAAAACAAAAGAAGATCGAGGGCTGATTTTTGTCACACAGTAACTGTGGCGGAAACCGGTGCACCACCATAAAAATCAGCCAGATCGGCTTCGGGGGCCAATCTTGTTCCCTTAGCCTGCTAGACCCTTTATGATTTTATAAATTTATATGGATCCTTTTTTAGTACATTTCATAATTTGAAACAGGAACTGTCAATCAAATTCGAGTAAAAGATGAAAATCAGCTATCAATATTTTCCCTATAAAAACATACAACGCATTAAAAGCATTATTAGTGCTACTGTTTCCCTACTACTGATTAAAACCAACGTTATTATGAAGCGGCGACGTCATTTAAGTAGGGAAGAAATTCTCAGAGTTGTGGGAATGATAGAAGCTGGTTACCGGCAACGTACTATGGCTTTAGATCTGAATACAAGTCAGATACAAGACAAGTTATCAGTCGACTTTGGACACGTTACCGAAGCACTGGTACCGTGGCTAAGCGCCATGGAGGACGATATCGCTGCACCACACGGAGACAAGATCGATACATTCAAAACACAGCTCTAAGAGCTCCAAAAATAAACGCAATGATGTTAGCTGTGAGGGTTCATCGCTCTTCAGTCAGGGTACTTAATTAGCGACCAAACAGTCAGAAACCGCTTGCATGAAGTATACCTTCATTCTCGAAGACCGCTACGGGTACCACCTATAGCAATGCACAATCGTAGGATTCGATATCAATGGGCTCTTGAACACAGAAATCGGGCAGAAGAACAATGGCGTTTCGTGTGCTTTTCTGATGAGTCTCGTTTTGGTATGAGACCGGATAAAAGACGTATACGACACTAGAGAATCCCTGGACGCCAACAGCGATTAAAATCCTTCCAGGAAGTTCATCCTTACAGTGGTGGAACCATCATGGTATGGGCGGGTATTTGGATCGGCGGAAGAACTGAATTGATTTGGAACAGAGGCAACCTCAACGCTCAAATTCATGCTTAGACGATTGTATCAGACGTCATAGTTCCTCTCTAAGTGCAAATCGGTCCCTTATTCCTGTTAATGCATGATAATGCACCACCGCACACCGCAAGAGTTGTAAGACAGCCTGCCGTGCTGCCGACCTGCCGACTGCCCTGGCCTGCTCAGTCGTCAGACTTGAACACGATTGAGCATGCATGGGATATACTACAGAGAAGAGCTCTGCCGAATATGGAGGGTATCCAGTCGCTAGAAGACCTTTTTTTGTTGTTGCAACGGACATGGGCGGCCATTCCACAGCGTGATTTGGATGAACTCATTTTGAGTATGCCAAACCGATGTTCTTGTGTTGTTAGTGTTCGTGGTAGAAACACGGACTATTTATTGTTTAATCTTTATTTATTAATTTAGTCTATAAAATTTTAAAGAAAACTTAATTAATATCAATCAGGAGAAAAGTTATTGCAAAAATATATGATGATCCCTAGACACTTTTGATGTGTGTATTATGTACTTTTAAATATTGTCTTTGCTACATTTATACGACGAATGGTTTAAAATAATCAGTTGTTATAGGTACGTTGAGGTGAAGGTAAGATAAAATAAAAACAGTGTAAGTTAAAAATTTAAAAAAAACAACAGATTTTACCTCAGGGGAGTTGAGCAAAACGGATAATAAGCATTTTTTGTGACGCAAAATATTTTAAAGCTATTTCAAGTTTTAGATTATTAATTTTGTAAAACTCATGATCGCCTACCGCCCCGGAGGAGGTAATATGTCAACGAGAACTAATTTTAAGATTTTGAGGGCTGGTTATGGTCGTATATTGATCTGATAATAAAATGGACTTCGTTGTATTATATTTAATATATTAAATAAGGTAAAACTAGCTTTGTTTTATTTGTTAAACTTGCTTAGTCCAGGGCAACGGCTGTTGGTCATGTGTTAACTTAAGATAGTTAACCCAAGTACAACTTAATAACGAAAATACTATTGTTTAGATGTATATTGTAAACTCCGCTTAGAATAGCACTAAACTATTTCTTCCCGTGGGTGTAATGTTGGGTGACTAAGGGTATTGGGTCTTTTGGATTGTTGGGCCATGTGGCTGGAGACCCATGGCATCACCTTCACCCTGCTTTGTTTAATAATTATTTCCAACTCAACTTCTAATGGTTCTTCTCCGTGGTACGGCGGGTGCTGGCCAGTCCCAAAAAATTACTAGGTGTGATCGAGGCGAGGTTAGATTTCCCTACCTGCAACACTATTGTGCCTTCTATGCTCATTTTATAATAGCTCTACCCCATTTCTTCCCGTGAGTTTTAGGTAGAGGTGACTAAGGTTATGGGGCTTATTAAGTGATTTTTAGGCGATGTGGTTCTAGACCCATCACCAACAACCTTTAATTAACAATCTTTTCCTTACTCAACTTCCAAAGTGGCTTAAGAATTTCTTGTCCTGAAGGTCTGGCTGCAAAGCCGTCTTTAACTTATTGGAGGCTCTGGGCATATGAGGATAGTGGGGTCCCTGTGACTTTGACATAACACAATTTTGTGCGAATAAACAAAGAAAGTAGATAAGCAAGTTTCTAGATTCATTTTTCGGCCCGGTCACGATCAGTTCTACGCTATAGGGATCTTGCGAATAGGTCTAAGAGATGTCTGTTGTCTAAATAGAACCTCAGTCGGTTAACAATTAATAATTCGAAAAATTACTCTAACTAATATTTTTATATAACGACAGCTATTAGGCCAATAGAATATTTTTTTAGATATTCACCATTATCTGTAAATAAAAGCGTACATTTTTTTTTTCGTTTGTAAAATTTTTTTTTAAAAATATTTTGTTAATTAAATATCCCGACAACAACGCATCATAAACCGAGACATGAAGCATTTATGTTTTAGAGAATTTTACGTACCTAGAATACCATTAAATTGTATTTTTATATATTGGAATTTATCTAAGCATGCGGAATTATATATATTATTGTTTTAAATTTTAATTACCGTATATAATTTTGTGTGTTTACCAAATAAGCATGCGGAAATTGGAAAGCCTAATTATTAAAAAATCTGAGTAGATTATCTTCGCGCATGTAAAAGATGTGAGCAAATTGGTATTTATTGTAGTCAGTAATTCAGGTTCGATGTATTCGAATCATAAAAGTTTTTCGGCATTAAATGTCGGTTATCGTTTCGTGATCTGGCAGAGACGAAGGGGCCCCTATCGCTCACGGGGCCCTGGGCACTTGCCCAGAGTGCCCAGCTGGAAAGAGGGGCTTGTCTGGCTGCCCCGTTTTGGGATTTATAGCCGTGAGTATATGTATGTTTTAAAAAAAAATAAAAGTTCTCTTCTTGTGGAAGTTTTTATTATGTTCGTAGCTTGCCTTTTTTATTGGAACATAATCGTACTGTAGTTTTTACTGGAAGTTATCGATACAATGAAACTAAGTGTTGGAATAATATTCCTCTGCCGATGCGTTAAATATTTTATGAGTAAAAGAAGTAAACTTCCGGCAAATAATGTTTACTTATTTATATAAACTTCCAAAAGTGACTAAAGAATTTTATAATTCTGAAGCTGTGGCTACCCCATGTGTGTATGCATAACGTCGTATAATCAAAACTTGAATGACTTCATTTGTTTTTTGGTTAATTGTGATTGTGTTGTGTGTGTGTGACTGTAATTTCCTGTATATTCTTTCCCTTAAATGTGAGATACACACAATAGATTAGTGTTATTTTAAGCCAACTGTGTTTTAAGAAGCTGTGTAGTAGCTTCTAATTTCACTCATATTTTCTACTTATTATTTATTTGAACTAGGAAGGTTACCATAGTTTTCACTCTTTTCTGAATTAAACGATTGAAGCTCCGAAATACACCAAAGGATGTTAAATCTTGGAAACCATATTAATCTTACTTCGATGGCAAAACCCGTGATAAATATTTTTTTACACATTACCAAACTTAGTAAATTATTCATCTTCAAGTTGATGATGACGGCAATAATAATTAAAACAATATATCAAAAAGAAACAGCTAACGATCTGCTTTTCATAGAATATTCCCTATTAATAAGTTTTAGTTTGTATATTTTTTAAATCGATAAAAAGCGAGGTACTAAATTGCATTGTTTTGTAAGTTTTTTTTTGTAAGTGCGCTTTCCTATTTAGAACGTCCATGTCTCGGCTTGAATGTACGGAAAGTGACGTATGAAATAAAGTTACAGCGTTTTGGCGGCACAAATAATATTTTACTGTTTTAGTAAGGTTGTAGTAAAATTTCTACCCGTAAATTCCTGTATTTGAAAGTAAAAATATTTTCTTATAATAACATCTTATGTAATACTTTGTAGAAAATCGAATAAATTTATAATTTCTAAGTGCAACGCAATAACTTGGATTACGTTCATTAAATTTTTTTTAAGTTTCTTTGTTGAATTACGTGCACTGAGTTTATGTTGCTCTCTTGCTATTCAAGATAAGTATAAAAACGGCTTAAGGAGCCAAGTCGTGCTGAAATAGCACCCGAAACAACAGATTTACAATTTTTTGTAAAATTTGTCAAAGCAAGACGAGCTTATTTATATTTTAATACGTAATGCAAAAACTTAAGGAAAATTTTTGTAGAAACTCGCGAGGACGGAGGATTATATAATTTTGCACATTTACGGTTTATATATAAAAGGAATGCATTTTATTTCAATTTAATATTACTTTTGGAGTACACTTAATCAACGAAAAATAGTTAGACACTTAACCATGATTGACTTTACTTACCTGTATTTATACACTTTTATTTCTTGTCCAAGTTAGTATTTGTCATTAATATTATACTTCTATAGTAAGAAGATTATATGCGAGCAGTGAACTGATTTTTATTTTCGAAGTTCGATTCGAATGATGACTTCTAGTATGAATACCTGAAGGAAAAGGTCTTTATTTACTGGCATATCAACTTTTGTAGTAATTTCACTATAATTGAATTTTATTAATTAAAAAAATAGAGAGTGTGCTTAAAAAGGCAGGCGTAATAGAAGAGCATGTATGAAAATATTGATGGATGTAGACGAAAGTAGAGAGTTTTGCTAGGATCGTAGAAAGTGGTGATACTACTAGCCCAATGGGAACTAATGGCGTGAGTATATATATATATGTATTAACTTAACGCATAACTGTTTTCGCATAAAAATTGTTGGCATAGCCAAATGTGGCTTAAAGATAACATAGCACAATATTTTAGGCCGCACTTATGGTATGAAGAAGATTTATTAAAAAAAGAAAGCATCTTATGGATGGCTCACTCCGCCGCTGCTCGTAACCTATTTTCAAAGGTAAATAAATATTTGTAGAACCAGAAAATATGTGTCGGTTTTTAAGCTACACACCAATAGCCTCATTAAGTATAATGCAACAGATTTTTATGATTATAACATATTATGGCATAAATAAATAATCTGCAATATCATAAAGAAATTTACAAGTATGCCATACTCGTATTCATAGCGACAATTAAAATGCTGTTCACCTGTTCCTACCTATATCCCAAAAAGGGTCATCCACGTTTGCTATATAAATATATTAAAATAAAGGTAACCAATAGTCTTTTAAAAAGCCCCAATAGTTTTGCTGTTTGTAGATTACACAACTGGTGGGTTTGGTTGGGGTATTTTGTTACTCGGTGGCGCCGCCATTCTAGCGAAAGCACTTAGAATGTTAATTTATTAATTTCGGTAATCATAAGATTAATAATCTGAACGATTAAAAAACAACGAATAACCAGCTAGTCGGAGATTCTTTATAAGAACGACTATACAAGAACCATTCAGTAGTTATAGTATAGGTGAATAAGAGACATATTTCTTAAAAATTAAATACCGAAATAACTAAAATTATAGTCATTTAGTAGAGGAATGTATAAACTATATGTTATGTTTACTTATGTAACAAAAACATTACAAAACATACTAACCTGGGACTATTAAATTAAATAACTTAAAGAACATACGCCTCGAAATTTGGAACTACGAGTAAGTGGAAATTCTTTTTCTCAGTATTTTGTAAAATATTAAATAAAAATTCCTATATGTTAATGATTTAAATAAACACAATCGCTATATAAAAAAAATACTGATGATAGTATGCTACTAAACTGATATCAATGATAATAACAAAACAAATATCTAAATATCGAAATTATCGCCCGCTTGTCTACGACACTGTTTGATCCATACGTAGTCGACTACGACAAAATTACATTAATAATGAAATTCGGGTTTTTTGGCGCAATATTACAAGTAGATATTGTCATTTGGGTAAAATAAATTATAAATCTTTTAAGTGAATATTTCAATTACTCCAACTGCAAAAATAATTCCACTATCAATAAAAATAAAAAACTCACCAATATATATCGGATGACGTCCACCACTCAAAGTAAAGGCAACAATTCAATAATGATGATCTGATAGAACCCTCGACCGCCGCCGCAGATAGTGGGGCGGGCGCGAACGCTGGGCGTGCGAGCGGTGGGCGGGCGCGCCACCAGCCGTCGAGCCTCCATTGGCGAGCGCGCGGTAGGTGGCCGATACTAATGTCTTTGCTTCATTACCTCACCACAACAACCAACCCAAATTATATGCCACTCGTATCACACCGATATCTATCGTTACGTTATAATCATAAACATATAAAATCAAATATGAATTGGGCACACAACCTTCGTAAATCTAGTGATTTATTATTCCGCTGCTCATATAAATGTTATACTACAAATATAAGCTTGCTTCGGAAATTGCAGGAACAAATATTAAAAAGTGATATTTTGTAATTATGGTTAATCTCTAGGTAGAAAGTTGCTACCTCGACAAACTGGGTTGGGACTGAGTCACATTAGCTACACATTTTCAAGTAAATTAAAATGCAAGTGCAACGCGGGGCCAGGTTGCTATTAATACATAATTTGAATATTTTTGTTCATGAAAACCTCATGTGGGGAGGATTATTACTAATAAATAAAAATAATTACATGAGGTCGCGGGTTTGATCCTCGCTGTCGAAGTTTTTCTTTCCTTTATTTATTGCTATTAATACAGTTATAGTTTTGAACTATTTTTTATGAAGCTTGAAACAATATGTCTTATTTATTGGGTCCGCCATAGGTTACAAAACAGAAAACCTACAGAAGTGGCTATTACCCGACATGGTAGAAAGGTACGTCAACAAGTGAAAGTGTAGTGTAGCTAACTTATACTTACATGGCTAATCAAACTAAACTTCCACTTGCTACTCTTTTTGCCATGTCGTGTACCTAATAGCCGTGTGAACAACGGTTCCTAGTATTCTTACCTACGTTTGGTTATTATAAAATAAATATTTTATACTAATACTATTTTATACAATATAATAGAATAAATATTTTATACTATTTTAACTAAAAATTCTATATTCGACATATAACATGACTCTTCCTATGCAAAAACGCGAGTGTTTGAATGGATTATCGGCTACAGCTGATTTGATCACCGGTGGGGTGTATTTAATTGCATTACATCTTCATTATCTCAGCAAATAGACATCACACATACAGCTGAAATAAAAGTAATTTTAAGAGATATTCGTAGTACTACTGAATTAAGTAAAATTTATTATAATTAATGCTGTGTAGTGTCGGCTTAGAATAGCACTACCCCATTTCTTCCGGTGGGTGTACGTAAGAGGCGACTAACGGTATTGGGGCTATTAAGGGATTTTTGGGCGATGCGGTTGGAAACCCATCACCAACAACCTTTATTTTACCATCTCTTCCCCATGCAACTTTCCAAAATTGGCTGAGGAATTTCTAATTCCACAGCTCTGGCTACCCCTTTTAGGGATTTATAGCCGTGAGTATATATGTATGTTATTATAACTAATAAAATAGCACTAACGTACGACTCATCGTAAGAGGCGACTTTGGGTTAAGGTGAATTTTGGATTATGTGTCTATAGACCCATCACCAACATTCCTTTAATTAATATTTTTCCTACTGCTGTTAAGGAACTTCCAATACTAAAGTTCTAAATGCCCTATTTTAGGTATTTATAGCCGCGATTTTATGTACATATGAAAAAATATTTAAAAAATCATCACCAGTATTTTCCTAACGGTTCTCGACTGTCCACTATTTAAATATGGAAGAAAAATATATTATTCATTTGGTATTATTAGGTATATATAATTATCCACCTATCTAAGGGAAAACCATGTGAAAATATAATTTATAAACTGAATTTGTTGTGGATTGGATAAAGCTAAGTTTTTCAAAGTACTAAATAATTTTCCAGGACTTGGTCCTTAAAAAACCTTTATATCGAATTACCGAATATTACAAACACTCTAGTTATCACATCAAACTCTTTTCTACTCTATTTTTTTTTCAAGGACCTGGCATGACAATCTATCTTACTATCATAATGTTTAACTGTAGGTAAAAGCATAATCATCAATCAATAGACGTTTAGTGCAGGGCATAGGCCTACCCAAAAATTCCGAGAACGACCAGTCCTGTGCTGCCCTCATCCGTCGGCTTCCCGTGAACGTTCCCAAGTCGCCAATTAACCTGGTGCAGTGTGCTGAATTTTTCAAAACAAAACATTCCAAATTAATTACATCATTTCTATCTTCTCTTTTCGCCTACGGCTATGTAGCAAACATCACTAAACTTCACGCATACAATGTTTCTACACAAAAATGAGCCTTTCCCGAAGGCTCTGAAAAGGCCCGTATGGCAGTGCATGATGCTGTTCTAGTTCCTAAGCTTATGTATGGCATAAGAAGTATGGTAGAGATAAGTTGGTAAAAAACATTTGTAATGTAAGTATTTCGTGATTCGTGAAAGATGTGATGTGAAAGATGATATTGTAAAAAAGATAGCTAAAGGAGTCTTAATATCGTATGGGCGCATAGATAGGATGGATAATTATAAACTGTTGAAAGAGATTCCTATAGCCAATGTGGAAGGTAATGTTAGCAGAGGACGACCACGTTGAATACAATGGAATAGTTGATTAGTTTTAGTAACCAAAAATGATTTGAAAACTATTTGCGTGCTACAATGGCTCAGTCCGGCTTAGTTATCCAATAATCTTAGTAGCCATCCAACACACATCCAAATTATTTCAGCATGTTATTGAAGGCATGGAAGTGACAGGGTTTATTTATTTATTAAAAAACAAAATTTAATTTTAAGGGTCAATTAAATAAAATATAAAAATGATTGTCAATGTTTACAAAACTAACATGCCAAACGCCGGCGACGTCTTTTATTTAATTCTACGGCATAAATGCAAGTGCACGCGCAGGTAATTGCTAGTATATAATAGTCTTATATCATGACGTGCCTGTACATTTTAAGCTGTTTATCTCGTATACAACACTGGATTACACAGGTTGCCTTTTACAAATATATTGTATTAATAGTAGAATACGATACAAACAAATCAGGGGAAAGAACAAAGCGAACTAAGCGTGACGGACCATCACTAGTGTCTATCACGAATATTTACTACACTCTTGTAAAGAAAATAATTTTGGTATAGTGGTATCATTCGAATAAGTGACGCTATGAGAGCATTTTCATCACCTACTGCCATGGTAAACTAGATTACTTCAATTTAGAGATAAAAAATATATTCATATAGGTCCTCTCGGCTTTGAATCCCTAAAAGGGGTAGCCACAGCTTCCGAATAAGAAATTCCCCAGCCATTTTTTTATTTGGGTACAGATTATAAAATAAAGGGGATGAGTCTCCAACCACGTCGCCCAAAATCACTTTAAAAGCCCCACTACCCTTAGTCGCCTCTTACAAACAAATAAGGTACAGCTATTCTAAGCAAAAAAATATAAAATTGATTATAGATAATCATCCGTCAACCAACTTCACAAAAAAAAACTTTATAAACTTAACTAATGAAAAAATTATAAAACAGCTTACTGGAATTCTACAAAGGTATGTAACAACATGTGGAGCGAATACAGCTGAATTAGTTGTAAAACTGTTTCGCAGCTGTAAACGCCGTCCTCCAATTACACTGGTTAGTACCATAGTGGTACTACTAAATATACCATTTGAAAATTTTTAGAAGTCGCCTTAAGTTATATGTTGTCTATTTATTACTTACTGATAAAACCTAAACTAGAGCCTTCTAATATGTATAAATTCTACTGTACTTGTTTTATATGCTCATCTAAATTTAAAAGTTTGCGTCGTATTTCCCTGAAGAAATTGCAGAGGTTACTTCTGAGCATCACATGAAATTGACATCACCTGGATGCCTGGTGTTAAAAGTACCCACGTTTTGCTTGGACAGTATATCCACGTGATAGGGGGCAGGCCTATCGCTGTTTTATATGCACTACTCCAAAGGAGTCATATTTAAGTATCGTATCAAACACATATTGTTTTTGGTATCTTTTCTATTTGATTTGAATTAACCTAAGGGAAACAAGCATTGAGCGTTAATTTGATCATTAAATAACCCATAAGCGACTAACAATGTAAATATTGAAACAATTGTATTTTTTTAATCCATTTATTCCAGTCTCATTTTTATACAAGAACTTTTATAAAACGGGACATTCTAAGTTAATTATATAAAGGTAGAGCGGTCGGTCAATATTACATTAAGACGATTATTACAACTACACATTAAGAGTTATACATTAGTATCTACTAACAAAATAATAACTATTAAGGTTTAATACGAAATAACGAAACATCAGTTTAACGGTGGTACTTAATCATATCAATAAATAAATAACGTGCGATTAGGTTATATTTACATTCATATATTGTTATTTATTTCGTTAATCTTATTGCATCAAGCTCGATCAGTGTAACTACAAAAAATCTAATAACGAAAAAACCTGTTATGTACAAATTGGTCAAATTAAATATTAAGCATATCCGTACATTTTTTCACTGGAACGGAAACTACTTATAAATACTTTTAGAAAAATCCATACTTCAAGGAAAGTTATTATTGCAAGGGCATTGCCAACTTCATGAAATATTGACCTCCTATTGAAATATGGAGGATGAATAAAATCACCATAAGTAAGCTCGGAGTAGTAAATAACTTTAACATCACATAGCGTGTGTGTATCGCACTTAGCTCAGTATCAATTCATCGCATGTGTTCTGAAAAAAATATCGATCGCATAATAGTTGGCGGTAAAACATAAGAAACAGTGAAGACACACAGAAGTGGTTAAGATCAAGGTTTAAAAAGAAATTAAGTAAAACGAAACAAAACATAGCGATCACTCTCCTGACAACTAAATAAAGCACTAAACCAATTTTATAGTCCGAAAAATCTAAAGTGGGGATAAAAACGAACTGTGCGACATACACTTGACTATAATTTCAGGAGCGTTCAATATTCTCGGTGCAGACATGAAACGACAAAAAATATATTCTAAATCACTAATAAATAAAGAAAAGAAAAATTTATTTATTAGTAATAATCCCCACATGAGGTTTTCATGAACAAAAAGATTTAAATTATGTAATATATTCTAAATGTTATTTTTATTTATATCAAGACACTCATTGTAAGGAGAATTATTATTGCCCTCTGAGATATTTATACGGCTTAACTATAAAATGTCCAAACTGATTTTTTTTAAATATTTTCAACGACGACATACATCTTTGAAAAAAATCCTAATTCGATATGTCTTCATCTCGTTTGTACACTGAACTTCTGACCGAAAACTGATTTTAATACAATAAATTTCATTTCAGGTTTACAGTGTCGAAGAAGTATAATTAAAATTCCACTCGATATAGGAATGTCACTAGGGTACTGAGAATACTGAACGCCCCCCATACAACCTAAACAGGTAATCCAAAGAACCAATCGAGGAACCGATTTGCAAAGTTACAGAGACGCCTCTATAAATACTTTAACTAGTATAAATCCAAATTTAAAAATTTTAGTTATTGAAACAAAAAACCTTAATTTAAAGTTGTCTTTAACAATAGTAATATCCTTTTTTCCAAGGAAAGCCAAACAATGGGATGAAGGTTTCCGAGAATAAAGTCTTTAAATTGAATCTTCTAAATAAATAAAATGTTGCAGATAAAGTGTAACACAATTTTTTTATGGCCATTATTAAGTTTCTAATAAAACAAATACCTTAAAATTTCAAATATGTATAGTAATAATTTTAAAGGCGGTCCCCGAAAGTCTAAGTAACGTAGTGAGACAGGAGCGCGCTCTTGCGGTTTCATTTGGTATCATTCACTGGTCAGTTTTCTATCCATATCGTGTGTATAATAAAGTGTGTGTATAAATTATTAACTAAAAGAAAAATTTTTTGTATTTTAACAACATATAATTATTTACATCCAGATTTTTTCTAATAACATGAATATTAATATAGTAGGCCAGGGAACATGAGAAATTTGTTCAAGCATAAGCATTGTAGTCTTTTATGTAAAAATCTATTGTGGTGCGGAAATTTGGCTACTACTCGAGTTTAGATACTTGATATTATTTGTTTTATCATGTGAATGTATTTCAGTACATCCACATAAGTTTATATGATAATATTGCAGTGCAATCTCAGCTTTTAACTCTTGATCTAGTTCTATAAAACTTTAGATGTCTGTACCACTAACATTAATGAATCCTGTATCCTGGTGAGAAGTCATGTTTACTATTAATTTTCATCTAAGAGTTCAATTGAAGAGTGTAAATTAGAATTATCATTTCTTTTTTCTCAAGGTGTTGGCTGTGTAAATGGTCACTGACCAGACAAACATTATAATAATTCACAATTTCGTTGCAATGATATTGTACCATTTCGCATGTTCCTTTAGCGATTCGCAGGACAAATATTATATCAATCACACCAGTTATAAACATTTATATATATATATATATGTTAACGGAAATGTAAATAATTTACAATCATTTTTACATGAATGTGGGTATGAGTGTTATTGTCTGGTTTATCCAACATTAGTAGCAGTATTTCATTCTATAGCAATTGCAGTTTTCTAACCTAACCTACTTTGCTGATAGTGCTTTCAGAAAGCCACGATGTGTGCCCATTGACCTCTCAAATTAATACAGTAAAATCGTTTATATAATTAATTCAACACAGTTCTGAGTGATTTTAGGAATCATGCAATGATGGGTAATGTACATTTCCGGTAACATATATACGTGTACATACACGAATTAGGTCACAACACCACTACTTATAAAGTTACAATTGTTATTTAAGTTATAAATATACTACACATATCGAATCGTTAATAAAGCGTAGATGATATATTTGTATTTTAGATAAGTGGGCAGTAGCAGCTACAACACAACATTCATAATCTCAAAGAGACAAAACTACAAGTAAGGAAGACCCTGGGACAAGGCTATAACTAAATTACAAGACAGGTATCTAACGTGTTAACATAACAACTACATTTCCTAACACATATTTGTCTCCAATGCCTTAGTAAATCAATGTTAATTATCATTATATACAAATATCCTATCAGTCAGTGTTCCGCACATAACATAGACATGGTCCAGTATGGTCATACAAAATCACAAAGAGCTGTCAATACATTTAAATGGTGTTATAGATTACTTCAGGTCATTTCATCCTAAATATCTAATTTACATTTAACACTAATAAGATCTGCCAAGTAAACCACTTTCAAATAATGTACCATTGGTTTCATGAGTTTTTCTTAGGTCGCATTACGAAAATGCCAATAGATATGAACTCGGACTCAAATAATTGATATTATAGTCATCAAAGCATGTCTTTAAAACGCATTTTTACATCATAACGATTACTACTGTGTATCACTAATTGTTTTATTATATCATATCGAAGGAACAGTCTATATTTTATTTAAAGTTGCATTTTAACATTATGTTAATTTTGTATTCAATCATAAGTATTTACGCTAATAAATTACTTTATTGTATTAGCATGAGTGAGATATTCCTAAGCTAATTTAATTTAGAATATTACATTGCTTTTGTTTCCACGTTTCTACTCGCCCTTATTCTTAGCTTAAGATAACGATACAGAAAGTAATAATTGCAGGCTGAAGTTAGTTAGTTGCCCCAAATAAATAATGATTTCATACATTGTTTCACTGCATTCCTGTGTGTTGATTCTTTGGACAATGGAGTGATACACGTAAGGAAAACGTA
The DNA here is from genome assembly GCA_963576735.1 of Bedellia somnulentella. Classification (NCBI taxonomy): domain Eukaryota; kingdom Metazoa; phylum Arthropoda; class Insecta; order Lepidoptera; family Bedelliidae; genus Bedellia; species Bedellia somnulentella. Next base: position 17,704,210 of record OY755170.1, read on the forward strand.
CAGTAAACAGATAGTATTTAGAAATATAGAAGTAAAATTATACAAAGGCTGCTAAATGCTTTACAAATATATGTATAGTATTATTGGCAAGAATTCTATTTGTACTTAGGTCTGTTATAATTTCAAGAATAAAATCAATTCCTTGTCACACAAATTGCGGAAACGATCGCGCATTGATGTGCGCTCTCACCGACGAAACCATAAACCTTCTCAGTATAAATATTGCAGAAATTACAAGTCAACTCAATTGATAGAAATGATCTAGATAACATTATTTTTCTTCCTAAAAACTAAAACTTTTTTAAATATTGCTAAGTAATAATTGATATGCACATTTGCCGCTTATTACTGCTTTAGAATTTGTTTTGCTCTTATTCTAAAACATGGTATAAATATATTATTATTGTTATTGAAAACACGATAAGTCTCGACTTTATAAAGCGATGAGTGATCTACGTCTACGAACTACTTACCTACATATTATGAAAATCGACTATATAAAGAGTAGATGACAAATATAACCAGAACAGAGTATCAGTTATTCTAAGAGGGAAGGCAGGTACACAGTGCACACTGCTGCAACGCAACATGCAATGTAATGTTGGCTAATCCGCTCTTTTATTATTTTCGACATGCATTTCGTAGTACAGACCCACACAAGTACACAACACATCCATAACCAGCCACGCTAACTCTCACACCACAAGGATGGAGGCGTACTCTTCAAATTGATAACGATAATATCATTCGAATCTCTTCTAACCCTTATTAACATTTATTCCTGTTTCACTCACACAAAACGTAGATTTAGATTTTCTTAAGATACACGGAGATATTCGACGAATGCAACAATACCTTCGTAGTTATCGTTGGTTTGGTCGAACACCAATATGTTTTACAAGTAATTAGAAGAGGTACAGACGAAATTATCGTTGTCGGTTGAAGATTTGACCTCTTGTTTCAGATATGCATCCCGTAGTACAGACACACTCATGTCCACAATCCACTCACACTGCGCCAAACACACTCACGCACCACAAAAGAGTCATCCAAACTGCCAATATTATTTAATACTGCATGATATATTGCGGCAGTGTAAAAGTATAATACTTTCGTTGCACGTTGCGTTGCAACTGAGTGAAACATTATCACACAAACGCTTCTTTTTCTAGAGTTAGTTTTAGCTGTTAAATATCGGCTGAGTTTAATATCCTGCTGATCAATTTACAAAGAGGGTTTATTGCTTGTGGGACAGAAGCAACAACCAGGTTCATTATAGTACTAAGGCCAAGACGCAACAGTCTTTTTCATATACTACGACAGAATGTCTAAATCTACATCTGGATTAGCAAAATATGTTTTATTGATCTGCAGGTACTCTCTATTAAGTATTTCTATACTGCCTTCAATAAAATATACTTAAAATATATGTGGCAGCGTGTAAGTCTTTTAAGTACATATTTTATTTTAGAATATTTTGTGTCTATTAAATTGTGTTAAAGTGAAGAGAAAAAACTTTAGCACATATGATAGTGTCAAATTACATTGAAGTATGTTAAATAAAATATAATATATAAAACAAACATTTTCAACCCGATATACTCCTTGTTAACATATACCCAAATAAACATTTTATTTCCATTCTACAAATTATACCCCTCTCAATATTAATATGGTATACAACAGAAACTGCATAATATAAAATATATCTTGTTATGTTTTGTTACGTAGGCACAATAAGTATAGTCATCATCATGTGTATCAAATGAGCGTTTCAGTTTACTCATATAAATAGATTTTTTAAATTATGAACCATCACGCGTTATTATGCATTATTAAGATGCTAGTGTTCATTAGTGATAAAACTATTGAAAGAACTGTTTCTAGTATATAAAAAAACATGCTTACGGTCTCCATTTAAAGAAATATTTCAGTAAAAAGGTTGAACTAATATACGCAGGACTGCATGTCTGTTCAAAATGTGAATATTTGTGATGGTTTTTGAAGTTAACAGCATAAAATTGGTGAAACATGCAAATAACAGATATCTATATGTGTTGTACAATAATTTTTTTTCGTGATACGCATTTATCGTACAGTCCATATTATGGGCAGTATTGTGGTCTAAAATGACTGTTTCCTTTTCCATAACCAACAAGTGAACAGCAAAGTTTACTATTTGGTGATCTGCAAAATCATCTGTCAATTATTTTAATATATATTCCTAAAAAAACTGTGTTATTTAGAAATTAATTAACTGCTGTAAATTTTTGATGGCCATTTGTTAAACTCGATATGTATAATAGCTCAGACTATTGCACGTCCTCATCACAACTTGTTATTACATTTCCATATTGTGATTAACTTAATTGTCTAATAAATGTTTCATATAATTTTATCACTCATGATTAGTACGTGGCCTTCGTTTTATATGAATCCCAATTATTGTAAATTCGTATCAACGTTATTGGATGTAAAGTACAATGAGTAATTTAAAAGTCAGATGATATGGAAGATGAACTACATATCTATCGAACATAATTCAATAAAGTATTAGTTCTCAACCGAAAAGGGGTTTACTATACTATCCTTAACATAATGGATAAAAGACCATCTAAAAACCAACGTAAAAATATCTCAAGTACAAGTGATATAATTTACTACTACTATAAAACGATAAACATTATACAAGATAGAGTAAAGCTTTACATTATGCAAAAAGTAATACTTAATATACATTCGTAATGTCGACGTAGAGTGCTTCGCGTCAGTTGTAGAGAACTAAACGACTTTGTACTTATAAATTGATAATCACAGCCGTTCAATCCTTATTCGCATTCTTGTCCGTGTACATTACTGAAAGCTCAACGAAACATTTCAAGGGTTTGGTATTCTTCACGTGGGGTATTAGATATCTGCCAACATCTCGGAGTAGTAGTGAGTCGCACTGAGGTAGTCCACCAGTCGCCGGGGTATGGGGAGACTGCTAATTAGGTCTCTTCGAACGTTCTTCAGAATCACAAATCTGAAACAAATTGATGAATTTGTATTACAGGCATCTAAAGGGCACGTGAAAGGATTTATGTGGGTACATGCTCGTGATGTTTAACTGAAGGTCTACTACTCAAATTGAGAATGATAATTTTGCCCTTATCCCTTTTAACCCCTGTAAACATCAATTGCTATCGCACTTGCACACAGGAATAATTTGTATACCTACAAGTGTGGCCTAAAGGTTTCCTTGGTGATATTCGATGATTCCAACGATACCTCGGTAGTTGTGTATGGTTTTATTGCCTATTAAGCGCCAAAGTTATATTGTGCTGAACATATTTATTAACCTTCTTTTACATTCGAGTGAGAAACTTGTAATTATTGTATTTGTGGTATTGTATCTATAGCTATATCTTCCTGTGAAGTCTACCTTTTGCAGAGCGCGATAAAGAAGTCTTCAGCATGGATGGAATCACAGATCTGTATTTGAATAGATAACGCAAGTGTCATTTCTTGTATAGAAACCAAGCGTGCCATTATTTTTCCATCTACTGTGACGTCACATGAGACACACAAATTGACAGAAGAATGATAAATCTAGAATTATACCTTTTTTTAATAATGCTATTTTCTCATGGTCTCATTTTTTAACCGACTTCAAAAAAAGGAGTGTTCTCAATTCGACCGGTATATTTTTTTTTTTTTTTTTTATGTTTGTTCGCCGATTACTTTGCCATTTATGAACCGATTTTGATTATTATTTTTTTATTCGAAAGAAGATACTCCCGGATTGGTACCATGCTGAGGATATCAGGGTCTGATGATGGGATCCTGGAGAAATCGAGGGGAACCCTCAAATTTTATAGGCAAATGTACCGCGTTTTACATATTTTCTGAACTTATATTGGCATTTGCTTCTGAAAATCATATTGTTATGCTGCTGAGCTGATGATAGAAGGTGTGGATCCTCAATCACTAGGTATTAGGAAACAGTTCTTTCCACAATCTATCTAGATTTATACTCCTCTTCGTAGCTTTTATGAAGAGAAGTACAGGTTCACTAAACATTTCTTTTGTTATGTTATTGTTACCGAGAAAGTACCATGAGACCAGGATCTGATGATGGCATCCCAGGAAATCGAGGGGACTGTCGAAACTCACAATTATGTGACAGTGTATTTGTTCAAAACGCCGATAGGCCTGCCCTGTATAACGTGAGAACACTGCCTAATAAATCGTGGGTACTCTGAACAACAGGTGACAATGTCACGTGATATTCAGAAGTATTACTACCTCTGCTAACCCCTTCAGGGATATTCGGCGTGAGCGTTTGAGTCTTTCTCGAGATGTAGAATTGAAGACCATCGCCTTTCGAAGGATTTTAAGAACAATGTAAGGTTACATATGGTTGAGCCTATTTAATATCGTACTATAATAGAAATACCGGAAATACGAAGAATAATACAGTAACTGTCGCTTCCTCATCCGAGAGGCATCTTTGCCAGGTCTACCCATCTCTAAAACTCGTAAAATAAAATAATTTTTAACAAAAAGAAAACCGACTTCATAGAAAAACAACCGAAAATAAACAATCTAGTACTAAAAAGTACGAAATAAGTTTTTTTAATTGAATATGAGTACTGTGATTGATACCTTAGCAATTTCTTTATTCCACACGCGTCAGTTCAACCTACCTAAATATTACAATTCTCTTAAATTAATTTTTGAGTCGGTGCCAGACAAAAAAAAGTAAATTCACCCTGCTATCTATCTCTGATTATTACAATCTAAACAATATATATCTATCGCCTAACGTTTTAAATGATAATACGTACAAAAATCAATTTACCCTACAACTACAAGGTACCCTACATTTTACATTTATATGAAGTGCGAAATACACACTTCTTATTATCAATTATCATCGAGGCTGGCACCGGCTCACAAATTAATTTAAGAGAATTTTAAGATTTAGGTAGGTTGAACTGACGCGTGTGGAATAAAGAAATTGCTAAGGTATCAATCACAGTACTCATATTCAATTAAAAAAACTTATTTCGTACTTTTTAGTACTAGATTGTTTATTTTCGGTTGTTTTTCTATGAAGTCGGTTTTCTTTTTTATTCTGAGCAACTCTTCCTACATTATTTTCCTCCACCACTACATCTTCTCGGAGAACAACGATCTAAATCAGTGAGTTAATGAGTCAGTTAGTCAGTGAGTAGTTCAGTAGCCTTTATTATTATAATAACTTGTCCTTATTGATAACCTACCTAATTACCTAGTTTTAATAATTTGTTCTCGGAAAGTTACAAAATGATTTAAAAAAACCCCGAGAAGAAATTTTATCTACCAAAAGGAAAGCCAGTAGAAGGTGCTATGACAAAATATAATACAACCCAGAACTAATTCGGATTTGAAAAAAAAAAAAAAAATGACTTGTAGAGAAGGAAAAATAATCAAGTATTTTTTTTTCGTTGTCTGTTTTTCTCCAGGCTGTATCTCATAAAGAGTGATAACTAGAAAGCTGAAATTTTCACAAATGACGTATTTCTGTTGCCGCTATAACAACAAATACAAGTAAAAAAAGGATTTTAAGGGGGGCCCCCTACAATAAACGTGTTTTTTTCCGTATTTGTTTGCTCAATATTAAAACGTTAATAAGTAGATACTTAAAATTTTCACAGTATATTTACTTGTATATCACCTTTCAAAATAAATAATTAAATAACAGTAAAGTAAATATCAAAGGGGCTCCCATACAAAAACGTTATTTTCTATTATAGATGATAGTACGGAACTCTTCGTTTGTTCAATATTGGAAATAAAAACAACAAAGTAGTGTTACAAACTCTTCAACATTTGCTGAATATGTAAAATTATCAGAGGAAGTAACAGAATTAAATATTTTTTTCATTTGTGTAATGAATGATGTCTTTACTAAGGTTTGTAAACCAGTTAAAATCGAGAAGTAATTACTGTGTATGCTATTTAAAAATTAGGTTTGCAAGAAATAACCGCTAATAAATCATGTGGTTAGCATACAAAGATTTTGTTAGCAATAATTAAAATCAGGCTGCAATTCGTGTTCTGTAAATAATCATGACAATGGTCTATAATTTAAACACAAACTGGTAGCGAGTTTTATTATGTATCCGCAAAATAAACAATCACTCGAAGAATAATTACTTGGTCAGCAAGATTATACATTCGGTTAGCAGAGATAACATTTCTATACGCAACTTATTTGACTGTATAGCATATTTTAAATTTGGATGGCAATTTAAATAATTGTTTTGCGTATTCATTGAAAAATTTTTTGGAGATCACGTGGTAGTGCGCATGTGTTGGGCACACGCAAAAAGAAAAATTCAAGAAAAGGTTGAAAGGATCAAAAGCAAGGTTTTGCGTGATAATATTTTGAATGATGTTGATTCGTTGCATTCCTCTCACTCACGAGGATGTATTTGACGCAGCTTCTAATTCTTTTCTGCAAAAATATAAAGATCAGACTGAAATTATCACTTATTTCGAAGCACAGTGGTTAGAACAAAATCGTAACTGGTATTTGGGAGTGGCCCCCAATTCTCCATCAACCAACAACGCTTTGGAGTCCTTTAATAGAGTTATAAAGGACACCCATACTTTCTTCGAGAACGCTTTCCTTTGTCCAGATTTTTGGTGGTTGCAGAAGAAATGGTACACCAGTGGTCCAATAAATATATAACTAACCCAGAAGACAATCACATTGCAAATATACCCTCTTTAACTACAAAACACTGGACAGAAGCCTACCAGTGGGCAAAAAAAACAAAGAAGTAATTATGCTGCGTAAAGATGACAATTATAATTATTATCAAATTCCAGCTGGTCAAGCTACTAATTGTGAAGTTTTCGACGCACAGTGGGAAAGTTTTGATGATTTCAAGAAACAAAATTTCAGTAAGTGGCTTGTCTCACTGCCAATTGAAACAGAGGAATGGAGAGAGGGAAAATGTGACTTTCCAGCTTTTTTTAATTTCTACGTATGTAAACACGTGATTGGCTTAGCGATCCGCAGCATGTGGTGCCTCCACTTGAAGCAAAGAATATTCCCATAGGGGTAAAAAGGAAACGTGGCCGGCCTTCAAAGGCAAAACGAGCATTAATTATACGATAATTAAAAAAATGGTTACTGTTTCTTGAATATAATAATTATAAAACTAAAACGGCTCCTTTATTATTCCATCAAAATATCTCTGCTATAATACTAAAAGTAACCTACCTACTGAGAGAGAATAAATAAATGAATCATCAGTAAGTGACGCGCCCATTTAGTGCTTTTTAAGTATGATATTTGTTTATTATTTGCTAGACTAATTTTAGCGGCACTAAACTGATTTTTTTGCTTATTCTCTGAGTGCTTACCAAAATTTAATTAACTAGAGGTCACTCATTGCAGCTTTGATATATACACAGCTGTACAAAAAAATTTACTGCTGTTCAGAATGATATACATTGCAGACTGATTTATTAATATTTGCTGAACACAAGTTGCTGTCCAACTATCAATTTTAGCTTACCAATTAAATATTTCTGCTCACAAATATACCAATACTTTGCTAACCGTTTAAATAACACCCGTTAAAATCTATGAAGATAATTCAGCAGCTGTAGCTATTTCTAAGTATGGAAACTTTGCAAAGAATTCTAAGCACATTGAAGTTCACTATCATTTTGTAAATTAAAATGTTTAGCAGGGAATTATACAAAATAGAGTCAGAAAATAAAATTGCAGATACATTTACAAAACCTGTGGGAAATGTTAAATTCACTAACTTAAAAATGCTAAATTTAAAGGAGTATAGTTCCCTAATTGATTATAATTACTGTAGTACTTAAGAAGCTTTGAACTTATGTAAGGAGGCGTGTTCGTGTATATATTTACAATTATATTGGCAACACTGAGTGAAGGAAGGAAGTAAATAAAGACTGACACATACCACACATTAAGAAATGTAGCTTAGAGAAAAACTTGTAACTAAAATTTAACTGTTCTTTTATTAAATAAAAACAAAGTTAAAACAAGAGTATTCCAATTAATTATTTAACAGAAACATTGTAGTAATAAAAATATTTTAGATACATGGAACATCCATCGCGAATATTATCATTTCTCTGTTCCCAAAATCGATTAGAATTAGAATCGAATACAACTATCTGTGTAGGTACAACACATTTTACTTAAAATGACAGAAATATGACAATAGCTACCGTACCGTGTAGCTGATTCACAAGTGAAAATATCGTTCATTTTGATGTTCATTGCGTGTTTTAATAGACAAGCCATACTAGATAGCTTTGTAACTAAAAGCGGCAATGTATTATAAATTAAGCAATACACACTCGTTTAAAAGTTTTTCAGTGTAAAACCACAACGAACACGAAATAATTGGTTTTGCAATAAAAACCACATAATCTAATAATAAAGTGACCTACCGATGAAATGAAATCTTTCTATTAATTAGTCCCGCTTTATTTAGATAGTTTTTGCAACTCAATACGGCATAATTAGGCATTTTTTATATTTAGCTTGACATCTGTCACCGAGAACGTTCGAGCACGGACTAAATCAAATGGCGATAAACTAAGATAATTTTACTCAGTTTTTACACGCGAAGTACATGCACTTGCGGCATCTATTCAAATACATGTCTGTGGATGGAATATACTCATTGAAAGAACACGAAGATACGGAGGATGTTATTGTTCTTTCTATTTGAAGGGTAGACTTCCAGTAGAACTATCAATTAGTCAGAAATTGTCATTGTTGTTTAAATTATCATTTATGCTATCAGATGCATAATGCTTTTGATGAATATTAAAACGCCTTAGTAGTATTTTTTATTATTACATCTTAAATACACACATCAATCAATTTAGGAGTCAATTACATCATAAATTGAACATATTTCTGTCTTCAATAACAAAGTACCTACCTTTATTGTATGATTGTAAAATTTCAGCTTGAAATAGCACTAACTCATTTCTAAACAGTCATCCATAAACAAATTAAAGAGCCATCAAGAAGCTACACATCCCTGTCGGACACCCTGCGAGATTCGGAACCAGTCCTAGTTTTACCCGTTTTTTCTTTGACATGCACTGGAATTCTCATTTAGTGATACCAATGCACAAATAAATTGACTTCCCAATCTCAACTTGGAGAACCGCCCCCAAAAATATCATACGCCTTCTCAAAATCTATGAAGGACCAATATACTTTTTGGTTCTACACATCAAGTATTTAGATGTAATGTAAAATATTGTAAATATTATGATTGCATTTAACTGGTCTTTTACAAGATCAAAGAAACATTCTTTATTTACGCCCATTATTCCCATTGAGGTAGGCAGAGACTATCGATCATTAACATAAATTATACTTCTCATAAATGCTCTTTAATTCTTCTCAATGCAGACTCCCGTCTATATAAGAATCTTTTCCCTCTGGTTTAGAATAGTTTTACAAGGCCGGCTTCTACTAACAATACCATCCACATTGGCTCTATATATCTCTTTTGCTACTTTATTTTCATCCATCCACTCTATGTGCCCAAACCACCTTAACTTGAAATGCCTCACGCAACAATTACCTGCACATATGCTGAAGACTCTGCACCCGTTTGAATCTTGACACCGGGTACAAGAGCTGCACCCGCATAGGCCCCAGCACTGGACGGAGGTTCAAGAAGAACAGGTATCGGCCACTGCGAGACGTCTCGACGGCATTCTCGATGAACTCCACTATCGTTTGAGCTTTGAACATTGTGCAACCGCCGAAACAAAAGTTTCCTGAAATATCATAATTATGGTTTTACATGACTGATACGAGATGAAATTTTATTTAAGATGGAACTCAATTCAGTTGCCAAAACGTGGGTTCTCTGCACACCAGGTGGCGATGACACGTGATGTTCAGAAGAATAAGTACCTCTGCCAACCCGTTCGGGGATATACAGTGTGAACGTTTGTGTCTTGAGAACTAATTTAAAAACAGCAAAAAACATGCTTATTTTTTTGTGATACATTGTTTTCTAATAGCAGTATACTTCACACTTCCGCTGCTTGCCTTTTTGAGCACGTTCTTTTTTGATAAATCGTATCCCAAATTTTTGCACAGGTCTGATAAAGTACTATGAAATGATATCTCATTTTAAGTACGTTCTGAGTACAATTAAGTAGAAAACACGTACGTGTTCAACATTTTCGTCGTCGGCCTCGGCTAAATTCGGCTACTATCACAGTGACACAGTGAGCTGACACTCCAGTGATCATTAAATATGGAATTTATTTGAAAAGTATTTGTTGCATTATTATGGGGGGCTAAATAAAATATTTTTTAGTCTGCTAACGCGCACTAGGTCGGTGTGGTGCACTATGGCAAAATCACCCTCAGAAGTGTAGGTTCGAGAGAGAAATGTGGAGACTTCAATGAAAACACTCGACAAATCACTTTGACATACATACATGACACATAGGTACATAAAATTGTGAGACGGCGTTGAGTCGACTGACGTCAATCTGTGATCACAGGTGTGTCGAAATGTGGGAAAAATCTATCACGTAAGTTATTCCATAAATTTCCGATGTTCAATCCCGATTTTCATAAATAATGTATTTAGACTGCGAGTGTTCCAAAAATGTGTCAGTCGGCAATTCGGTATGCAAAGTTTTTTTTTGGTATTCATTAAATATTTTTATTCGATAGTAAACACGAAAATAAAAGACTAATTTGAATATTTTCCATTTAAAATGAGTAATTGAAAAGTTATGATTTTTTAAAGATTGTTTAACTTTTGTACTTAATGACGTCATCGATCGATATAATCACGTAGCGACATGCAAATGAAGCGAAATGTTTTATAAAAATGTTGCTGATTGCAAAACATATCACGAATTTGTGATTTCAAATGAAATTATTACGATATTATACTAAACAAACCTATGATTTTCGATATTTCATTAATAAACTGCAAAACCGTATGTCTTTGAAACAACATTGAAGGTCAAACACTGTTACAGTTTTTTGATAAAATAACAGTCATCTTAGCTTCAATTGATATAATTTCAAGAAAATATTGTTTATAACCATAATATCTCGAAATGGTTTTGTAATCAGCATCACTTTAGTAAAACTTTGCATACCGAATTGTGTAGAGGAGTGAACTTAATCAATATACTTAAATATACCCACGGCTATAGAGTATAAAGAACTGCTTATTCGGCAGCAGGCAGGGCAAATTCCGCTCTTAACCGGTGGTTATTAGGGCTTATTAGGATCCTTAGGCTCAATAGTTCATAGTACTGCAAGTTTAGAGTAAATACTCGTGTGATAAAAGCTGAATTGCTTTCATTTATAAAAAATAATTAAATAATGTTTAACCTTTGCTTACCTTGATCATGTTCTATCCTCACGTGTCTCAAACCATTCAATTTGAAAGTAAGCGTAAAGATGTAGTGATCATCACTACTATCACGAACTATAAATGATCCATCCGGCTCATTCAATAAAATCTTTTCAGCAGCCTCCACAGAAATAGGCCCCCAATACCAACCGTACTGGAAATAAGTTTGTTAATTTTAGCATGATTGTGGATAAATTTTCTTTCATTATAATGAATATGATAGCTCAGCGGGAAGAACCGTCGAGAAGCGTGGGTTCGAATCCTGAGACGGGCCTACATCAATGTGTCTTTTCTTAACTCATATGTGTAGTAAATTTATCATAGTTGTTAAAGGTGCGGGTAAAAATCGTGAAGAAACCCACATTGCTTAGTTGTACTCATGAGACAATTATGACATGAATTCTTAGAAAAACGGCGATAGGCCACTATCACGTGAGTGCACTGTCGTAACAAAACGTGAGTACTCAACGTGAGATGTTCGGAAGTATTATTTCCTCTTCCACATCTTCGATTATAAGAATAGAGTTTAAGATTCTTGTATTATAGTAATGTGTAGGTACTTACGTCTTTGACTTTCTGTATGGAGGTGGCAAAGTCTGTAACATTGTCATCTTCCTGCGGGGCGCGGCGTAGCGACGGGGGCGCTGGCAGCGGAGGCAGCGCGCGTTTCATCAGAGTGGTGGCGTTGGTGTCGCCAGCGCTCAGCACGCCCGCGGTTTCACTCTCTTCGACGCTCTCTGCGCCTCCGCGACGCCATCGGAACAAGTTACAGAAACTCTGCTTCAAATTCCAAGACAGCAACCGAACTGCCGAAATTTTACTCTTTTGGCTGGCGCCACTTTCTCCTTTATTACTCTTCTCAATTTTTTCATATTCTATATAGTCTTTTGCATTGTCTTTGTGTTTCCTGCATTTTGTGCCGGACGCTATTTTTACATGTTTTTTGTTATTATTTGTTTCCAAGTTGGTGCTAAGTACATCGCTCGTTTCTTTCGTTGTTTTACTATGACTATTCAAATCTCTAATGGGTTTTGGCTGAATGATTTCTATTTTCTTAGTCACCGCGTTATTTTTTCGCTTGGTGTTGTTTTTATTTTCGGAATCACTAGAACTAGAGTAAAGCGTATGCAAATACTTTCTCATTTCTCGCAGCGTCATGTGCAATGAATCAGAATCAGACTCCATACTTTTCATTGATGATGAGCTGTGAACACTTTGTTTTTTAAGTTTAGATTCTTTCGGCCTTGTATCTTTAGTTTTATGGTTTCTTTCTGTTTGTTGGTTTTTTGAAGAATAAGATATGCTTTTTCGTTTTTTGCCAGTACGACTAAACTTTTTCCCTTTATGCTTTAAGCTATTGAGCATTGGTCGTACCATGTCAACAGGAACTGCATATATATCACTGTCAAAAGGGACATTGTACATATCAGTGATATCTGAGGTATTTGTAGTAAGTGTGTCATGCGAAATAGCTTGAGTTATAAAACTGGAGTCATCAGCAAGAAACTGTGTGACTAGAGAGTTATGACTGCTCGACAAACGCGAAGATAATGAGTTCCTTGATGAAGGTCTTGTGCCTCTACAAGGGCTGAGGTGTAGTAGCCTAGGGCTGGCATATCTGTGATTAAGACATTGTCGTCTCTCATACAATGATTCAGTCTTCAAACTTCGAGGATAAATAGGTGAAGCATGCCTACTAGAAATGGGAACATCCAAACTTGAATTTTTTAGGTAGCATACATGCTTATATGTGTCTTCAGTGGGTCTTACTTCAACAGAGTTAGATTTACTTAAAACTGGATTTTTAGAAGGTTTATCCTGGAAAATTATGTATTAAGTCTTAGTTTGTGTTCACTTATAAGAATATACAATGATTGAACTTACATAAATTACCTGAAATTCTGGAGGTGGCTCTAATGTTGTTGCTAAAAGTTTTCCTGGACCTTTTTTAACTGTATTGAAATTATCACCACACATTCGCTCCGGTGTCTCTGCTGATTCGCATAACGACAGAGATCTGTCATCATCACTTAATAGCTGCAATATATTCAATCATTACAACTACACATTTAACATGAATGCAAAACCATGATTAATTGTTATGCAATATTATTGAAAAATGCACATGTAATAATAAATATAATTAATACAGACAGCACAATCATGCACTCAATTCTTATTTGATGAATACTTTGTCAATGTTAAATGGTTATATGCAATGGTAACAGCACATTTATTATGCAATGGATGATGGTGACACATTCAAATGGCCAATGGTTAACTCAATCACACCTTGAAAAACATAGTTAATAAAACAGAATAGACATATAAATTTCGCAAACTTCACTGACTATAGTATATTTTTATTATAATTATATACTGTTTGAGGAGACAAAAATTAATTTTTTCTCTGTATTAAAACAGCTGTGTTAATTTTAAATTTTGTATTGTTGTTACTATGAATTTATTTAATGCAAATTGCCATTATATTACTTTTGTATTAGACAAAGATAGGATCAATACTAAGATAAAAAGAGCATTGCCTTCAAATTACAATTATTGTTATAATAATTAATTAAAATACATAAAATAATAAAATGGTTTATTAAAAGATTTGTTAAGCAGGGTTATAGTAATGCAAACTTCTAACATTGATATAACAAGATGCTATAAAATTCGCAAAGAACATCTTTAGTAATTATAACATATAAAAAAAACTTGCCAGTTGATTTGTTAAGATTTTTATAGCTGCATAAATCTGTAGGTGCTTATGTAAGTAATTCAAAACATCAACATTAGCACTAGATTACAAGCAAAGGTGGAACAGAATGATAATAACATAGTGTGATTAATACATTTATTTTATAACCAGGGCATGTGAAAAACAACAATGAAAGAAACATTTAATAATGATCCAAGACTGGTCATGCAGTCTTGTATTTGAATTGTCACAAACCTGTTAAACATAAACCCTCTCATAAAAATTGCTCATCAATCACTTCATCTGTTACAAACTTGAATATAATGGCCTGAAAATATATACTTAGGATATAGTATTGTTTTACCACATGACTATGAATTTAAATATATTTAATCATTTCTGAAGGGAAACCAATACCACAACTCCTGTAAGATTTACATACAAAGTTTAAACAAGTTATGATTTTCTAGGTAATTTTTACCTCCGTATTCTTGATTTTCAGCAACATAAATTGAGTTTCACTAATATAATCTGGATGATGTAGCAAAACTTTTATAAGTGTATGGATTATGGTACATTTACTTGCTTGGTACTATGCTGCGAGTTCATATTTGGTAAGAATACTTGACAGTATACAAGGCTTCTCCAATACATTAAACAGACATGCCGATTAATGCAAAAAATAACCTTGTAAGGTCCTCTTACTACTACAGATATTTGGTATAAATTGGTAAATTGAGGAATCCAGACACCAAAAATATTGTTATTGATTGCGAAATTCGCAATCCGGATAAGACTGTTCCATAAAAACTATTCTAGTACCAGATTAATATTAAATACTATGAAATGCAACTATGTCCAATACTATAAAAGTTCAAAACTATGTCTACGGCCAAAACTAAGAAGTTGAATCCCATGCTTGTATACATGTATATACGTCGCATAGGTACAATTCAGGAAGCGTCTACTAATACCTCTCAAGGTAGTGTTACGAGTACGAATAGAGGGTTTTAATTTGTATACTTACTAATTATACAATTAAAATGTAGTTTGGATAAGAGTTAACTGAGGAGACATTTACCTCAGAAGCAACGTGATGCCATCCACTAGCAGAATCACTGGAAAACGAGCCACTCGTAATGAACAATCCACTATCTTCACTTAACGGAGGGACTTCGGATTGGATTGAAAATGATGGAGGTGACTCCATTGTATATGAATCATGATTCGTAAAGAATTACTATACAACAAACGTCTGTGTGAGCCTGTTATATCACTATATAGAAATATATACCTAATTAAACACAAATTACACGAATTATATGAAAACCACAGCCATGTACTTATCTTTTTTTATTGAGAATGGTCACAGACCAGACCAGACTATATAGTATATGATTGAGTAGATTAGTCAAGAGGTATAGGCCTAAGTAATGCCTCGTTTACATTGGTCCATCTAGTCATACAAAACTGATCATGGTCTGATCACAGTTTGTCTATATACATGATATATTTTTAAACAAAATAAGGTAAGGTCGCCTTGAGCCATCTGGCGGAAACCCAATTTTTCTAACAAAATATTTCGCCGTAAAAACTGAAATAGATTTTGATGGCATGACATCTTGTAAAATGCGTTTTAACTGTAAATTAAATATTTAGGCAATAAATTAATGACGAGGCACAGGCAAATATAAAAGTTGTCACGGGTTTCCAAACTCCATTTGTAACAAATTTGTAAACGGTGAATTTTATGTACTAGAAAATTATTGGACTTTTATTTTGCAAACTGTATGCTCAATTGGCCTAGACCTCGCTTTTTTAACATACCATTTTTATATTATAAATCGATAAAGGACATCAAACTTAACAACTTTGCCTATGGAATGCCTATCTAAAATATTGTAATAAGTATCCTTCACGGGAAAGTCCGATTCGCACTTAGCGATGTTTTCTACTATAGATTTTTGAAACTATTCCTGTAATAAATGTGTAATATTTAATACTCCATACTTGTGACCTTTAAAGGTGACAATCCCCACGCAAAAATCTGTTGAGACAAAGACAAATTCTACGAATACAATACAAGTTAATGGCGCCCAGGTATATGTCTAGACTGTCATGTGATACATCGCTAATGCACTTTTATTCACATCTAATACCACCATTGTCTCCAGGAAAAACAAGATTGTAACTAAATATCTGAGCAAATACTTATACAAGAAAAATATGTCTTGTTAAAGAAAAATATGTATTGTTAAAGAAAATCATAAAGAACAATAGAAAAAATCTTTTAATATCGCCATTGTATTCACATGACATTGAATCACAAAAGTTTCTAAGTGCAAAAGTTTTTGACTTTTCTGTATTCTTGTTGTTATGTTTCTCCATCTTCCTAGGTGTTATAATCCTATGTAATGTCACTTTAATAATTTTCGATTCATCTAAGAGAAATTCTTAGCAAAGAACCAAAAAGTTTACTAATTTATTCATTGATCTGGAAAAGGCTTATTATAGGGTAGTAAGAAAGTATTTGTGGAAAGTGCATTGGTGTCACTTTTTAAAGATTTCGTTGCATGTGATAGAGTAAACGTAGAAAATACGGACTGGTTCGAGATCTATAGGGTAGTTCGACAAAATTATGGGGCATAGCTATCCGTGATTCCACCAAGTCCAAGTCGGTAATGACAACACTCTGAAATACTGCTTTGCATAGCAATAAACAACAGCAATTCATTTTGTTTTTTTCATGTATCATCACTTTAACACTTAAGTATGATATGAATCATATCCAATGATTATATCATATCATATGATATAATCATTGGAAGAAGACCAATTTTATTTCATCTATTTAATTAGACGTCACACTTTTCAGTTTTGGGTATAAAAAATGTTTACCTTTACCTCAAATTCTCAGAATTACTGAATTTTGAAACTAAAAAGTATAATAATTGGTTAAGCACTGTGACACGAAAATTTTATTGAGGCACCAGAAAACATTAACCGCTCTTTTAATTGTGAGTTTTTTTTATGTTTAAAAGCTCGGCTGTTCGGTCATTCATTACAATGGACCTGACCAACGTTTTTTGTTTTATAAGCTAAATAAATCTACAAAATATTACGAGAAAAATTGTATTTTTAGTTTTTTCATAACTTGAAAAATGACTGAAATATTTAGGTTCAAAGTGTGCATTTCGGCCGACGGAGTTAAATGCGGTAAGGGCGGGCAAAATGACGTTGTGACGTCACAACCCAGCTATTCATCGCTTACGCTTACGTACGCATGGAGCGTAGACAGAGAATTACAATAGACACCTGCATATATTTTGTTTCACTCGCACTAGACGGAGAAAATAAATATTAAAAATACTAAGAGTAAGTGAGACATGACCATATAATTTGCTGTCCCTTACTGCTGGCCAAGCCGGCAAAGTACTTTGCTAAACAAACCGTTTGACATTTTCAAAATAAACAAACCGTTTTTGAATTCAAAAGCAGAAAAATTAAGAATTTTGTTGATTTTTTAGTTAATTATTTATGTTAGATCGGTTCTGGTAATAAATAGAAATATATTTTAACATTAGAAATAATTAAACATTCAATAAAATGGTCAGGTGCAGTGTTATATCGTGTAAAAGTAATAGCGAAACTAAGCAACCAGATTTGTCTTTCCACTCGTAAGTACCATTTAGTTTTAGAATAATAACAGTGTAAGATTATTATATTTTCTATTTATGACACATACATATCTAATTTATGCAGAAAAATAAACTGCAAATGCTCGAAAATTATATTTAAAATTTGATAACCTAAAATCTCTATCATTGTAATGTTGCCAGCACAAGTATTTTATTTACCCTAAAACCCTGGATTAAATAAAAAATATGTATTTCAATATACTAATATAAGTTATATAAAGGATGTTTATTATTAAGTTCTTAAAAAGGATTCCATGGCATGTACTATTTTTCTTGTTAATGTGGGTATATGAAGAGTATATTTTTTTACAGTTTTCCAAATGAAGATAATATAATCTTAAGAGAATGGATTCTATCAACTGGAAAAATTAACTGGATTCCTACAAAATACTCCAAAATTTGTAGTCTTCATTTTAAAAAAAAGTATTTATTTAAGAAAAAGAAATTAACTTTATTATTACCTGGTGCTGTTCCAACCTTAGTAAGTTTAAAAAATAACATCTCATACTTGATCATATTACTAAGTGTTTAGTCCACGTCCCCAAGTCCTGTACCATAATTATATTTTGATTTCAGATTAATGAAAACATTGATACAACAAAAAATTTTCAGCCTACTACGTCATCATCAAATTTTCGTCGTTTGAGTGTACACTGTAAAAGTATGAAAGACTATATTGTGTTTATCGCTAATATTATTAAGTGTTTAATCCACGTCCCAAGACCTATACAATAATTATATTTTGATTTCAGATTAATGAATCTAATGATAACATTGATACAATGGAAAATTTTCAGCCTACTGCGTCATCATCAAATTTTCGTCGTTTGGGTGTACAAGTATGTAAAACTATCTAATTAGAAGTTTTCATATCGTTATACAAAAAATATTATTAGTTTATTTTAAAGATCTTCGCCATCTAAAATCTTGAAAAGAACTATTGTATTTTTTCTTGAAAACCTCATGATTTTTTTTCGATATTGTGTTTTAAATTTTATTTACTGAAATATTTTCTGCAATAATCGCTAAAATATTTTAATTACCATGGGCATTGTAAAATTGCGGACGCGATTCAGAAACCAAATACAAAAACATAATTATAATAAGGACTCTGGGCACGAAAACTTTTATTTTTCAATAATAAAGGTTGGGGTACATTCTCAGTAAGTTTGTTTTTCTTCAGGTTAATGATCTTGACTACAGCCCTCGGACTCTCAAAAGAAAATTGAGTGAGACACGAATTAAAATTAAAAGCTTATCGTGGAAAAACCCGTCGCTTAGTAAAAAAAGTAGCTAATTTGGAAAACGTCCTAGCAGAGCTTAGGACGAAGAGACTAGTCAATGACGAAGATTTAAATCTATTAGAAGCTATTGACCCAACCAACACAGACTTTCTTAAGCGATTTTTGAATAAAAATGATGTTAGTAAAAAATATTCGCCTGCGTTACGTAAATTTGCTCTATGTCTTCAATTTATAAGCCCGAGAGCATATAATTTCGTAAGACAACAATTCAACACATGTTTACCTCACCCATTTAGTACGTTTTGTTTATGATAAATAAAAACATTGTTTTTTAGATCTCGTTAGCCCCGTGATACGTACAACTTAATGACTAGTGTAATAGGAGAATGCATTGGAGGAGTTTGTCGCCTGTTCTTCTTCTTTAGTTAAGTGATGCGGTAGGAATTATGACGTTCATTAAGTGCAAGAATTCATCATTATAGCCATGTAATATTTACCATGCACCCACACACACACACTTGTAATAATATACTAATGTAATAATGTTAAAGAATTAAACCTTTTCAGTAATACATTCGATTGTTTTATTTATTTCGCAAATACATATAGTACTATGTATCTAATTAAACGATCTGCATTCCCTTCGGAGGGTTGACCTTATTTTGATGGATAGTAAATATTTTTTGCTCTAATTTGATATAGTTTTCGGATGTGTGTGATCTATGCGCGGGACTCATCAGCCCCCGATGACGACGAGCATGCCGATCGTTTGGATACACGGTTCATAGGTTTACTTGTATATGTTTTGGACTAACTTTGACTAATAACAAATAAAAAACTACTATAGTGATAATAATTATCAAAAAATTGATTGGAAAATTTCGAAGATAAAGTTCAAAAAATAATTGTAAAATTACCCACAATACGGGGAAAACTATTTTGAGTAACAACACTATTTTGTATTACCCATCTCACTTGCCGACACGCTTCCCCTGGGTCTATTTATTCTCTGTCTACGGCATGGAGTTTTTTTTATAGTTTTATGATACAAAATGGCATATAAATACTATTATATGCCTCAGTGTTTCAGCTAGCAGTTATGCTACCTAATAATCTAATTACAAATTTTTAGTTTTTAGTATCTACGGGCTGTACTAAAAACTTGTATCTACAGCCCGTAGATACTAAAAACTTGTGAAATTGCATGTGACCAACAAGGTCCATATTTATTACTGTACCGTGATTACACCAACTATTTGTACACTTATGGTATGCAATAAAAGTTTGAGTTTAATACCCTAGATAAATCTTTTTCGTTGCGGTGTTGGCATAGAATAGCACTACCCCCCTTCTGGTGGGTATACGTAAGAGACGACTAAAGGTATTGAGGCTTTTAAGGAAGTTTTGGGTGATGAAGTTGGAGACCCATCACCAACAACCTTTATTTTACCAAATTATCTTTCTAAAAGTGGCTGAGGAATATCTAATTCCTTAGCTCTGGCTACCCCATCTAGGGATTTATAGCCGTGATTATATATATGTATAAAAGTTTTTGTATGTGTCTATTATTCTTACCTATTATAGGAGACTATCAACACCCACTGAAATATTAAAATATAATCATACATAAATACATATAATCAATCAATCTGTAGCAAAACGCTTTAACTTGAGAAACAGATCAAAAAGAAACTAAATCCACATTAACATTTTGCTAATGTGTGAAATTCAGTGATTTAAAAAAATAAAAATAAAAAAAAACCGAATTTTAACCAGAAAAGTACAATTTAAATCTTTTTGTTCATGAAAACCTCATGTGGGGATTATTACTAATTAGTAAAAATTCGGAGGTAGGAATCGCAAACACTACTTAAACGTGTAAAAGAAATAAAGGATAGAAATATTTCGCGCTGGCAGCCATTGACACGGTAGCTCAATTGGCAGAGCGACGGGGGCGTACACCCGAGGTCGTGGGTTCGATTCCCGCCTGTGTGGCGAAATTTTTCTTTCCTTTATTTATTCTTTATTTACTCGGAAAAGTACAAAACAGAAATTAATTTAGAACTGTATTAGCAGCTGGTAAATGTTTATAGTTTCGTGATTCAAAGGTAAGAAACATGTAAAACAAAAAAAAACTAAACTGAACCGTTGAAATCCAAAACTGGATTAACTAGAGGTTTTACAGCTCTATATTGATCCCGCTACAAACTTTAGGTAATTTCAAATTTTAAAAACAGACGCTACGACAGCATATTCTAATGGAAAGAAAATAGAGATGGGCTTAAACGTAAAAAAAATACCGTTGCTAACTGTGAACCGTAAAAAAAATAGCAGTTAATTTAAGCTGCTAAATTTTGCAGTTTTTTCATAGTGATTATCATTTCTTTCATATTTTGAATTTGAACTGTAAACTAACTTTCTTTTTTTTAACCCCACAATCCATAAGATTAGAATAATTAAAAAGTCGATTTAAGAGAGTTCTGTTGGGAATATATCACGTAGAAATATATTATTTTTGTTCATAAATGTACTATAAACAAATATTGTATATTTAATTTAATAAGCGTAGTTAGAGCTGTTTATGGTGAAATTATTCAAAACATCAAAGTAGTTAAATTGTTTATTATCGATGTTTGCGTGTTTAGGCATAATAACGCATTGACTTCCCAACTGTGACCGATATTTTCGATTAATTATTATATGTTTTGTTAACAGCTTAGATGTTTTGTTAACAGTATGAATAGAAAGAGAGAGTAGTATAACGGTCGATGGTTGTAAAAAAAAGTAAAATAAAAAAAAAAACGATATTAAAAAATTAAATTAAACGTTGTCATTTATATAATCGAAAAAGTAAACACGTATCGAGATAAGGGTCTCTTGTTATTCGTAGAAACGAAACATGTGTATGCCGGCGAGTCAAAGAAGCGCTTTATCATATCCCTTCCTGCATATTTTTATTACTTTACACAAGACGCAGCAAACCAACAGTAATGCCATTGAAGTTTACAATAGGTTTGTGAATGGAATCAAATCAGCTGCCGATGAATCCTTCCCCACTGGAACTGGAAGACAAAAATATTCCTCTCCTCCCTGGTGGGATGGTGAATGCTCAAATGCAGTGAGCAAAAGATATGAGACCGAACTGGCTTTTGCTGGTAATATGTCTTTTGAAAATTATGTTAAATTCCAACAAGTTGCTGCTGCTACTAGAAGACTTTTAAATAAGAAAAAAAGATGTGGTTGGAGATCTTTCTGTGAGTCACTTTCACCTAAAACGCCCCCATCCGTAGTTTGGAAGCAACTGAAAAAATTCAGAAAAGGCATATCTTCCACATCTCCTTCCTCAAATGATTCCTCTTTGTGGCTCAATAAATTTATAGACAAATTAGCTCCACCTTCAGTTCCATCTCTTGATCTACTCCCTATACCTCTTAATTTCTCTTCCAAAAGTACTTTTGACCAAAATTTTACTCTTCTTGAACTATCCACAGCTTTGTTGAGTGGCTTATCCGACTCAGCTCCAGGAGTGGATGGAATTCCGTATTCCTTCATCTATAAATCTAATGATAGTACTAAAGAAATGTACCTTAACTTAATTAACTGCTTTTTAATGTCTGGTTCTCTACCTGAATCTTGGAAGTCACAGATTGTCATCCCATTACTTAAGAATGGCAAGAGCCCGGTTGAGTCTCCGTCCAACCGCCCAATCGCGTTATCTTCTGTTCTTTTGAAGATTTCTGAGCATCAAGAACCGGCTGGAATGGTTTTTGGAAAGCCAAGATATTTTAGCCAGGTCACAGTTTGGTTTTGGAAAGGGAATGGGGACTATGGATAGCATAGCTGTTCTAACTACAGATATTCGTTCATTTTTTGGTCGAAAGGAGTACCTGTTGGGCTCTTTTCTCGATATCAATGCTGCATATGACAATGTTTTGCTTCAGGTGCTCAGGCAGGTCATGCTATATCTGAATATCCCTATGAGGCTCACACACTTCACATGCAACCTGATTGTAAATAGGATTCTGTTAATACGAGATAATGGGAGTATTGTATGTCAAAGAACGGTCTGGAAAGGTCTACCACAGGGGTCGGTGCTCAGTCCTCTCCTGTTCAGTATTTATACACACGACCTGGAACAAAGCGTGAGTGGATTTTGTGAAGTATTGCAGTATGCGGATATTCTATTTAACATTTTAGCAAATAGTGATAATATTCCACCCATAGTTAAAAGTTTTAATTTTTTATGTGAATTTTCGTCTCCAGTATTTCAGTCAGTTGGGAACCCGCTTTTTGGGCACTCATTTCCTTTCCTCACATTCTCCCCTTTCGTCGTTTGTAATTTCGGTATTACAAAAGATTCCCCAGGAGCAAATTCACTTTTCATGGAAATGTGCTCTTCCAGGTGGAAAAGGTGGCTGTACTTTTTTACAGACGCATCTAAATCCTCCAATATGAAAAGCGTTGGTTCAGCTGTATGGATCCCTAAATTCAAAATGGTCCTAAGCTTTTTATCCCCACCGCAATCATCAGTGTTCACTGGAGAAGCTCTCGCAATCTTGGAAGCGTTGAAATATATTTTGGCACATAATTTTTCTAAAGCAGTCATATTCTCAGACAGCTTATCTGTCTTAGAAACGATTGGGTCAAATCCTTTTTGATCCAAGACCAAATTCCCTCTTATTCTGGACATAAGAGATTGTTTATATGACTGTCTACAACGTGGCCTGGACGTTGTTTTGGTATGGATACCCTCCCACTCAGGTATTAGTGATAACGAAGTTGTTGATTACTACGCGAAAAACGCAGTCGGTTCAGCTCCCGTTCGCCATCCATTCATATATGCTCACGATCTTTGCGCTTTGGCGAAACCTCGTACGTTACAGTCTTCTCAGAATTTATGGAACCGCTCGAAATTGACAAAAGGAATCCACTACGGCGATATTCAACCTCAAATTCCATCACGGCCGTGGTTCACTCGACCCCGATTTCATAATATTGATAAGTGGGTTCTATCTACAATTACTAGACTGCGTCTTGGTCATGCATGTACTCCAGTTTTTCTTGCAAAGATCAGGGTGAGAGATCATTCGTTGTGCGAGTGTGGTCTGGCTGAGGGCTCTGTCGACCATTTATTCTTTGGTTGTCAATTATCTCCTTCCCTTTATGAAAATCTCCGTCCATCTATTCCTCTCCCTACTAATATGAATATCTGCCCCCTGATTATGTATCTTTAGCGACCGTCGATTGCGTCGCAAATTGCACGATTATCGCTGTCAATGTCAAAAAAATGTATGCAATTTGACAGTTTTGACAGCGACAATATTGCAACTTGCGACACAATCGTGTTTGCAAAAGATACGTAATCAGGGTGCTGTTGTCCTTAGTTGATTCTCCCTTTTTTCTACTTTGTGCCGTTTTATATTTAGTAATAACTTAAACATAACATAACATACATAAACGTTCACGCCGTTTATCCCCGAAGGGGTTGGCAGAGGTAACAATACTCCTGAACTCACATGGCAAGCGCCATCTAGTTTCCAGAGAAGGTACCCACGTTTTGCTAAGACAGTGTACTCACGTGATAGGGGGCAGGCCTTTCGCCGTTTTGTACGAATACACTGTCACATGACTAAGTACCACTCATCCATGTGGGTTTCCTCACGATGTTTTCCCTCACCGTTAGCAACCATGATAAATTAACCACACATATGACTTTATAAAAGACAAATTGGTGTAGGCCCGTCCCAGGATTGGAACTCACGCCCTTCTGTTTTACGGGCGGGTGTTCTACCCACTGGACTATCATGTCGCTTAATAATAACTTAAAATTGTAAATTAATTGTGTTGTCCTATTTTATTGCACGTATGTTACATCTTATATATATCTTATATATTTTGCGTTGTAGTTACATTGTGTTGTCCAATTTACTACTCTTACTACTTACTATTATTATTATTACTGTTCTAGATTCGTGTTAACTCGAGAGTCTTCAAGTATGTTCATTCGATTATATATATATATATATATATATATATATATAAGTAAATTCACCGGCCAAACTCACATAAGGTGACTTTCTTGCATTTTACTCGACATTGGCGAAATAATTGTGGCAAACACGATTGAAGCCACTTAATCAAAGGCTACCCGCTACCCCGTTCACGGTACTATCTCTTTCTATCTTTTAGAGTTTTATAATTAGCTATCCTTTTCTTGCTCGTCGTGACGTATATTCTTTATCTCTCTAGTTATATATGCTCTAAGGTTCTTGTACATACATATTATATCTATTTTAATATTTGATAGACGAAAGAGGGGAACAGGGAAGGAAGGAAGAAAATAAATCAATCATTAGTTAACACAAGTAAATATGAACATGCTCAGAGAGTAACTATAACTCACCAAGCAAAATGCTCTCGGTTTTTCATATGGTGTCGATCATTTCATTAGTGAAGATCTTTTAAATACAAAATAATCATGATTATACGAAAGACCTTTAAGTGAGTAAAATGAAGTTCCATCGAAGATGTGGTGATAGAGTCACCTTAATAAACGATAACACAACCGCTGTTAGAAATTTTGTTGAATTCAACCATGGGTTAATTTTAAGCTCAAATCCTCTCCAAGATGATGTTACGTTCGAAGTTTGCATCGATAGAAAGGTATGTTCATTTAACATTTTAAATACTGTTTTTATAATCTTAGCTAATTATCGATTAACTATTATGTACAAAATATCTTTATTAAAATACTTTTTAAATTTCCCAATATTTATATTGTGGATACAATGTGGATGATGGAGTTTATGATGATATGTATAAATTATTTATTAAAAGATTTATATATCTCAGTTTTGTATCTTAGAATATCACTACCTCATTTTCCCCATAAGTGCCATTAAAGAGCACTGTTCTGAATTATTTAACAATGCCCAACCAGCACAATATATTTTATAAAATTCATCAGGACATTTCTAATTTGCCTGAAGTCAAGATACAGATGTGCAAAAGATAAATTAATCTTTAAATTTAGATTTTCTTAACTAATTGTTAGCAGATTGTTCTAAGCTTGCAATGCAGTAAATATTCTAAGATTAACATCTCAAAAGAACTTTGTTCCAACCATCAGTTTGCTGTAATTCCGCACATAAATTTGTCCCGAGTGTGGATAGCGTTTTATTATTTGACTCATAATAGCAGAGTGATTGCAATTTGTAAACTGTATGAGTGAGAATATGAAACCGGGCAGCTGTACCATAGTTTGTTTTATGTACCCAACTGTGCCTGTAATATTTGAGATTAAAAATATTGAAAATTTGCATGTAATTGTGACAGCCATTTTGATTATTGATTTATGGGGTCCGCACAAGCCATTTTGATTATTGATTTATGGGGTCCGCACATAGGTCCCTGTTAGAACCTTTGTATGTGGGCTCTAGGCATTTTTCTCAATATTTCTTAGTTCTGTCCAAAATTTTGCAAGCTGTCCTTAATTTCTTAACAAGTTCTTTTTATACCTGTGTTTGTTATGTTTATGCCATTACTCAAATCACATGACAAACATGTAACCAACTGTACCTGTTATTATTGTGCTTTAAATTATTCATATTGTGACATGTCATTGTGACAGCCATTTTGATTATTGATTATTAGTTAATATGTTTCCACTTGTAGCTCCCTGTTAAAACTTTTGTACATGGGCCCTAGCCTGTTCTGTTCTCTCCAAAATTATGTTACAATTTGCTCATGCCTATTGCATTCACTCTGCTCTCATGCTTCTTCTGCCATACCCTTCATTTGCTGTCATACATAATAAAAGAAACCCTTGGAAACCCATACCAAATTTTTAGGTATAGTAGCTTCAGCTGTGCATTGATTCTAAGTCAGTATCAGTCAGTTTTGTCTTTTATACATATAATACCTAAACGGGGTAGCCAGACCTTCAGAATAAAAAAATACTAAGTTACTGATAGAAGTTGAGTGGGGAAAACATTGTAAAATATTTTTTGCTGGGTATTTAATTTATGATGAAATATACCTTCTATATATCTAAATATATATAAAAGAAAGTAGTGTTAGTTACACTAATTGTAACTTGAGAACTGATCAGGCTCAACATTTTTGGAGAGGTAGCTTAGAACCAGGAAAAGGACAAAAGATATATATCATCACACTAAATATTGTAGAGGGTAAGCAGTAAAAAATATTTATCACCATCCGTGCAAAGCCGGTGTGGACCACATGTATATATAATATATATATATATATATGCGAGAGTGAGTGAATATATATATGATCACTCACACTGATGAACAGTTTTGGAACAAAAAAAACCAGATCGGAATTACCGCAGAGGAATAATCACACTTCAAAATTTTCTACATTAGTCTAAAGGGGCCCTAGTAAGTCAATCTTAACAATCACTTGCTACTTTGCTCTGATTCACATGCCTACCTAGTGGTAATTAAAAACCGTTAGGCAATTAATCAGTTATAAGTTAAGAGCTTATTCCATTTGTCTGAATGAAGACGTCTGAAAGCCACAGAATCTGAATTCAGACTAGTGGAATAACGTTCAAACTGAAATTTGTGTAGTGGAATAACAAGCGTCTGCGGCAGTAACTTCGAAGGACGTCTGAATTCAGCAACGACAAAGTGTAATGGAATAAGCTCTTTAAAATAATAAGGATTGCGTGCCTTCTGTTACAAGGTTACATAGTACAATTATCATGAAGTGTCAAAAGTGACCTATTATAATGAACCTACTATAAGTCTTTTGTCTAGGTCCAGCAGTTGCCTCAGCCAGGTGTAGGACTGGTTGAAGGGAATTGGTATAGACGGCTCAGCACTTCTATTTTTTGCTGGATCCTCTCCGGGCTAAGTCGTCTGCTGCATTGCATCGTTCCTAGACAAGTAACTATGCCTTGCTGGATCCTCTCCGGGCTAAGTCGTCTGCTGCGTTGCATCGTTCCTAGACGAGTAACTATGCCCTTCTATCCATTGTAACATAATGTCGTTACTTTTTGTGATTTTCTCTAATATTTGGTGGCCAAGAAGAATTGGTGGTATTGCTCTTCAGTGCTTGCAATACTGATTTGGTGTCTGGGTGTATTTGGATAGTTGTTGTGTTTATCTATCTGTCAAGTAATGCTGTGGCTGCGAGTAGTATTCCGACGCATACAGCTTGGTACACTGTATTGTATTTGCCTAGTGTTTTGTATGTTTAGATCTTAAGGTCCTTATAAAAGGCTCCTGCTCCTGTTCTATCTTTTCTCTTAGATCAGTATATGTATATCCATAGTTCTTTGGATTCGGTGTTGTCTTTTTGTTCTTCATGGAGTAGAACTTCGTATCGTTTTTTAAAGATGTATCATTTCTGTAATTTGTCGCATGGTCCTCCTATCATTGTTTGATGTGCTTTATTTTCAATCTTTGTGTAGCATTTGGCTTGTTTCATGTCGTGTAGGTGTTACTCCTGCCTATATAGTTGTTATATAGTTGTATGTATAGTATGTAGGTGGCTTGGAGAGCAGTTGTTGGTGTCGTCTTCATGGCTC
Source organism: Bedellia somnulentella (assembly GCA_963576735.1). Classification (NCBI taxonomy): domain Eukaryota; kingdom Metazoa; phylum Arthropoda; class Insecta; order Lepidoptera; family Bedelliidae; genus Bedellia; species Bedellia somnulentella. Next base: position 17,732,850 of record OY755170.1, read on the forward strand.
CTGTAATGACTAGCCTGGCCACCATACTAGTGCTACATATGAAATATTAAGGTCTTATGATTGTTGTGTAAAGCCAGTATGTGATACGAGGATGAGGCCCCCAGTATATTTTTACAATACATACATATACTTACGGATAAATAATACCAAAAGGGTCTGAAGTATTTAGAGCTAGAAACTCATCAGCCACATTTGGAAGTTGATAGGGGACATGATGGTAGAAATAAAGTATCGTTGGTAATAAAGTATCTCCAACCATATCGCCCAAAACCGATAGTGAGATTCTAAGCCGGTACTATACGGCAAATAGTATATTTTTCTATAGGCTATAGAGGCTTTGGGTATCGTTCTATCCACGTGTTTAATTCAATTGAGTTTATTGTCCAGGATGAACCCTAGGTATTTCACTTTATGGATAGATTGAGGATTGTCGCGATAAGTCAAATCAAATCACGTCAAATCAAAGCACTCACGGCTATAAATCCCTAGATGGGGTAGCCAGAGCTAAGGAATCAGAAATTTCTCAGCCACTTTTGGAAAGTTAAGTTTTTTGCATTTACACTAAATTGTGGTTTTTAGCACGATGTCTCAACGATTTTCAACGCTTTACTCATCTGATTAGATATTATGTTTTTCTCGTTTGGTGTATCTATTAGCACTGCTATGTAGGCTGCATATCCTATGACATAGTATCCTTCGTTATTGAGTAGTGTAGGCGTGTTGGTATTTATGAAGTGGTTTGACTTTAAGAGCTCCGTCTCTTATATGTCGATTACATAGCCTGACTAGTGTATTCAGCATAAAGGATGAAAGGGTCTGAAGTATTTGGCTTGGCTGTAGTCTGTTTTAGGTTTATATGTAGCCCTTGCTGCTCTCCACTCTGGGAGGACATATCGGGGTCTAGACATGCCACGAAGACGCTTCTCTCAGCCCACTACAAAAAGCCAGGGGATTTGAATGATTCAAACATGTTTCAAGCCCATTTGATGCCGTCTAAGTACCTCACTATCCTGGTGGCTAGTATCCAGTCGGTGTGCGTGGGATTTGTTGTGGTTTCTTCCCATATGGTTTCATTTGCTGTTTTCCTGTTGGGAAAGTGAATCCTAGAAATTCTGTGCATAATTCTTGGTTTGATCTTGTGTAGGTACCATCGGTCTTTTTGAGAGTGCCAAAAAATTCCTGTCTTGTCGCTGATATTTTTTTTTGCTTTATTGGCTTGGTTTGTAGCGTTAATTAATTCTGCAATTTATTACCATGCTTTTCTGTTGTAGTTGTTGTAGCTGTTTCAATGTTGTAGTTTAGATTTAATCGTATCCACGTGTGATCAGAGCAAGTTAGTTATTTTAATACTTCCCAATCTGTTCTGTCCTTTACTTCTTCCACCTTTTTACCACCAATTTCAATCAAGCATTCTATCACATTTTCCTGTCTCTCAAAAACCATGGTCTTTATTTTATCCACATTCACCCTCATTCCTCCATTCATTTTCAAAAGACTTACATACAATATTCATCATCTCTTGCTAAGAAATACAACTAGCTAAGAATTACACATTACTAAGAAAGATAAATGTAACTTAATTTCAACTACTATAATGAGAGCTGTAATGACGTACTGTCTGGTACAAAGCTCAAAAAGATACGCAACAAATATAAGTAAAAACAAATGTTCTGTATTCGTTCCGGGAATAAGACATCTAGATTGCAATGAAGTCTAATAAGGATGACCTTCCCCTGAGACCGGAAGGAAGTACACCAGCGCGATTCTAGAGATGCTCTAATACTTGAGTTTTCAGATATTTAATGAATGATTCTATTTAATCTAAGTCGAAAACAGTGTATGACAGACTGTCAGATGTAAATCTTGGTTTTAAGAACTGTATCATTTTCGCTATTTTTCTAACATCTCCTAACATAGACTATACTACGTGATTAAATCGTTCGATTCCAATCCAATCGTTTTTATCAATTTCAAATTGTGAACTAGGCTTAAAGTGAAAATTACGTTAAAAAAATGCGCCGAGTACACTACTCTAGAGGTTCTAATTTTTGTTTTTTTTATAGCATGTTGGTGAACTTTTTAGCTAAGGGATACGCATACGGAGTGAAACATGACTATAGAGAATATTTCATTCTCGTTCTTCATCGTGCTTGATGCGCCCTAACACACTTTATTGTTACTAACTCCCAATATAATTCATTCTTTTTAACCTGGTTTGCTTGATTAGGTCAACGTTTGGAATGGAAGTCTGGAGATTGGTGTCACCACTTTGGATCCAGAGTATATGGAGTTGCCAGCTACAGCAACCAAGATACGGAATACAGCTTGGGTATGTTCTTTTGAAGTTATAGTGTTGAGTTTCACAAGGTGCCATAACAAGCCTGCCTTGTTAAATTCTGTGAAATATGCTATGATACTTATACATAATAATCGGGATTAACCATCGAAATATTTTTAAATCTCTTACTGTAATATGTACGTAAATATTTATATTAAATTATGTTACAGATATTGTCAGGCAACTCAGTTGTCAGAGATGGCGTCACACTGGTCAGCTCATACGGACCGGATATGGAAACACTCAATGAAGGTGACTGTGTAGGGGTGGTGAGGACAAACAAGGTAAGGATTTAATACCAATTACAAATATTTACAATAATATAAATTATAACTTGCTTTATTTATATTTTAATAGTTTATTTTATACAATGTTTATATTGTACCATCGAACTAGAAACAAATGGAATTCGGGTCTCAGCTCAAAATCGGTTTCAATAAAGGTAAAATAATGTTTTTATCGAAATGCCGTGAACATGTGTAAAAATAAATTCAGTAAAATCCAGAAAGTTGACGGTCTATCGTATTTTCAGTTAATATAAGTTCTACTTCCAGAATACACCAATAAGTACAATATTATTCTAGTTTAAACATGTAGGTAAGTGTAAATATATAGTAAAATATTATTATTTGTTTGGTACTTAATCACAACAAGAGAGGTTTGCCAGGATTGTACAAAGTGGCGATCGATAGTCTCTGCCTACCCCAATGGGAATTAACGGCGTGAGTATATGTATGTATGTATGTACTTAATCACGTCTGAACTACAGATAGGGAACTGGTGAACTATCGTCATTAAAATATAGGTGTCGGCGGGATACATTCCAAATCGGATACATCGGAAAATTTCCGAAATTATAATATATTGCAAAAAATTTCAATGCCAAAAAAATTGGGAAGTTTTCCTATTTGCTCCTGGGTATCGTATTGTCAACATATTTCTCATATTTTAGCAAATTATAGTGATGGTAGTCACAGTAAAGAATCCTTATATATTAAACGAGAGAGGGTGGATTTTGTGAAACAGCCTGTGTCGCGATGCTAAGAGCTAGAAAATTGGTTCAGGTATCAAATGGAAGGTCTTCATCTGAAGTTTTACCGAAAACTACATACATTTTCCATAACTGGATTAATTAAATTGTTAGCGATTTATAAATTGTCAAAATTGGCCCATAGACTTTGCTGGATGCAACAAAATGTAGTCCACGCGGACGTAGTCGCGGGCAAAAAGCTATTATTATAGTTGTAAACCAACAAACAACATTCATACATAAATACATATACTCACGTTATTATGTTCAATTGGGATAGGCATATACCATCGAATGCGATTTTGTGCAATCCTGGCAAAATATAATGAGTGTCACCTTAAAACATTAAAGTTAACACAGCAAACATATTATAATTAGAAACTTGTGGGAGTCATGTTAGAGCGCACACTACTGCGGACTCAAACGCACATAGCAGCGTCTCACTCATATTCCTACATCGCGGAGTGTAAATGTTTTCGAGATAGATACAAATTATAAGTTGGTACACAGCTGGGTGTACTGGCCAGTATATCTTTGCTGTTCCCACAGTGGTGACCCCTCGATAAGAACACACGCTTCCTTCTACTACATTTCTCGATCTACCCGCAACTTCTATTCCTCGCTTACCTCACCACACCATTCATTCAGCAGAGCATCTACAGGTATGCAATCACCGGCCTCATTGCTCACACTGAATTTGGTAATTGGTTATAGGTACCTCCTACCTAGCTTTGATATCGTCATATAGACTAGGAGGGGAGTACTGTGGGAGTCATGTTAGAGCGCACACTACTGCGGACTCAAACGCACATAGCAGCGTCTCACTCATATTCCTACATCGCGGAGTGTAAATGTTTTCGAGATAGATACAAATTATAAGTTGGTACACAGCGGGGTGTACTGGCCAGTATATCTTTGCTGTTCCCACAAACTTATTAACAGTATTCCGATTTTTTAAATTATCCTATAGAAATTATGCAATTATAGATGAAACCCATACGGCTAAAATAAAAAAAAACATCGGTTATTATGGTATTATGTCAATATAAATATTATAAACTGTTAATAAAACAAACCTATTAAGCGACTCTATTTTTATATTTTACTCGTTGTCGCCTAATAGTAACTCTATTTTATTTTACTCGTTGTTACTGCGCGCTCGGATCTGAGCTGAGCAGTAGTGCTAAGTTAGACGCAGAGGTGAGAGGTGCTCGCTGCTCTGAGTGCTGCTTAGTTCGCGTCAAATAATTTGGCGATATTTATTTGTGAGATTTGTTAAAGGACCGAGTTCCTTTAGTTTCTAGTTCGATGTATTACACGATTGATGTGGTTCTGATCAGCGGACACAGCATGTGGCGTGTAAGTACGACTATTTCACGTGAGAAGCGAGACACTGACAGATTTTTTATGACTAATCTGTCAGTATCTCAGTTGACATAGTCAATCTCATACGCCTAATACTTTAGAAGTTGGAAATCGCTCTCGGTTAGATGTACTTATAATTGAATTATTTAATTCTAGGGAGAACTTATGTTCTATGTGAATGGGGCATGTCTTGGAGTGGCTGCTACGGATTTGCCTGATAGGCTCTTTGCCGTGATCGACTTGTACGGACAATGTGTGCAGGTGTCCATAATAACTACTGTTCGCTCGGAGCCGTTCCTGGAGATGGGATTACAACAAGTAAGTTAATACTTTTACTGCTTCAATTGGAATATCGGATTGAATTTCATGTAAGTGAAAAAATAGTTCTCTGGTCATCACTGTGTCAGCTTAACATGGTACTTACCCATTTATTCCCGCGGATTTCGTACGAGGAGACTATGTGTTTAAGCAATTAATGGGCGACGTGGCTAGGGACCCATGACCAATCATCCTTTATTTTACTATATTTTCCGCACTCGATTTCCAAACGAGACCGATGATTTATAATGCTACTCGTTTTAGTTAGATCTATAGCCGTGAAGTATATTAAAATACGATCTTATTTTAGATCGAGCTGGATCCGAATCAAGACTCGAACCCTTTGGAAACGAGCGACCTAGATCTCACTAGGCTGCAGGTGCACGCTACTATGACTACATGCGAGAGCGAAAATACAGAAGTGTGCATCCCTATTACTACGACGGTCGAAACGGCCTGCGCTATTGGTAAATACTTACTTTTTAATATACACTTTCCTTTTTATATGCTTTTTTAGATTTGCTGAATCTGCATATTTTTAGTTAATATTCTGTATACATAATTGATTAATTTGTAATGTTTGCAGTGGTTCACGATCGTATTAGATTTCATCCCAGATGCGGAATTCTAGTCAAATTATCAAACAACAACAAGTAAGAATAAAAATTATTTACTTATACAATTATATTATAAGGCTTTTCGTCATATTATTCGTATTTTCATTATCATGCATTTATTAGGAAGTTATGAGCCATTTACCACGAGTGGAGGAGTATGGATTGTTTTCCCTTCCATACCTACCATTTAACATAATTTCTTCCTTCATCTATATAGATAAATAAAATGACGTTGTTTATTGTAATATCAAAAATAGATAATTAATATCTAACAGATATTCACACGTTACATAAAAACGATTATAACATTGTTTTCAATTTGTGATTATCTATCTGTCCGTTTGTTCCGGCAAACCTCCTAAGCAGTTGAGCCGACTTTGACGGGACTTTAATTGACAGATAGTTAAGACTAATAAAGAGTTACTTAACTGTTTTTTTTTATCTATATGATATTAATATAAAACACATATGTCCGTTTGTTCCGACAAACCTTCTAAGCAGATGAACCGATTTTGACGGGACTTTTACTGACAGATAGTAGTAGTATAAAGGATTAACGTAACTATTTTTTTCCAAATATCTATGAGATGTTAATATAAAATACATATTTAAGGTCAGCAGAGCGCACCAGGCCTCTAGACGACTACAACAACGGCGTGGTGATGACCCATCGTCCTCTCTACGACAATGAGCTGTTCGAAATAAGGATCGACAGATTGGTCGACAAATGGAGTGGCAGCATTGAGGTAGGGTTTGTAAGTTATCGTTAATGAACTTACATATACTAATCATGTAATATATACATACATGTACTTATTTTCTCGAATGGGATGGAGTTAGGCGGAAAAGTATTGCTATCTAAGTATTGAGTCAAAGTTATTTAATTAAACCCAACTGCTTTTGTCACTGCATCCCGCTAAAAACCCCATAAATAGGCATCGAAACATTCAGAATTAGAACACCCTTAGCCAATACAGAATACATTATAAAAAGCCTTAATTCCCTAATTCGCTTCATACGACCACTCGACGACCTTCATACCCATGGAAAGAAATGGAGAATGTCCTATTATTAGCCAACGTAACTCGTCTTTATACAGATTGTTTTCTTCCTATATATATATATAAAAGAAAATGGTGTTAGTTTCACTATTTATAGCTCGAGAACAGATCAACCGATGTAACTCAAAATTGTTGGGGAGGTAGCTTGAACCAGGAAAAAGACATTATATATCATCACGCTAAATATCGTATGGGGTAAGCAGTAAAAAATATTAAAACCATCCGTGCGAAGCCGGGACGGATCACTAGTTGATATATTATTATTTGGATTTTATAGATAAAATAAATAGGTTAGATAGGAACGACAGACTCACGGCGCCAAAGTTAAGTCCATTCAGGTGGAAGTTTGCATAAATTAATAAGTAATAAGGGTGTCTGTCTGATAAAGTTTCCAGTAATCTTGCTTCATAATGTATTTTCCATTTTCCTATGACGCATTTCATATATGAATATGGAAATTATTACGCAAACCTGTCTGATACATTATGCTGAAATATACAGGTCGGTAGTTTTATTGTCGTACAAAACGGCGATAGGCCTGCCCCCTATCACGTGAGTACACTGTCTAAGCAAAACGTGGGTACCTTCTCTGGAAACTAGATGGCGCTTGCCATGTGAGTTCAGGAGTATTGGTACCTCTGCCAACCCCTTCGGGGATAAACGGCGTGAACGTTTATGTTTATGTAGTTTTAAACTATCTTTAAACAACTGAATAAAATTTTCAGCTTAATGTGTCATCTTAAGTATGCACCTTAATATCGAAAGATCCTCCTGGGGTTAAAGAGGACCAGATTTGAATTCTGGTGTAAACTAAATGAAATAATGCATTTGTAGCCAACGCTTCGTTCGGTTTGGCTTATTTACCGGTAATGAGCTATTCGGTTGTGAATGTTATTCATAAAAGTGCTTCCTCACCGGGAGCAGTCACGGGTACTGTAACATTATAGATTCGTCTTTGAGCATTACATTACAATAATACCTACCTGACTGATGAGAGTTCGCGTGCAATTCATACAATCATTCGTATTACCATTACAAGGTGTGTATTGTGATGGTCGATTCTCCTCCTTCACTTATGTAATGCTCGAATCTATAACGTTACATTATGAATGCTCCCGGTTTAGGAGCACTTTTACAGACCAACAAATACAAAGATCTTTACAACAAGTATATATGTATACAGATAGTCCAGAAGTTACTTTCAGAATAGATTTCAATAGCACTTAACTCGTTTGATGATCGTAGGTCGGTGTAACATCACACAACCCTGCCACGATTCGGTTCCCGTCCACCATGACCAACATGGAGTCTGGCACCATCATGATGTCAGGCTCGCGCGTACTCATCAACGGCCAGGGCACCTGCCCGGAGTACGGCAACTACAACTTAGACGAATTGAGGGTAAGTTCGCAGTTTATATTACTTAAAGATAAATATATCAAAAGACCGCCAATTATTTTTGCTCTTGTAAAACGTGACTTTTTTTATTCGTAATAAAGTGTGTTTTATTATTTAGAAACTTAGTTTTAAGAAAGGCATTATATTGCCTATTGACTCATCTCCTATTATGAAATACCTTCATATCTTAATTTCATGTTCTATATTTTATTTTACACGTATGCTACGATAAAGAAATATAAGAAATTCTTATAAGTAACAGAAATATTATGTACGAAAGCTTACTGATTTGTTTTAGGAAAACGATACAGTTGGAATGATGAAGACCAATGGGAAACTACACTATTTCATCAACGGAGTAGACCAAGGTGTGGCCACGGACAAGGTGGAGCCACAGGTCTGGGGTGTCATTGACTTATATGGGATGACCGTTAAGGTGATTTAAATACTTATATATGTTTATTATTATTTTTATCCGCTAGATATATAAAATTCATAAAGTAAGTTTATCGATGGTGAAGGTCAAACTGCTGATGACCTGCAATTTTCTTTCTGATTAAAAGTATGTGTTTATAAAAGAAACTTCAAATTGTTTATTCTAGTGAAAATTTCGCAATAACATCACTAACTGCCCCGTCTTTATAATATTTCGCAGGTATCTATAATCGATCCTATCGACGAAATTGAGACCACTACCATCAGCGTTCCAATTCCTCACTGTCCCAATGACAACTCACTACCAAGTAAGAATTATTTGTAACTTTATTAAAAATTGAATTTCTTTTATGTGGACTCCACGCTGATGAATACATTAGTTGGTTATGTTGCAGGCTGTTATCAACCAAGAATTGAAGAAGACAGCCTTTTATTTCATACGCTGCGTGATTCGAATGTTATTATTATTAACGATGGTAAGACTGCTCATAGGCCTAAGTAAGTATACATTTATTTATCGCATCGCTAAATGCTTTCTTGCACAATATTCAAGCCATTTAATGCTTTGTAGTCTCTTCATATTTTTAGTTTAACATACATTTATTAAAAAGGAAAATCTATTGAAATGTCTGGATTCGTTTCTTGACATTTGTATTTATTAAACTTTTATATTTTTAACTAAATATTAAACGAATCCATTCTATAGTCCTTTCTTTCTGTGGTCACTATTTCTCTCTCTGTTTATTTAAAATCTGCTTGTCAAATAGCTACCGCTAAAATACTCTTGTACGACTTAATTTTAACACCAACATTATTGTTGTAGTGCTTTCGAATACTTCAACAACGGGATCGTAATGACGAACCGCACCTTAAAGACGAACGAACTGTTCCAAGTGCGGCTCGACCTTGTGATCTCGAAGTGGGCCGGAAGCATTGAGATCGGAGTCACGCAGCATTCATGTGATGAAATAGAATATCCCTTTAAAATGAGCAACGCAAAGTAAGTTGGGCTTCAAATAAAAACTCTAACGTTCATGCCATACATCCCTCAAAGGATGACAGAGCTACACATACTTCTGAATTTCACGTAATATTTATTATCAACGGGTGTTCAGAGTACCACGTTTTGCTTGGACAGTGTAATTACGTGATGGGGGGCACGCCTCTCATCATTTTAAGTTGGGACTAAATATTTGCAATGTATTGAATATTTGGCATATGTCCAGCAGTGTGTTGGCTGAGATGAATGCATACGATGTATCTATAATTAAAATTTCTTTCAAATAGTCATCCAAAATTACATGATATATTGTTGGTTTTTTTTGTAATGTTTAATTCGTGAAAAGAAAGAAAGGAATGTTAAAATGGTTTGGTCACATAGAGAGGATGGATGATAATACAATGGTGAAAGAGATCTATAGAGCCAAAGTGGAATGGAAGGTAATGTCAGTAGATGACGACCTCGAAGGAAACATTTAGATCAAATAGATAATGTGCTTGAAAAGACAGGAGTTGCTTAGTCTGAAGAATAAAAGAGCATATGAGAAAAGATTGATGAATGTAGACAAAGCCCGAGAAATTTCCAGGATCGTACTAAGTGGCGATTGATAGTCGATGCTTATCCCAGTAGTAACTTACGGCGTTTTTCTATACATGCATGCGTTTGCCGGTACAATATTTTCATCCTTGATTTCTTATCTAGTAAAAGAGACCGCTTGCTCTTTCAACAGTCTTAAAAACAAAAATGGATATGGATTTGCATAAGCATTTTAAAGAACTAACATGTTATAAGTCTACTTGGACAAATAATTAATTAAATAAACAAAAATATAAAACTTTTTTTCTAGATCCGGCACTTGGGCAATGACCGGAGAAGACTTCATCATAGATGGGACCATCGTTATACCACAATACGTCAGAAACCTTAACAGACTATATGTAAGTATTCGGATAAAGTCTCATTTAGTGATTCGTGATAATATGTTTTCTCAATCGTGTAATCGTTTGTGCCTATGAGTAACTTTCTTTTATCGGTTAACAATTGGTTAAAACATCTTACTTGTAAACTCACCCCGTTTAACACTATATTTAACAACTCGCTCGTAATATCACTATTGGTGAAAAATCTCACATCGGCTTCCAAACAAGTGTCTCGCAATGATTGAGACTAGTTTTAGCGTTGTTTGAAAGTTATTCTTGTTACTTAGATGAACATTTACCATAATGATTTTTCTTAAGAGTATCTAATGCAGTAGCACTTAATTAGAATCAAATTTGATATACAGAGCCTGCGTGGTAGTGGATGATCCGGGAGGACAGAATAAGATCAAATAGAGAATGTGCTCAATCACATATCATTAATTTAAAAATATCTTAAAATAAAAGAGTTTCGTTATTCATTGTTTTAAAAAAAATATTGTTTTATAAATAACAATGTGTTTTAAGTAAATTTGACAAAACAATGTGCAATTATTTTAGGAGGGCAACACGGTTGGAGTTATGAGGAGAGACATGGGCTTCCTCCACTTCTTCGTGAATGGAGTGGACCAGGGACCGGCGGCATTCAACGTACCCGAACATGTTTACGGAGTTATAGGTAAGCTTTCTCTTTCATTTTACTTTTACCAAAGAAACCACTTATTTGTAACAATGGATTATAGATAGAAAATTGACAATGTCTGTTGATAACACTCGTATATTTCGAGTTTGTCTTCCAGATATACTTCATCTTATTTCAACCTTTACTGGTAAAGGAATGTATAGTACTTTGATATTTAGAATAAAATGACTGATGATGATAAAATGTTTTAGATCTTTACGGGCGAGTAGCCCAAGCCACCATCGTTAGCAGCTACTTACCGCCCACGATGTATTCTCCGGAATCACCACTCTCTTCGGAGTCAAATAATACCGTTTACCCGTGAGTATAATAAAATTTATACGCCATATTGTAGTGATATAAATATCGTTCTACTAGTTATTATTAAACTTTAATTTATATCCAGGAGTACAAGACACATTAATTAATGTTTGCATGAGAGAACACGCAACAAAAATTTACGTGACGTCACACCTAAGTACAATATTATTTGCAAATGTCATAAAAAATGTTACTGAATTTTTTTTGCTTATTTTTTTGGCAATCTCACTTTCACTCAACGCGTGAGATTTCACTCTAAATTTCACGCATGGAATGCGATGTCCTCTCAATCTCACACGTCACTCTCTCACAGTGAGATGTGTTTCCACCGCGTGCACGGGCGCAACGCGCGTCTCAGCCGCAACCGCGTGATCGCCTCGCGCGCTACCATCTACTCGGAGTTCAACGACGCCGTGCTGTTCAGCTCGCGGCCGCTGCGCGAGTGTGAGATGTTCGAGCTGCGGATCGACAAGATGGTGGACTGCTGGATCGGCAGCCTGGAGATTGGTACGGCTCGTCATATCTACTCAAACATAGTTATAACCGCCACCATCTACTCGGAGTTCAACGACACGCCGCCGTGCCAATGTTGTATGTACCACAAAATGGCCGGTATCATGTCTTGTGTTTTCGTGGAGCTAGCGGTTCAACTAGGGCATCCAATCCCGCAGCATTTATGTGATCTCGGTATTTGCGGGATTCCCGCAAGTGTGTATGTGGTACATTAAATTGTATATTAGTAAATATAGTGTAAGGATTGAAGGATACAAAAGAAATAAAAATCAACATAGCTTTATTAGTTTTAATTATCAAATCAGGCAAGAAGTACGATTATAATGACATATTATTTTTTTTGGAACACATACACATATATCACGGCTATAATTCCCTAGAAGGGGTAGCCAGAGCCAAGGAATTATAAATTCCTCAGCCACTTTTGGAAGTTGAGTGGGGAAAAGGCGGTAAAATAAAGGTTTTTAGTGATGGGTCTCCAACCGCATCGCCCAAAAATCCAATAAAAAGCCCCAATACCCTTAGTCGCCTCTTACGACACCCGTGGGTAGAAAGGGGTATAGACATTTTTTTGGAAATGTTTTCGTAAGATACATAATGTAACTAATGTATCATCTGCCAGGCTGCGGCCGCGGCGATTCACTCTTTTCGCTCGCTTGTCAGTAGTCGCGCGGCAGCGCGCGTAGGACGGTGTTTTTTTGCTGCAGATCAGTCCCGCAAATCCCGCGGGATCCCGCGCATGTAATCCCGCACAGTGCGGGACTGAAAAATGATGCGGGATCTCGGAATAACGAGATCTCGGAATACCGGGATTGGATGCCCTAGGTTCAACGATAATGCTTTGAAATTAGCTCTTCTAGAAAATACTAAAATGCATTCGAAAGTTAACTAAACCTTAATGATGATGGCCATTTTGATTTTACAAAACACTTGTAGTCCGGTCAATTTAGGCCTAAAATAAGGAGGAAGGTTACATTAATTCATAAGAAGCTGGAAATTGGCACAATTGTTCAAAACATGATTATAAATGAAACCTCAAAAGTCCCCATCGTTCCGAGGTGTGCTAAAAATTTTACACGAGGTCAAAGGGCACAAAAATGAGTTTTTTGCGATTTTAAGCGAAACGGTGAGTTTTTTTTCTAAATCAACCCTGTATAAAATTGTAGATCAGAAAATTCTCTACAAAAAAGATATCAATATTTTTTTTCCTAAAAGCCACCATTTTGAAGATATAACGCGTTGAAAAGTTCGATCATTGGTAATCTTCATACTTTGCAAACGTACGCCACGTATTAACATCACTTATAAGGTGTTATAAACTAGCTTCTTTACCTCCAACCTCACCTCAGTAGCTGCTCACCAACATTTATTTTGGGTATATTACCAAGTTCAAGTGTGGCTTGGTAATCAGCTGGACCCTAAAGACTGGGGTTGGAAGTTGGTCGATAATACATTAGAGCCAGTTCTAACTTTACTTCCACCAGCACCTGAGAAACTTCTCAACTCAATATTTTGCAACTGTAAAAAATGTTGTAATGCTGAATGTGGATGCAGAAAAGTTGGACTGTTTTGTTCCTGGCATGCACAAACTGCCAAGGCCGATCGTGCTCTAATGTTGAGTCAGCTAATCTAGAAGACTCATATGATACCAATGAGGAATCGCTAGTGGGACAGTTGATCTGTGAAATAGAAGAAAAAGAAGAACAAGAAGAAGACGAAGAACAAGAAACAGTAATCCTGGAAAATTACGAATCAGACGAGGAATATTAATCATTTCATTTTCAATTACACCGCCATTATTTTAACCAACCGATATGTACAATAATATTTTACAATAGTTTTAAAACAAATAAAATCACTGCAGACCCGTGGAATAGGCCTACACGGGATACCACGTTAAAATAAAACGCGCTAGTAGTACACAAGTACACTACCTCATAGGTGGCGTGGAAACGTGTGCAAAGTATGAAGATTACCAATGATCGAAGTTTTCAACGCGTTATATCTTCAAAATGTTGGCTTTTAGGAAAAAAAATATTAATATCTTTTTTGTAGAGAATTTTCTGATCTACAATTTTGTGGTGTGCTGATTTTGCGAAAAAACTCACCGTTTCGCTTAAAATCGCAAAAAACTCATTTTTGTGCCCTTTGACCTCGTGTAAAATTTTTAGCACACCTCGGAACGATGGGGACTTTTGAGGTTTCATTTATAATCATGTTTTGAACAATTGTGCCAATTTTCAGCTTCTTATGAATTTATGTAACCTTGAATGTATAAATTGACCGGATTATGTATTTGTGATTGCGACGACACTTCCAATTACTGAATATTTCTATGATCTAAACACATGACTAAAATTTCACTTCAAAATTAAAAAAATATCTCAGTAAGTCACTTTAATCAAATAAAAAATCATTGATCATTGAATAATCATTGTGAAAGCATCGTACCTAATAAATATTTGTGAACATCTTTGCGATACAATTGTCATTCAACACAGGAGTCACCGCAATAAAACCCGAAGAACTAGAAATCCCGGGCGGTGTAGGCGCGCTGGCGGGCACAGCGACGGACCTCAACTGGGACACGTACATACTGAGCGGCGCGGCCATGATGAAGGACGGCGAGTGCGTGCGCAGCGGTTATCCGCTAGATCTAGACACGCTTACCATTGGGAGCCGCGTTGGTAAGCGGTTGTAGGATATGTGTAGCGCTTTTTGGCTAAAAGTTTGTAATTGAGGGCTTTAGTGGCAACCTCTAATTGTTTTATTTTAAAGTAAATTATGCTCAAGCTCAAAATTTAGTAGTAGTAGTGCTTTAGATTTATACTTGAAATGTAATCCGCTTTTTACAATTTCTTTGGATAATTCAGTTCTAATAACGTAAATTGCTATTTTAATGTGGCGAAAGAAGAATGGCTAGGAAACCACATCGGCTAGCCACTTAAACTAAGTTTGTAAACTCATGTATCAGTGTATTCGTTTATAGCAGTGCCATATATCATTATCAGCCAATAGATGTTCACTCCGGGACACAGGCCTCTCTCTAAGACCTGGACTATGAACACTTTGTTGTACCATAATCCGGCATCACTCGCCAAGTTTTCACCTTGTGTCGGTTATCAGTTCTGCATACATTGTGGCCTGTTCTTTGCCTCTTGAGTTTCGCAACGATTTGGCTTTGTCAGTTACCCAGTTTCTTCGATAGAACAACATATAGAATGCTCTTGCAATGTTCAGGTATGATGTGGCACGCCGACCGCAGTCTGCACTACTACCTGGACGGGATGGACCAAGGCCAGGCGTGGTACGTGCCGCATCTCAACATATACGCGGTCGTCGATCTATATGGGCAGTGTACTCAGGTGGGCTAATTTCATTTTTGGTCTTGAATTACTATGATTACATTTATTTTATAATACATCTTTAAATTTCTACTAACATTGAAAATTATAGAGGGCAAGCTATTAAATTTTTGAGATTACTAAACATTATTTTCGTTTTCCCGGGAAATGAACAGGTTATATTTGTCAGTGGATCAGTTATGACAACGTTCTCTAAAGCTTTGTAAATTTGTTTGATGTTAAATCTACGTGATTTTCAGAAATATTGATACCTCTTTCACTTCTTCGGAGATATACGCTGAACGTTAAATTAAACAGATATAATTTTCGCAAAATACAATGAGTATTGTATTCATATATAGTATATCCTTAGAATGACAAGGCGTTAACATATGTTTTATTGACACACTACCCTTCATCAAGGATACAAATACAACCAAATACGATACGAATAGATTAAAAATCTAAAGACTAATTAACAAACGTCGTTCCAGGTATCACTTATCCAAAACGAGGAGCGCCAGTTCAACTACAACGGCTGTGCCAACTCCGAGAATTCGTTGTTGACCAACCCCAGGCTGTATCAGTCACCGCAGCCTCCGTACTGGTACGAAGTTTCTAAATTATGTACATACATCATCTTATGATTTGTCTTGTGTGGTTAGCTAGAGCACACAATGGATTCTTTTGGATAAGTCTCTACATATTGAATGAGACGACTGAGGAAGTTTTAACTCTGTAGATTGTGTGGAAATTTGTGATGTTGATAGCCATAAGCTTAAATCAGCTTCATGAAGAAAATTTTGTAAAAACATCATTATTTTTATGCTGCGTACAAAAAACAAGGCCTGTTAAAAAAAATAATTAGAAAGTTAACCTTAACCCGCTGCAACAACACACTACGGCTGCCGCAGTCACGCATCACTCGCTATCACTTGTAATTGCCTTATTATTATTGCTTTCTTGTGGTTCAAACCAAAAACGATAATATCGCACGTACCTCTTCTAACTTTTTGTAAAAGTTAGTCTTGTCTCACTCGCCTCTTCGAAGATCTAACGAAGTTTTTAACACAAGTAATAATTACGGCGCTTACTAATCGATGATCGAAGATTTGAAACTTTGTTTCGTGCGAGAAAGGCAGGTGGGTACAATTGTTAACAGGGCTTAGAACAGATACGAATGTTGTTGTAATCGATCTGAAGAGTAGACCTGCACAATGTAACAGTGTTGACTATAAATTCCACATAATCCTTAATCCGTTCCAATCTGGTTCCGTCCTTCCCACAGAACTTTCAGTAGTGCCTTCAATACAGTTGACTTCGATATACTGCTAGCACTACTTGGCTCTCTTAACATATCTCCAACGGTGATTGACTGGTTTCGTAGTTATTTACTAGGACGCCGGCAGCGCATTCGAATTGACAATTCGTTCTCTCCTTGGCGTGAGTTAACTGCCGGTGTTCCGCAAGGTGGTCTCCTCTTCTATTTGCAATTTTCATTAACAGTATTTCTCACAAACTCACTTCTTCCTACCACCTTTATGCAGATGATCTCCAAATCTATATACAGAGTAATATTGAACAATTAGACATGTCCATAAGCTTAATTAATAAAGATCTAGAACGAATTTTGCAATGGAGTGAGGCATATGGGTTAAAAGTCAATCCAAATAAATCACAAATAATAATAGTCGGTAGTTCTCGAATGATTTCTAGGATTCATTACAAATCACTGCCGCCTGTGTTATTTGACGGAACATCAATCCCTTTTAGCCCTGTGGTAAGGAACTTAGGCATTATGATTGATAGCAATTTATTTTGGTTACCCCAATTAGAATTGGTAAGCCGAAAGATATTTGCGTCTGCGGGCTCCCTCAGGAGACTGCGTGATTTTCTACCTACTGCTACCAAAACTGCGTTAGCTCAGTCTCTACTCCTTCCAATTTTGGATTACGCTGACACCTGTTATCCTGATTTAACGGAAGAACAACTTAATAAACTAGAGCGTCTCCAAAACTTATGCATCAGATTTGTTTTTGGATTGCGCAAGTATGATCACGTGTCTGTTTATCGCACTAAACTTAAGTGGCTTCCTATTCGCCCCCGCCGCAATGTACATACTTTGTCCCTCCTTTACTCTATCTTGTTCAATCCTGCCACCCCCTTCTATCTAAAAGAACGTTTTCAATTCCTCTCTTCTTCCCATAACCTTAATTTACGTTCAGACCATAATCTTCAATTATCTATTCCCTCTCATACAACCAATTTCTATGGCTCTTCTTTTTCTGTACACGCTGTGCAATTGTGGAACGCACTTCCTGTGGAGTTATTTTGATTGGCTAAATCACTGAATGTGTTCAAAGATCTGGTGAAACAACACTATCTCACTGAAGCGCTTAATAGTGTTTCTTTTTAAACTATATATATTTATTATATTTCTAAAACGTATATGTATATTTTATTTAGGTATTTGTATTGCTTGTATACCTATATATAAAAGTATGTAGTTATATACATATATAGATATAAATAATATAGATAAATAATATTTATATTGTTATTTAAACTAAATAAGTTAGTTTTAAGTAAGCTTAATAGATTATTATGTTTTTTTGCCTTATTTTGTGCATCTACCCAAATAATTAATTTATCGATCTCACCTTCCAAAGGTTGTCTGGAAGAGATCGCTTTTAGCGATAAGACCGCCAATTGTACCTCACTGTAAACTGTTTGATCATATTATTATTTTTGTAAATTTGTGTTTGATGTGCAATAAAGAGTTTTTCTATTCTATAATCAAATACTATTGTTACAGTTTCTCCGAATACTGCGGCGACAACATAGTACTAATGCACGGGTACACATACGCCAAGCGGATGACAACGGACCCGGTCGGCGGCCTCGTGTTCAGCGCCGCGCATCTCGCGCATGGGGAGGTATTCGAGGTAATATTAACGTACTAAATATAGCTGTGAAGTGTCGACTTAGAATAGCACTTTTCTTCACCCCATTTCTTCCGGTGGGTGTACGTTACAGGCGACTAACGGTCCAGGGGCTATTAAAATTTTTTTGGGCGATGCCGTTGGAGATCCATCCTTTGTTTATCTTTTATCCCCTCAACTTTCCAAAAGAGCCTGAGGGATTTTTATAAAATATAAAATATAGGCATTTATTAGTACAAACATATACATACTTATATCAGACTATAAATCCCAAAGAAGTAGCCAGAGCTTCAGAGTTTGAAATTTTTCCGCCACTTTTGGGAGTGTAAAAAAAATAGTAAAATAAAAGCATCATCCGACAGCCACTTTGTTCGTCAACGCTTGCTGGGATGTGGTTTTAGTTAAACTAAATTTTCTTGTCAAATAACATTAACTATCGATTTCATTAGTCTTGAAATAATGACCATAATAATATGTCACATTAATACATGCACCAACAAATTTATTTGGCAGTAAAATTTATTGTGATAATGCGTGAATGCTATGTATGTATCTTTGTATTAAAATCCCCAAAATTCCTGCTTACTAAAATATATCTCCATTACATTACCACTCTTTGGTAAACTATTATTTAATCTTCGATACTTATTATACAGGTGAAAATAGTGGAGTGCAAAAGCGGCAATTCGGGCGGGTTCCGTATGGGAGTGACCGACGTGAATATTTTGAACGCGCACGTGAACCGCAGTTTGCCGCCCGCCATTTCTTATCTGCCGCACTACACTTCTTATATTGATGGTAAGATTATAGTACATACAGTATATATTATATTGAATTGAATATAATATGTATATATTATACTCACCCCGTTAGTTCCCATTGGGCAGGCAGAGACTATCCATCGCCACTTTGTACGATCCTGGAAACCTCTCTAGCTTCGTTCAAATCCAGCAATATTTTCATACACGCTCTTTTATTCTTTATACTTCGGACACCTGCACTTTTCAGCACATTCTCTATTTGGTCCAAATGGGTCCTCCGAGGTTGTCCTTTACTAACATTACCTTACACATATAGATTATGGTCTCTTTTAGTATTTATTTAGGAGACTATATTTTTTTTGTTTATACAGTCATAGTTTTCATAACAACTTTAACCATTTTGTGTTAAAGAATAAACGTAATGGTTAAAGTATAATATTAACAACGTCGGTACATGCTTCCGTAGTGCGGGCGGCCGTAGCACGATGTCCCGTTGTATCGCGCCGTCGTCGTTCGAATGGCTCCGTCCCGGGGATCGAAATAGACCCAAGAAGATGACTATCTAATTCGTTAATGAGCTAGTTAGAAAAAAATAAAAAACACTATATAAATAAAATACTAATTGAAAACTCGTTCGAGCACTCAAGCTTGTGCGTAACACATGTTAAGTGCCTTATTGTCAGCTCTAAGAAATCTCTTGACCAAGAGTAAGTCCGTTCTGCTCACTTTTATGAATCTTTCTATTTAATTGATTTTTTATGTGTATATAAATATTATAATAATAACTTTCCAAAGGTCGCTACATGCGTCGTACGAGCGCGGGCGGCCGTAGCACGATATTCCGCTGTATCGCGCCGTCGTTCGAATGGCTCCGTCCCGGGGATCGAATCGGACTCAAGAAGACTACGGACTCGAGAGTGCTCGTCTTTTACAACTCTGAGATACTTGATGTCTGCTTCGAGAAGGTTCCTGATGTGAGTTTTGTGCTTTTACTGTTTTATCATTAAATAGATATAGAAGGCCACAAATGGACTTTCCTGACTGAAGAGATGACGTGATTTGTCATTAAAGTGATTTTTGGGCGGTGAGGTCTGAGACCCATCACCTATCAACCTTTCTTTTACAATTGTCTATTCTTTCTTGTTCTGAAGCTCTGATTACCTCTTCTAGGTATATATATGAGTATATTTAGTGTTACCATTAATGAAATGAGGCTTAACAAACGGTTATTGGGCGATGAAACGGTGCAATATATTAGGAAAAAAATACAAAATATTTTTTTTTCGTTTGCTACCTTTTATTTTATTTTAAATAATTAATATGACTTACATGAGAAATCTTATAATTTTATACTTCATGCATGTAATAGGGTCAAGTTATTGCAACATTGCACCTAATTACATAGAAGTCATCATCATCATCATCAGCCCACACTCGTCTTCTGCTGGACATAGGCATCTTCCATGGCGCGCCACCTCTTCCTATCCTCGGCCAGCCTCATCCAACCACTCCCGGCCACCTGCTTTAGGTCGTCGGTCCAGCGGGCTGGAGGGCGCCCCACACTGCGTCTGCCAGTGCGTGGTCTCCACTCAAGAACTCGTCTTCCCCAGCGGTTATCGGTTCTTCGGCAGATGTGACCAGCCCACTGCCACTTCAACTTGCTGATCCGATGAGCTACGTCGGCCACTTTAGTTCTCTGTCGGATCACTTCATTTCTGATGAATACTCATAGAATCATATAATCGATGATAATCATAGAAGTACTTCTAAGATATAAGAGCTTGCTCGTCTGAGAGCAGTCTCTCAGTCGGAGTCGGGTGCTTGGTTGCATGCGTTGCCATCTCCGCATTTAGGTACATTTCTGGACAACAACTCCCTGCGTTTAGCCGTGGCGCTTCGTCTTGGATGCAACATATGTGAGCCACACCGCTGTATTTGTGGTTCATCGGTCGATTCGCTGGGGCGTCATGGGCTACATTGTGTCAAAAGCGCAGGGAGACTCTCTCGCCATCACTCAATCAATGACATCGTCCGGAGGGCTCTCGTGTCTGCTGACATTCCATCCGTTTTGGAACCACCAGGTTTGTGTCGCAGCGACGGGAAACGTCCGGACGGTCTCACTTTGATACCGTGGGAGAGAGGTCGTTGCCTTTTATGGGATGCTACGTGTGTATGTACATTGGCGGCATCCCACATTAGCTCCACAAGTTTAACTCCTGGGGCCGCGGCGGAGATGACAGCGCGGCAAAAATCAATGAAGTACGCGCAGCTGATGGGGAGTTACTTGTTTGTACCATTAGCTGTCGAGACAATGGGGGTGTGGGGATCCCAGGGTAGACACTTTGTTAGGGAAATTGGTCGTCGCTTGAGGGATCGGGGATTGGACTACCGCTCAGGGGCATTTCTGGTCCAGAGGATTTCGCTCGCTGTGCAGCGTGGAAATGCTGCCAGTGTAATGGGAACCTTTGGGCCGGGTATGACTTGGGGCGGTTTGTTTGCCTAATTTTGACGTGTTACTTTTTTTTTTTCTATTATTTTTGATTTAGTTAAAGTTAATGTATGTATGTATAATTATATTTTTTTATTATAAATATATTTAACGTAATTAAGAGGTGGTCTAAAATAAATTTGAATATTATAGTTAAAAAGATATATAAGATTATCTAAGATTTTTATATAGTCCCACAGAATGAGCTTCTCATATATATTTTTACACAATATTTTGAACTTTACGGTCTTCAGATTGGTTTATTTAGAAACTTTACTAATAAGTAATAATAAATTCAACAGAAAGTGTACGTGGTGATGGAGCTGTACGGCCGCGTGACCAAGATCCAGGCGATGTCCAAAATACCCAATCCCGCACCGCCTCTGCCGCAACCAACAGGTATTATGATATGCACAGTGTCTTCTTAAGAATTCAGTTGTATTGTCATGAGAACACAATACGCACTTTGTAAATTCTTTTTAACTTGGTCTTAAATTATTTTAATTAGTTATTTATGATTTATTTTCAAGAAATGATAAGTAGTAACTTACTTTAGGGTTATTCTCAAAAACAACAAACCATTAAAAAAATTGTGTTTTAAAATACTGTGAGACTGTGACGCATCTTAATTTTAAACCCTCAGTTTGAAAACTAAGTAATCAATAAAATTATATTGCTTATAAATATTACAACCAAAATATTCACCAATTTGTCAAAAACGACTTTTATCTCCATTGCATCATAGACAAGTTAAAAAAACCACTCTTATCTTTTTTCAAAGCCACAGTAACAACAGCAACGGTCGAAGAAGCATGCAAAGTGGAAACCACCGCGATAGTGAATGTGAAACCAACCACACCAGTGGCAGACAGCGACAAACGTAGGAACCCGCTGCCATACACCTTCCATTACGTGCACGGGAAGAACATTAAGCTGTGTAGCTCAGGTAACTGTACATTTGTTAGTCTGTAGTCTTGGTTAGTGTGAAACCAACCACACCAGTGGCAGACAACGACAGACAATAAGAACAATGGGCGTGAGTATAAGTAGGTACTTTTCGGATGCAGAGAGGCCGGGGGACATAAATCTTAAAAATGTGTAGCGATCGTTTCAGATTTAGAAAAACGTCAGTCATTAGAAAATATTCTAATAGGATTGTTGTTAATAGGTCTCCAGCCACATCGCCCATAAATCACTTCAAAAACCCCAATCTCCTTAGTCCCTTTTACGACGCTCTCTGTGAGAAATGGGTTACATACATACATACATACATATACTCACGCCATTAATTCCCATTGGGGTAGGCAGAGACTATCGATCGCCACTTCGTACGATCCTGACAAACCTCTCTAGCTTCGTTTGCATCCATCAATCTTTTCATACATGCTCTTTTATTCTTCAAATGGGTTACATACATACATACATATACCCACGGCTATAAATCCCTAGAAGGGGTAACCAGAGCTAAGGAATTAGAAATTACTCAGCCACTTTTGGAAAGTTGAGTGGGGAAAAGATGGCTATATAAAGGTTTTTGGTGATGGGTCTCCAACCGCATCGCCCAAATATCCCTAAAAGCCCCATTACCGTTAGTCGCCTCTTACGTACACCCACCGGAAGAAATGGGTTAGTGCTATTCTAAGCACACACTACACAGTAAACTACATCAGCTATTAGACGTTACAGCATAGCAAATATCTATTTACTTATAATTTTTATTGCCTGTTTAATTTTCAGATACAGTTGCATTACGTACATCCGGATACAAGGAGGGGATTGCTGTTGTGAGCCAACCGCTGAGAAGGGGACATAATTTTAGGGTAAGACACCAAAAAATATTTCAATTTAAGCATCCTTTATAATTTTATTTACTACCTAAAAATCGTTGCTACAAACACCACTCAGGTTAAATTAAATAAACCGAAAAAAAACAAGGCCCAAAATATAGAAATATGTTGATATGCGAAATGTTACTTACTTTTTTTAGTTGTTGGTGTATTTTATAATACCCAATAAAAACGGCAAATCTCTCTTGAAATACATATGTTCATTTAGAATAAACGTATCATTGTATATCACAACCACTCATCGTAAAATCTGCTCCTCGTATATTCTACCATATATTAAAGTGAGTTTGTCGTGTAGTGCCGGCTAGAATGTCGCCACCCCTTTCTACCCATGGGTGTCGTAAGAGGCGACTAAGGGTATCGGGGCTTTTTATTGGATTTTTGGGCGATGAGGTTGGAGACCCATCACCAAAAACCTTTATTTTACCGCCTTTTCCCCACTCAACTTCCAAAAGTGGCTGAGGAATTTATAATTCCTTGGCTCTGGCTACCCCTTCTAGGGAATTATAGCCGTGAGTATATGTATGTATGTATGATGTAAAGTGAGTTATGTACATTTTATAAGTATGGAATTATATTTTTGATGCCATTATTGTTTCGCATACTTGTCTATTATCTCGAAGGGCTTTATATGTTCTTTAATATATATGAGAAGTTCAAGTGTATGTAATGTAGCACAATAATAAACTTGTAATAATAAATGTTTTGAGAAATCAAATACTACTGTCATAAGTTATTTTGATGAAGTATCGCGTTTTAGATTGTAGCTATGCCTGAGTTTTATTATATTGTACCATTTCTTTATTTTTTTGCCAAAGCAACTAATTTTTTTCTCTGTTTGTTTCTAAATATGTACTATATTTTGTCTTTTACGATTTACTTTTCTTTGTTTTTCATGCGATTGCAACTTGATTATTAAACTGTTTGATTCTAAAGAATGATATTAAATTTGTTTCTTTTAATATTGACTTTTCAAAATATTTTAATTTACTGCATTTATAAATAGATGGGTAGTTTCGGCTTAGAATAGCACTTACCCATATCTTTATGTGGGATTCGTAAGAAGAGTAAGGGAATTGGTACTTTTTAGTGTATTTTTGGGCACACATTTATTTTACATTCTAATCCACACTCAACTTCCAAGTAGGTCTGATGTAATTATTATTCTGAATCTCGGGCTACCCTTTCTGAGATTTTTAGCCGTGAGTATATTTATGTATGTTTGAAAATTTATAAATATTTATGTGAATTTCCTGTATGCGTAACAGTAAATATAACTGAATATATTTATTTGGGACATGCAGATTGGGCGGATTTTTATATGCAAATTTTTATAAAAGTGTCTTTTTATTGTTTCTTTTAAGTACTATCTTGTGTTCGACCTTTTTGAAGTTTACTTTTCTAATTGTTTGTTTTGGTTATGCAGTTTATTAGTTGAAAATGATAATCAAAGCGTTATTTTACTTTATATCCTGAATGAAAAAAATATCTCAAATTGGTTTTGTGATCAGCATGACTTTCCATATTTTGCATTCCGAATTCCTTACTTAATTATTTAATATAATAGTTTTTTGCGATTTGATAGGAATTATTTGTTATAGACATTTATTATTTCTTTCATGTGACGCAAACTTTCAAAGATATTCGATCCTGATAATCTTTCCAACTCTTGTTCTAATGTCGTTGCTCTTTTTGTGCATTTGCGTAGTTACATTCAAGTATGTAATTTAACTCCAAATTACGTCACATTTAATTGTTAAAAATACCCAAGCACCCAAGACGTTTGTATACGTTTATTCCAGTTCCGCATTGACAAGATAAGTGACGAATGGTCAGGCAGTGTGACTATAGGAGCCGTGGGCGTGATGCCTTCCGAGCCCTTGCCTTCAACGGCCGGGGCCCTGGACCCTCCGGCTTGGCTGGCCTCCAGCGAACTACTTAGCGGTAATGGGACCCTGGTAAGTTGAATGTCAATGTCAATGTCAATTAAAGTGGACATTTTAAATTCCGTAAGATAAGTGATGAGTGGTCTTCGACGGATGGGGCCTTGGACCCCCAGCTTGGCTGGCCTCCAGCAAACTCCTCACCGATACTGGAACCTGGTAGGTTAAATGTGATTTGGAGTGGATATTTTGAGTTGCGCGTAGACACGATAAGTGAGGAATGGTCGTGATGCCCTCCAAGCCCTTGCCTTCAACGGCGAGGGTTAAGGGCTGGCGTCTAGCGAACACCTTAGTGATAATGGGACCCTGATAGGTTGAGTGTCATTTAAAATGGACATGTTAAGTTAGATAAGATGAGTGGTCAGGTACTGTGGGAGTAATGTTCTCTGAGCCCTTGCCTTCGGCGGCTGGGGCCTTGGGCCCCCGGTTTGGCTGGCCTCCAGCGAACTCCTCAGCGATAATGGGATTCTGGTGAAGTTAGGGACATTTTGAGTTCGTTACTTATTGCATCTATTTCTTACGGACGGGAACGCTTTTTAACAATGCTTTCCCATAGATTCATACATACACTCACGCCATTAGTTCCCGCTGGGTTCCCGCAGGGTCTATCGATCGCCACTTTGCACAATCCTGCCTAACCTCTCGATCTCCATTTATCATCAATATTTTCATACAATTCATTATTTTTTGTACTTCAAACTCTTTCCTTTTTGAGCGTATTTGATCCAAATGCTCTAATGAATTCTACCCAATATTTAAATGAACTGTTTATACCAGGTGCAATCCCACATAGCCGAGCTAGATGAACTTTGCGAGAATTCGGTGCTGAGCCTCCACTTCCGCTGCAACAGCGAACTGGTGCTGGATGTAGACGGGAAGGTGGCCGGCGCTATAGCCACCATTCCGCGGCTTTACAAACACGTCTTCCCCATCATAGATCTGTACGGGAAGGTGTATCAGGTGAGCATATTGGGAACTCGTACTGTTCGTACTGTTTATGGGTCAGAAAAATCCTTACATTCATTATTACATAACATAACATAAACGTTCACGCCGAATATCCCCGAAGGGATTGGCAGAGGTACTAATACTTCTGAACATCACGTGACTTTGTCACCTGGTGTTCAGAGTACCCACGTTTTGCACGGACTGTGTACTCACGTGATAGGGGGCAGGCCTATCGCCGTTTTGTACGAATACATTGTCACATGACTAAGTACAACTCAGCCATGTGGGTTTCCTCACGATGTTTTCCCTCACCGTTAACAACCATGATAAATTAACCACACATATGTCATAAATAAAAGATGTTATTAAAGGAAAGAAAAATTTCGACACTGGCGGGGTTCGAACCCGCGACCTTCGGGTATACGCCCCCGTCGCTCTGCCAACTGACACTGTAGCTCAGTTGGCAGAGCGACGGGGGCGTATACCCGAAGGTCGCGGGTTCGAACCCCGCCAGTGTCGAAATTTTTCTTTCCTTTAATAACATCTTTTATTTATGAGTAATAATCCCCACATGAGGAATTCATGTCAAAAAACATTAAATCACACATATGTCTTTAGAAAAGACAAATTGGTGTAGGCCCGACCCAGGATTTGAACACTAGTCGTTTGCACGATAACCGAGTGTTCTACCCACTGGGCTATCACGGTTGCCCAGTATTATTATTCGTATAATTGCAGTTAATTATTCTAGAAAACTTGCAAGTTGAATTGGCCTTGAATGTCTTTTGTTTTATATTTTTAAACGTATTATTTAATACTTAAATCGTAACTGAAAATGTAATATTAATGTTTTTTGCAGGTATCAGCACTCCTGCATCCTTATGTGGTCGCCAGCGGCACCTCAGTGGACTTGCCAAGTATTACTGAGAATCTCAATGAAGAATTTCAAGCGGAACCAGACCAGAGTCCCCACGAGTGCGTGTCTGAATCGGGAGAAAGTCACAACGTTCATTACAAGAAGAAAATGAAATCGTACGGCGATAGCAATGACAATCTCGTGGACGAAATTATTGAACCTGCGATCTTGGATCAACCGGGCACCAGCGAAATAATGCCGGAAATGGAAATAAAGCCGGAAATGGAAGTCAAGCCAGAAATGGAAATAAAGCCGGAAATGGAGATAAAGCCCGATATTTTAATAAAAAACGAGTATCTCAACAAGCTGGTGCAATCGCAGGCGCTGCATCATAGTTTCCTGACGGAGTACCCTCGCCGCTCGGACAACAACGACGAAATAAACAGGAACATACAGAAAAGTCAATCTACTCATAACATTGGTAACTTTGAAGAGGTGGCATTGCCTCGGGAACCGGACCGAGCTACGCTAGCGGAGAGGGACCGAGCCATCGAAGAAGATTTCACCGTTGAGAGTTTTTGTGACACGAATATTCAACAAAACGACCAGTATCCGGAAGCAGGGGACGTCGACAATATAGACAATGAAATCATGGACGCGTTAACCATTGACGCCAATCTTCCTGACTTGACTGAGGAGCAGTCTTCCTCAATTGACGATTCGACACGTCGGGACGATGACGAGTCGGAAGCCATAACTTTGGAGTATCTTCGCTACCTGCATTGCGTGCTTTCTCTCAGTATGGAGCAGGAGGAAGAAGAGTCTTGCTGGGAGGCTTCCGAGGAAGGTTGTGAGCATCTGCACCTGGTGCTGAAGTACTGGAGTTACCTCGTCATGCCCTACCCGGAATTGCGGCGCGTTGTTACCAACTGGGGCAAAGTTCAGTGCTATTGTACCAACTGCAAGCCGGATGCCAGCGTTGAATTAGCAGGTGAGGTATCTTGAGAGTGTATCCGGCATTCATAGAAAATAGTAAAAATATAACTTAATTTATCGCTACACGATATCTTTTCATCTTGTAATAATATAATATTAAACCTGGATTACTTTCCTAATGTAGTGACTATGATAGTATTATTTGAGCAACCAGTAAGCAATCCAGCCTTGTACATCGATTTATACGTTTGTTTGATATCCGTTAACTTTCATATCTCTCTTTGCGATAATCGAACAAGTTTATACAGACTTTAATAAGCCAAAAGTTAAAGAGCTCATTCTCTACTCATTTCACTGATGGAACTACTTGATTGGAGCTACTTTATATTCCTCTTCTCCTCAGATTACAAAAATTTTGTTACTGTAATCAACTTGGTCCCATAGTAAAAAATATTCAGAATGATATCTACTGTCACATTTTACACCATTTTTTTATGATTTAGGTTGGGTAGTGATCGAGCGCACTCGCAGACAAATAGGCTCTCGCGGAACTGTATGGCACGTGCCGCGAGCCACGGCCTCTTTAGAGCTGGCGGCGGCGGCCGAACCCGGACCCATCGAGCGGCCCATCCCGCTAGTACTAGCTACTGAGCTGGATAGCACCGCTACTGATATGTATGTTACTATATTATGTTCATGAATTGCAGATGGGAAAATATAATGATGGAATTGAAAAGAATAACTCTTTATTGCATACATACATACATATACTCACGGCAATAAATCCCTAGAAAGGGTAGCCAGAGCTAAGGAATTAGAAATTCCTCAGCGACTTTTGGAAGTTGCGTACGGAAAAGGGAGTTGAAATAAAGGTTGTTGGTGATGGGTCTCCAACCGCATCGCCCAATATTCCCTCAAAAGCCCCAATACCGCTAGTCGCCTCTTACGTACACCCACCGGAAGAAATGGGGTAATGCTATTCCAAGCACACACTACACAGTAAACTACATCAGCTATTAGACGTTACAGCATAGTAAAAATCTATTTACTTACTACACAGCAGTCTAAGCCGACACTACACAGCAGACCAAATTTCTTTATTGCAAGCCAAGATATTAAATACTTACAAAAAGTACAGTTCTAACATGAAGTATGCTTGACAGTTTAATCACTACAACTATCTCTTCCAAACAACCTTTGGATGGTAAGGTCAATAAAATTATGATCGGAATTATTACCTATGCCAACCCTACGGGGGCTTACGGCGTAAACGATAAATTTGAGTCATCTCTTCACATTAATACAATAAAAGCCAAAAGCGTTGGTCAAAGTACTTACTTCTGAATCTTTGTAATGTCAATCTATTTACGTAAGTATGGCAAAATACATCTATGGGTAGACCTAAATCGGCAATTGAACCCACACCTCTGCATTAGAAGCACTGCTCTTACTATAACTTTTACTTGAGAAAAGAAAGTTGAGCGAAAAAGGCAAATATATGTCATTTTTGTGCCGGTTTTCATTCTGTCTGTTTACAGAATATTTTTGGACTTTAAATAATATCTTAAAAAACACAAAGTAAAGTACACATTTTACAATTTTTATTATTCATTTACGTGACCATCAAAATAGTTCAGGGTATAATGTATTCCTTTTAAAAGCTGAATGTTTTTAAAAGTAAATTAAAAATTCATTTTTGTTTACAGATGGTATGATGAAGAGGGAAAACCGCACTTCACAGCTCTGGCTTTGGACATTGAAACTGAGTAAGTCATGTCTATTATAATAATTCAATTAAAACACTAGAGTTATAATTGTGGGGAGGGCATGACATATGTGAGAGACAAATATCTTGGTTTTAAAGTGACGACGTCCGTGGTCGAGTGGATAGGTGACTAGCTTCTCGGTCCGGAGGTCGCGGGTGCGATCCCTGCTGAGGGCAACATTTATGTGATGAGCATAAATTATTGTTTCTTAGTCTTGGATATTATTTATATGTATATTATACAATATTCAATATATCGTTGAGTTAGTATCCCATATTACAAGTTTACTTAGTTGGGGCGAACTTAATCTGTGTAAAGAATGTCGTATATTAATTTATTTATTTAAAGTCAAATTGGTGTAATATCTAAGCTAAACGTTTCATTGTGAGATAAATCACTCCTTATGCCTAATACAGCGCTGCGGCTATTGGTAAATTATACGATCCCTTATTTTATTTCTCTGTCTCGCCCTTCTGACTTTTATGTTTGACTCTTCTTACTGATACTTATACTCATGCCCATTATTGCCATTGGGATAGGCCGAGACTATCCATCGCCACTTTGCACGATCTTGACAAATCTCTCTTGCTTCTCTTACAGTCACTATTCTCCTCATGCATGCTCTTCCCACTTCGGACTCCCACCTTTACAAGAACGTTTTCAATCTGTTTTTCGTCTATCAATCACCGCATTTCTCTTTTCAATATCTTCTTCACTTTTTCTACTCTAGTAAACAAACGTCCCAGATATACAAATTATTTCATAGATATACATATTGTTCCACTGTATCACAACCTATTACAATCTCACATCCTATCATACTTTCCTCTCTCTCAAAAATCATTGTCTTGGTTGTCTCCACATGCACTCTGATTCCCATTATTTCAAAAGTCGTACTCGCAATATTCACCATCACTTGCAACTCCTTTACACTTGATGCGAGTAACAGCGTATAAGAGACGTATACTGATGAATCCTCTCATTCTCAGTTCATAATCGCTTTCGCGCAGTTCTTTTATAAAGGCGTCCATGATTCCCTTACTTACCGATCTATTGTTTCATAAAATCTATGTTTTGACCCATGCTACCAGTCTATATGATACCTAGGTACAATTATTATCATCATCATTAGCCAAAAGACGTCCACTGATGGACATAGGCCTCCCCCAAAGATCTCCACAATGACCGATCCTGTGCTGCCCTCATCCATGATCTTGCTTCATCGATGGATTATTATATATTCGCGGTATTTTTTCCAGATCACAACTGGAGAAAGATTGCTTGCTCGCGTTTTTCATATATATGAAAGCGCACAATGCGTGCACTGAAGAATCCTCCGGGCGTTGTTCTCCAGACGACATCTAAATGCGCGACGACTTACTGCTGTACCCACGGACAAACTTATATTGAACATCGTTATCGGTATTGCACGAATAATTTCTACAATATTCCCACAGATGAGATAAAATCATAAGATATAATTACTTTGACAAATTCAAAATTTACATCATGGATACTTTTTTCTTTCCCGAAAACGCCTGCATATACTCGCACCTTGTTTGATTATCACGATCTCCTTAGTGGAACCCCAGGATAAACTTATTTGACTGTACGAATGTGTATTGTATTAGATATCTAATTTTTGACTTGTCCATTCGTGCCACGCAGATAACGATGTTTACACATTATACTCGTATACTCTTCTCTATGTGTGTAGTACTATTTTATCTATATCGTTACTATATATTTTGTTAAGCGATACTAACGCATATTATAAAGGATCTTGAAAATATTCTTCTAGGTTGCCAGGGCAACGTAATATACATTGAAAAGTGATAATGTAACTGTTGGAGCAAAAAGCTAGTCATATTTTTGGGAATGTACGAGGTCGATATTTAATCCTTTTTCGATATTAATGTATACTATAGTAATTGCAGTGACATTCCACTAGCAAATTGATGTTGTAACTTATCATAGCTCGGACTACTAGTAGCAAAACAATATGAGAACGGAACGAAGGTGAAATGGAGTCGTATTTTTGTTATAGTATTTATTAATCGTTATGGATATTTGACCTTTTGGGTGCATCTAACACTTGCATGTTTGACTAACGACACATGCTGTCAATGTCGTTCCTGCATCGTTGTTGCTACAAATGTGTCTTATCATCGTGAATAAAGTTTAATAAATATTAAAACCTATTACTCCATTGAAGTACATCGTGTTGATCGGTGTACTTGGTGAATGCAACGTGCAGTGTTGAGTCATGGATTCTTTGATTTTGCTACTAATAGTCTAACGTATACTAATCATATAGGGTTTTGAAAGAAAGTGACTTGAGAAAAAATTGTGATGGTATCGACCAGACTGTGTTAATTGGAGATGTATTTAGGATAAGACCGTGTAATATATAATAATTCATGACTAGCACCACTACTGCTTAAAACGATTTTCCGTTTAACCATTGAACTAGAAACAAATGGAAGTCGGGTACATTGGCAAAATTCAGACATAAATAGCGCTTAACAGTTTGATTTTCTTTTACACTCTATAAAAAAGACTTTTCTGATAAAAAATATACAATACCATAATAACGAAAAATTATTAAAAACTCAGCTATGTGCAATTAATCAGGATATTTCCTTTACTTTAATATAATTTATTCAATTAGCAAATTAATATTAAAAAAAACCATTGATGATTCTATTAAAATAGATTTACTTTTCGTTAATTACGTCCTTTTTAAGCTATTTGTTTAAGCCAGAAAAACATTGCAAATATTGGTCTATTTAGTAAATATAATTTCTATTTTCTGATAATACGATACAAAGTCATGTTTCTTGATTTAACTGGAATATTTTCTACACAAATTAAGGGCATTGTGGCTATCAAAAAGTAAAAATCATTTATAAAATTGTAGCTTATTAATTTGAACAGATTTTGAGTTCAGACCCGAATTCCATTTGCATGATGCACTTTTAAGTCTGGAAATGATTTCCAAATGCATCGATTGAAAATTTGTTTTTAGTAGTAATGGTGCTTTCATAGTAGTGTTAAAACTCTTAAGTGTTTTATGGACTTCCATTGGAAGGTAGGAATATTTAACAAATAATCAATGTGTAAATGAATTGTATTACTTCCGCCATTAGTTAGGCAGAGCAGTATTAAGTAATTTATTTAGTTAGGTATTTATTTTTTGTTTGTTGTGTTTGTTTAGTCAAAGACTTTTAATTTATTTTAAAATAAACCAAGGCTATTGAATATCTCATTTTTTCTTAACTAACTTAAATTTCTTCGATTGACTATAAGTTGTAATGAAGACGTAATAAATAAAATTAATTTTCTTTACTAATTCGCTTAAGTTTTTTCTCTATTAAGTTATTTATCATTGTTTTACTTCACTCATGAAAAAGATACTCATAGATTTCATGATATCTGTTATTTATAAAACACTGCAATTCTTTCTAGTCAATTGAGGAAGAAAATGTATTCTTTAATATTTTTTTCCACAATGTATATAAGTACCTTTGTTATCATTTATCAAAACTTATTTGAGATGCATCTAGATCTCAGCTTTTGAGGCATTCCATGGTGACGCTCAGCCTTTGTGACGGACGGAATAAGTAGCAATTAAATTTTATTTTCATATATTTTTTATACCTTCATTAGTTACATTAATGTGATTCAAATTTCTGACGCTGGGTTTCGATAAATCAGTTCAGTTTGCTTTGCCTCATTATATAACACAGTGTACCTGTCAATAACCTGTTTTTTCGATTAGCTATTTGATAAACCCTTTGAGACATTATTAATTTATAGCTGACACGTTTGTCGCTCGCAAAAATAGTTGTAATTGGGTTCAACCCGCCAAAAAGTCAACGTGCAGATTTTCACAAAATAAAATAATAATTACTGACTTAAGAATATGTTCTATAAATTCTAACGCACGTTTAAATTAATCTTCATCTTTAATTTTATACTTGTCTGGGGTCACACATCGTGGAATGTCTCTTGAGACATTTAGCCAACCAAAAAATTAATAAAATTTCACATACATAACATTGACTTGAGTATTTTTATTTATTAATTAATTATTATTTATTAAATCATAATAATTATTGATATGTTAATAAATCAACGAACTTCATGCCGTCGCATTGTTTTGGAGTATATATCGGTTTTATATCACCACTGACATCTATAAAAAAGGTAATATCGTATTATTACGTTACGCTTTCTTTCTATATACAAACCTGACATTATTAATATTGTAAAAAAAATTTATACTAAACTGAAATATTGATTATTTGCTTGCGATGAAATTTTTTGACCGTTATTATATTATTTGTATACCGGCTATTAGCAAAAAAAGCTACTCGATTCATTTGTATATTTTTAAAAATTTGTTCTATAAAATAACTTCTTTGTATGTTTCAAAACTCAGTAGTAATCTGGAAATTTTTCGACAGACATTATCCACATTTTAGGCTCAGTTTTTGTAATAGACTAAAATTGATGTTAGTAGTGGCTAACTTTGAAATATTGCATTGTAGTATTATTTGATGTTTTAATTAGGTATTTACCGAAAGTATTAATATTCATAAATATGTTTCGTAAACGTGTTTATCTCATAGATATATTATGATATACTTGATATATAGATTGGCAATACAAATATGACAATAGGCAAAGAGAAGATGGATATAGTTAGCTAGTGGTAAAGATCACTAGAATAGAGGGCCCGATTTAGAGGAAGAAGAATACAAACATGAGTGAGAGAGCGTATCACTGGTATGGCGGATTACTAACTACTGGCTATTGTATTTTTGCCTTAATTGTATCCGTGTCATGAAAGTAGATATTTTTTTTGTATATAAGAACTTAAATATACCATTCAGAATGTCAATTATTAAAATCTTAATTTAGATTTAAAACGTAAATAATTTATGTTTTTCCAATTAAAATGTTATAATTTTCGTTTTTGTGCTTTTAATTATTAATAATTTTATCAATAAAACACATTTTTTTTATTTTCATTACCAGAATTTATGAAATCAAGTGATAATATTTTTTCATGTATGATGCCAAACCTTTATAGGCCTTTATAGCGTACGTGAATGGTCCCACCTGTTTGTCATTTATTGCCAATCTATGTACCTCTTATAAATCTATCGTGAATCAATGTATTTAATGTTAGATTAACAACATATATTTAAAGTACTCAATCATTGTAATATTCACTTCAGCATCGTAATTATTTTATTATTCCATCTTGACAAAGTGCGTCGTAATATCTTAATGCGCATTTACATGAGATATTAAAATAATCACAGTTAGAGCATTTCATCGCTGGCAGAGATATCGTTGTGTCAGCTCGGCCATATTTGATTTAGAATGTCCACGTCTGCCGCCATTTTTCGATATATTTGTCAAACCACTATAGTCCTCCCAAATTCGCTCTAGATAGAGTGATGATCACTATAGCGAATCCATGTTATAGGTTAACACTATTAGCATCTGTCGCTCATCACAAAATACAGCCCACAGATCAAGCCAAATTCATGTTGTAGTTTTATTATTGTTATGTTAGACTAAGTAATTTCCAGAGCAGTAATGGGGAGAAGTGAAACGATGCCAATTTGACGATTGAATGTTTATGCGTAAGATCTCGGTTTGGAGTTTCTTTACCGGTGAAAAGTGTTTTGATTTCAATCATCGGTCAATATTGGTATTTACATCCTCTGACTAAACAGTCAGACATTTTGAAGGTAATTTTATCCGATATTTGTTCTGCAGGCTTTCTCCAACTGTTAATCCAAGGTTGACTGTTGTGGCATTTGTGATGTTTAAAGTGTACATATCGGCTAAGGTTGTCTTTAAAGTTGCGCTGACGGATGTTTCACACGCTGGGCCTGGAGTTTACTTACGACCGATTTCTGAATTGAGTATTTGAGCTGAGAACAACTTAAGTATCGTTCTGTCGCATTGAAATGTTATTAACTGAATGAGAAAAAAAGATACTTAAGTCGTTCTCAGCTTGAATACTCAATTCAGAAATCGGGCGTTAGTCTTAGATAGGCTTATTTATATTATTGAACTCAAAACTATGAGAATTAAAACTGAACTCACTTTTATACATAATTTTACATTTTAAGTGTTTTGTCTTTTTGTGTTCTTGAAATAAATAAATAGATGACACGTACAATTGGCTTTATAATGTTTTTACAATTTTAAATTTCGAGTAATTTTGTGTTGTATGTATCGTAATTTACAGTTTTATAATCTAGTTTTAATCCCAAAATGTTTCGATATCGTTTTCAGAGGCTGTCTATTTCAGTAATTTGTAACGGCTGGTAGTTTAAACACGTCATTAAAGTTTGTTCGTAGGATGAGTCCTGAGAATGTGAATTAAAAAATTATGCTTAGTTGTATTTTCGGTTAAAATCCTTGAATACACAATCTGAGAATTTCGAAACTTCTTTATGAGTTCAAAATATTTTTTTCCTAAAAATTATTCAGAGCAAAAAATTCTTTTTTCAGTTTTAAAAACTTGAATTAAGGATAAATTTTTTTCTGCATATGGATATGATTATGGGTCGTAGACTTACTCAACTTTTTAGCTTACATACATACATAAACTTTAACATATACTAACACCATTAGTTCTCATTGGAGTACTCAGAGACTATCAATCGCCGCTATGTACGATCTTAGCTAACTTCTCAACAATTGGCTCAATATATCTCTTTCGTCACTTTATTGTCATTTAGCCTCTCTAATTCTTGACATTCCTTCTTCTATCTAGCATCACTAACTATCTTTCACACTCAACCTCTCATAAATCACACTATTTTTCCCTTTGTTGCACAAACTTACATTACATGATACGTTCTGAGGGATCTCATTTCCACTGCATTCGCTTTCATGCCTCTGTAGCCATGTCCAACATTCCTACCAGAACAGCATTGTGTAATGCCATACGAGCTTTTTCAGGCAAGGCGCATAAACATAGTCATGTAGAAAGAGGTTAAGTCTTATTTTTATCAATATGTCTTTTCCTTCACTGCTTATATTACTTTCATCCGTCTTCTCTCCGTGATCAAACCATATTAAGTATTTTTTTTTATTACGAGCACCTTCTCTTGGACAGGCTCAAGCCTCATCCTATAATGAACAAACTATAATAAGTTGAAAGAATTAATCAAAGCTGAGTTTTGTTTCTGGTCGAGTGAAATCTTTTCAAACTGAACTAGGCCAGCCAAATGACAACCCTATCTGCCAAACTGTCCACCTACCAGGCAGTATAATAATGTGCAGTACTTCGCCTCGATGTCTACAATATTCATAAATATGGATTCTGTTAAATGTATTTAATCATGCATGCAATAAACTGGTACATAATAAAACACATTTGAGTTTTATTCTTAAAAACCCTCTTAGGTTTTTTTAGATTTTTACCATCTTGCCCGTATCAACTTCCAAATGTGGCTGAGGAGTTTCCAGTTCGGTATTTCCATTGTAACGGGTGCGACACTGATACTGCGTTTTTTATATCAAATATAAATGTTTGTTTCGATATATAATTACGTTTATCAACAAAAAATGTAAGAAAATAATTGTATTTAACTCAAACAAGATCCGTATAAAAACTTGTAA
The DNA here is from genome assembly GCA_963576735.1 of Bedellia somnulentella. Lineage (NCBI taxonomy): Eukaryota > Metazoa > Arthropoda > Insecta > Lepidoptera > Bedelliidae > Bedellia > Bedellia somnulentella. The sequence goes on from OY755170.1 coordinate 17,770,332, forward strand.
TTAAGGGCCCCTTGTACGGCAAATGCTGTTTTTAAAACCGATATTGCATCAGTAAAATCATCATCAGAAAATTCTGAAAAAAATATATGCTTCATTTGAGGATCTTACAAAGTTTGATTCATTTACAGTTACACAATCAGATGAACTTTGCTCGATAGAAAAAGGCTCAAAATTGCCCCTTTTTATAAAACATTTTCGATATTGTGCCTAAAATAATGAACAAATCGACCTTATTTTTACACCAATCTTTAGATAATTCATTTTTTAGAGAATATCAAAGAGGGGGATGGTAAAGTTTTATTTTCCTATTTACAATGACAAAAAACCTATAAAATTACGAGCGATACACCACTCTCCGGAGTTTCCGGGCTTCGTCATTCATCGTCAGCTAGTCGCGCGTGGTCGGGTCGCGCGGTGGCGCTTATCGACGTCGGACCTGTGCCAGTGCTCCTCCCGTCCGGCGCGCGAAGTTTGACGCGTAAACTAAAAGTGCTAACAGACGATCGAACATGTACGGCGCGCACCAGTGTTCGTGGTACGGGCCGTACCAAAAACGAACGTGTGTAGCGTGGTTCGCCGCACATAATTATTATTAATATTGGTGCGGGCTGGTTCGAAGCGCTTGCGGTGCACCGTGCGATGGTGCGCGCCGCACATGTTCGATCGTCTGTTAGCACTTTAAACTAAAGCAACAAATAGAAAAACCCACCAAGTGCGTGTCAATCAAAATTTTGAAGTCAACACTAACGTCTTCGTGGAGTAGCGGTATACAGTTCGGTTAATGCTAATCGAACCAGGTTCGAATCTCGGGCATCGCAATCTTATTTATTTATTTATGGAAAACAACAGCTTTTACAAAAAATAATAATATTAAATAAAATGTATACATTTCGAAGCCTTTTGTTTTCACCAATTGGCCTAGACCTCGCTTTTATAACATACCCTTTTTATATTATAAATCGATAAAGGACATCAAACTAAACAATTTTGCCCATGGAATGCCTATCTTAAATATTGTAATTTTCAAAAAATAATAATAATAAAAAATTGTCGTACCTAGTTCAAACTGAGAATGTATAGCATGAGATTCCTTGCTTCAGTGAAAATAAGAAATTAAAAAAAAACATTTGATCTATGATTTTCGCTCTGTAAACAAAAATATAACTTATTTCGGTATTTTCCAGTTGTATTGATCGTCGTTGAAAAATAATATCATGAAAATATATCGGAAAGCGAGCGATTGAACTGGAAAATACCGAAAAGAGTTATGTTTTTGTTTACACCATAGATCAAATGTTTTTTTTAATTTCTTATTTTCACTGAAGCAAGGAATCTCATGCTATACATTCTCAGTTTGAACTAGGTACGACAATTTTTAATTATTATTATATTTTGAAAATTACAACATTTTAGATAGGCATTCCATAGGCAAAGTTGTTAAGTTTGATGTCCTTTATCGATTTATAATATAAAAAGGGTATGTTAAAAAAGCGAGGTCTAGGCCAATTTGCTAACAAACCTTTTTTGTTTTGTAGAGTTAACTAATGTTTATATACTTAAATAAATGTAAATAGATATATGTACACATATTAATGAAAGTATATAATGTCCATATAAATATATATATATATATATATATATATATATATATATATATATATATATATATATATGTAGAAAAAAATATAAGAGGTTAATAATAAAATTTATATGCATATATAACGCATTGCACGCATATGCATATCGCATTTGTAACGGGTGTGACACAGTATAATTTTGCAAGTTTTATGGTAAAGTAAAAAATGTTATAATCAACATTGCTTTATTAAAAATAACTTCGGGTTATAAAATACGGAAAATTTACATGAGATTTGGTCTAAAATCAATCATTTCTTCTTTGATTGGGAAAATTTTTCACCGAATTTGAAAAATTCGTTTTTGTGTTATTACTATTGAATTTGTATAGATCTCAGAATAATGGAAACGAGTGTCTTGGCGTGGTATCTTCAGTCAAGTGTCTTCCATTTAAAAAAAAGTACGAACACCTATGATGCAATTTCTAAACAAATGTTGACAGTATTAAGAAGTAGTTATTAAGAACCCCGGATATGGTATTTATTGTAGAAAAAATCAAATTTATTTTTTTATCACGTAGGGTAAGGTTTCGTGGAAATACCCCGCTCTAAAGTTCTGGCTACCCCTTTTTGGGATTTATGGCCGTGAGTATATGTATGTATGTATGACCCTCTTACTCTTAAATTTTGGAATTAAACAACGTATAATTTTTAAAAGTTTTAATGATTTTACAACAAAACTTTCGTATCCAAAAGTTATTAAACTAGTTCTTATTATCTAATTACATTTTATGATCGCAATGACTGCTGTTTTGGGACTAAAAGTTATCATTTAATTGCCGTAGAAATGATCGGCTAAATAATTGTCATAATCAATCTGACAATGTACGATAGAAGTTAGTTCTCCAAAGGACAAGTGGTAAGACAAGCTTTTTGAACGAAATTATTCAAAAAGTCAGGCAATCATTAATAACACTTTCTTATACAAAGTAAAAATATTTGTAACTGTTGAAATTAACTAAAACTAGAACAAAATTTGTGGTATAAATAAAAACTATGCAACATTATTACAGGCAGGTATTTACAACATTATGATAGGGACATCGAGTATTTGCATAAAAATCTAACATCAAATTTACTAATCACTATTTCTCATAAACGTTTTCGGGAGCTGGTCCGTCGTTTTGAGTTCGGTGACTCGTCCATATAACTTAAGTACTTAGTTTAAGTAATCGTATCAGATCCGAAGCAGTCGCGTTATGAAAATATCGTGTGGGAATAGCAGACGTTTGTGTCCGGCTGATAGCTGTACGCTCGGCTTGCATCTCGCGAGTGAGATGAGTGGATCTACCAGACCTTGCACTTGCGCGGGGGGTTCATGGGGGCGCCGGCGGGGCAGCGGAAGTCGCGCGCAAACTCGGGCATGTTGGACAGGGGCCCGATGACGCGGAAGCGGCCGGGCGCGTGGAAGCCGGTCGTGATGCGCAGCTTGATGGCCTCGCTGCGATACACCGCGCACCACGTGTTGGCCGCGCTCAGCCAGAATAACTGCAATTAGGGTGACGATTAGCTTTTATAAACCACATAAATACATTTGCAGCAATACGGTATTTTGATCATAAAAACTAAAATATATTTTATATGCATTGTTTTTGGTAGGCTCGTTTATATGATCTACTCATATATGAACCAACCACAGCAATCTTTCATTGGGTCCTCTGGCTCACGTATTAAGTTACTTAATAGAGGGTTCTTAATGTATACTGATATTATATTTATATTTGAAACTAAATAAAGATTTTGTATTTGTCCTTATTTTAGCTGTGTAGTGTCGGCTTAGAATAGCACTACCCCATTTCTTGCGGTGGGTGTACGTAAGAGGCGACTAACGGACTTGGGGCTTTTTAATGGATTTTTGGGCGATGCGGTTGGAGACCCATCACCAACAACCTTTATTGTACCGTCTTTTCCCCACTCAACTTCCAAAAGTGGTTGAGGAATTTCTAATTTCTCAGCTCTGGCTACCCCTTCTAGGGATTTATAGCCGTGAGTATATGTATGTATGTATGTTAAGCTTGAAGAAATCAAGTGCTTTTGATGGTCCTGTTTTAATAGCCAAATGTGTTAGTGTTTGTCCAGCAATATATTATATTTATTTACCTGTTTCGGGGAGTATTTTTCTAGTCCAGGCAGTCTCGCTTCTTCTCCGTGACGTTTAGTCCAAGCTTGGTAAGCGTAGTAGGCCTCCTTGATACCGCCGTTGTCTGCTATGTTCTCTCCTTGTGTGTTCACGCCATTCAACTGTAAGAAACATTTAGACATTTACAGAATGTACTTTTCTTTTAATATTTACATATTATTGTTTTATAATATATTTACCTTGAGTCCCACATCAGCAACAGTGTAGTTAGAATACTGATCAATGATGCACTTTGCTTTTTCTAAATATTCTTGTTTGGTTGTCTCCTGCCACCAGTCTACCAAGTTTCCATTCTTATCGAACTGCCGACCCTGAAATACATATGGTACGTTTAGTTATTGCACTCGTTTTGTTTAACGCTAATATCATTAAGCATAAATATTATTTCGCAGTAACATACGGTAAGACACAGCAGCTTTTCCATTAAAAATTAAAATTACATTAATCACAATTACATCAATTTATAAAATATATTTAATTACATAACATTGAAATAACACCAACAACATATGTTATGGTAAGTAAGTAACAGCCATGTAACAGCAAAGTATTTTTTAACGATATCGTACTTAATGCTCTATACATACATACATATTCTCACGCCGTTAGTTCCCATTGGGGTAGGCAGAGACTATCGATCGCCACTTTGTACGATCTTAATGCTCTATAGTTAACGCTTATTATAAAGTTATTGTGTATGGATCATTTATTGGGTTATCCGAATGGCAGATAAAATATGATTGAATGATGATTAGTAAAATTACCTGATCATCAAATCCGTGCGTGATCTCGTGTCCGATAACGAATCCTATGGCACCGTAGTTCATGTAAGCTGGTCGTTTTGCTGAGAAGAACGCTCCTTGCAAGATACCGGCGGGGAATTCTGTTTAATATAATATCAATTGGAGAGATCATTCATTTATCTATGTTAACATAACGAAATATGAACAAAATATCGGACATATTTATTTCCATCATAAACCCAATCATAAACCAGATTCTCTTAAAATTAAATGAATAATTTTCAGTGACAACTAGGCTTGTGAGAGCACGTATGTTACATGAGAAGTGAGAAACTTACACATTGCTCATACAAAATCTGTCAGTATCTCATTTCTAATATGACATACTTACTCTGACACGCCTCATGCTACGGGGGCAGGGTCACTCAATTTTTTTGCGCCTCCCAGAACACCAAATAACAGCAGAACCATCCCAAACCCGTGCCTGATTATTTCTATCACTTGCAAATAGCTATGATGGAAGAACAGTGTGTACCATGTATCATAAGTTAATAAATTTGTTAAAATTAAAAAATTAATTGTTTTAAAATATTAATATGTCTTTGATACCTTTAATAATGAAATAAAAAACTATAACATACGGATACTATTCTCGATGGAGGAGTAGAAGGCGTTGACGATGGCGGGGCGGCCGTGGCTCACCCAGTCGGTCTTGTTGACGGGCTGGCGCAGCTTGCTGAATAGGTACTCCGTGCCGAACAGCGTCAGGTTCAGCACCGACTCCATCAGCTTGTCAGACGACATCTCCAACTGGTGGGATGTTTTAGAATTGAGTTTTATGCTTTTAAGATTCAGATCTAAAGTAAAAAGCTTTGAAAGCTTGCAGTTTTTGCAACTTAAAAGGATTTGAGCCTCGAAGACTTTAAAGTTTGGGTTTCGAAGCGTTTAAAGATTAAAATTATGCAGTACTATCTCCAACTGCACAACTTTGTTATTAATCATTTGTTGTTATAGCCCGAGGTAGTAATTTTAAAGCTAAAGGTAAAATCAGTATGAGTGCAGTCTACTACTTTCAGGATATCCTTGTTGTGTAATCGATATGTAGGCAACTTTTAAGAACTTGCTGTCTTTTTAGTCTCATCTTGGGGTGACTTTTTACAAGATATCACGTGTCTACTACTTATACTTATAATATATTGTCATAAGTCAGTGTAAAATTTTGAAGACTACATAGAAAGTAGAACGTTTATATATCAAAGTTTCCAATCAATGAGGGATTTAAAGACGTCTTAATATTCTCAAGAACAGTAAAAGTACACAATATTTAAACGAGGTGTACTCGTATAATGCGCAGTGTTAAACCAATTATAATGTATATTTCTATATTAAATGAATATTCAAAGAGTCGGACCATTGTCTAATGACATTCTGAATAAGATAGAAAAGTATAAACTATAATGACTTAGAATTAAAAAGCATACATACATACATATACGGCCATAAATCCCAAAAGGGGTAGTCAGAGCTTTAGAGCAAGGAAGTCCTCAGCCACATTTGGAAGTTGATTGGGGTAGAAATAAAGTATCGTTGGTGATGAGTCTCCAGCAACCGCATCGCCCAAAAATCACTTAAAAAAGGCCCATACCCTTAGTCGCCTCTTACAACACCCGTGGGTAGAATGGGTTAGTGACATTCTAAGCCGGCAAAACACACACAAAACGGTCTACACTAAATTAAATGATAAGCTTTAATTACCCCTTCATAGAATTGAGTAAGCTTATTGTCGTCGAGCATTTCGTTGGGGTAGGCGATGTGGGAAGCCATTGAGTCAGCTTTGTCGAGAGCAGCTTTACGGGTTTCCGGGTCCATCCAGTCTACTTCGAGAAGAGTTTTACGGAACTGTTGTCTGAAAAACGTCAATTATGATTAATTAAAAACCTATGTGTGTCGAAAATAAAGTATTTTTTTTCAGATTAATTGTACTGATAAAAGTAGATCATCCCATTACGGCATAAATTTTTACTGTTAAATATATTCTTACAATAATATTTAACAAAGTATGGTCTCTTTGCTCTATTATTTTCTGTAGATCAAATTGACGCAACAGGTTTAATTGGAAAGGAATGATCAGATTATTATTAAAATTTAGAAACTGCACTTTTATTAAAAGTAAGCAGATAATTCTAGGACAGAGATTGCCTTGTTACCCGAAGAGGTATGCACTTTTATTGTTTCATTTAGTGCCATCACTCACGGCAAAAATGTGTTACTAAATTTAGTTTACTTTTAAATCATAAAGCTTATACCTTATATCATTCACCATTTCCAAGGCATTTGCTTTTGAATTTTCATTGAAGTACTTCCTGATGTAGAGAGCTCCGACGGCTATTGACATACTGCAATGAAAAAATGCACATTGATGTTTTTAATACAACATATTGATGTAAAATATATATAAAAACATTTATATATTACAATTTTTATTTGTATTGTTTTGACGTCTTTTCACCTATCTACTACCATTTATGTTATCTATAAAAGGTAATATGTGTAACCCATTTATAGATTAAGAAAACATAACATTCCTACGAACGACCAAAAGTGAAAAAAAAACATGCTAAAGAAATGAGTTGATGTCTACTTTAGTTGGTTAACTTGACTAAGTACACTAATGAATGTTATTGTGTAAGTTTTAAATGGTCTAGATCATTATTTGTATGCCCTAGTTATCTACAAACATAAGGAACAGAGCAAAGCAGTATTTTCATTGACGATTGCCAGCCAACTTCTTATAAAACTAGTTGTTTTATAATCGTTCTTTAAATAGTAAAGCTTTTTATGATACATATATACTCTCGCCATTAGTTCTCTTTAGGGCTGGCAGAGACCATTGATTGCTACTTTGTACGTTCCTAACAAACCTTTCGAGCGTTGTTTACATTATTACATGCTTTTTTATTCTTTTCAACGCCTGTCTTTATTATTACTGCTAAATTGCACCCGTTTGGCATACACATTCTACTCTACAAAACAATCCTCCTACCTAACACTGGTAGTGTCTGAGCATTCCTTCCAGCGGCTTTCCCTCTCGGTCTTCCCGGAGAGTTCCGTGACGTAGGCCAGTTGACGCCTGCGGAGGTTGTCCGTCAAGTAGGATACGGATGCACCAGCGACTCTCCACATCACGTAGTTGGCTTGCACTCGTTTTGGTGTCTTACGGAGGAGTTCCTGCGAAGTAGGGGATACGTTAAATATGGCTCGAATCTTTTTTTGGTAAAACCTTTATCTTCCATATCTTGGGATTCTTATATAATAATTCATAGTTTTTACATATAACATGAGTGACATGAGAATAATAACTGTTGTAAACGTAAAGTTGCCTTCCGTCACAACCAATTATCATTTTTAGAGTTTTACTTTACAAACCACTGGTCGTTGGAATGTTAACTCGCGGTACGAGCATTCTTCCTTACATATGCTAATTAAAGGTAAATTCTTAGTGAATAAGTCGGTAAATATCTTTACAAATATTAGTTTTTAAAATAGAACGTCGATATTAAACTATGCTGCATATATTTAACCTAAATACCGAAGTAAAAGTTAAAGAATTGAACTAAAGCACAGTTCTTGCCTAATACTGGTTACTAGCTTAAAACGAAAGACGGAATACACAAACAACGGCAAATTTTTATAATATATAGCACGAATTTATATAATCACATAATTACACGAAAACCCACATATGCATATACATACACCCCCGAATACAATTACAGTGGAAGAGTTAACAAAGTTTCAAAAATATTTTAAAAATTTGTTCGTAACTTTGATAAAGATAAACATTACATGCTTTTTTATTCAAACTCTTCTAATATAAACCTGACATCCAAATTATAAATACCGCATCAGTAAAAATCTATGTAATGACAGTGAACCTTTGTGGACCAGCTTGGAAGCATTTCAACTGAACAGGAAATCGATTAACTATTTAAGGAGTAATCGCGTAACATAGGAAAAAAAAACGTACAATCGAATATTCAGTGCAGGGATGAGCTTGCTTTCTTACGCCATTCACTTACACAAGCAAAATTAGAAGTCATTGTTTTTATACAAGTCATCGCTGCAATAACTTAACATATATACTAATTTTCTTGTGAAAAGAAAATGTAACAGATACTCCTCGATTTGAAGGGTTTAGTATACTAATGGCGAAGAAAAAACAAATTGTATTGAATATAATATTAATATTTTTGTTTCCCTAACTTCAGTATATTGTGGATTCGGCCTACGTATTTTCTTAAAAAGTTTTTTCTGCTAACATCAATGATTTAATGCATAGCGCAAAAATTTCCATCATTCCTGTCTATTCACTTTATTAAAATTAAGTTCTCTTCTAACTATAAAAATAAGAGAGTTAGAAGATCTTACTAATAACTAGGTCAAAAGTTAATTTGAACACATCTCATTACTCGTTACAATTTTCCCCACTCAGCTTTGGCTATCTCCTGGCTATCTAGTTGAAGCCGTGAGTACAATTAATAAATAATATTAGGAGACAGGACGTTTACCTCAAGGTCTGTGATGTACTTGGGCACGTTGACGATGGTGACCTCGTCGGGCCCGACGCTGACGTGCGGCGCCAGCAGCCGGTTGATGTACTCCAGCCAGGGGATGCTGCGGAAATACTAGGTTTAGTATGACTACATATATATTTTATCACTAGCTGAACCAGCAAACGTTTTTTACCATAATGTTAGGGGTGGACAATCCTTATCACTTAGGAGCATAAAAAATAGTTATAAACCTATTTTCAGACCAATCGAATGTGTGTGCAAAATTTCATTTAAATTGGTTCAGTCCTTTTGGAGGAGTTCAGTGATAAACACTGTGACATGTGAATTTTATATATTAGATTAAGCCAGATTACTGCATGAGTACCCAGCGCTACTGGGTATATGGCAGTCGGTGAGAGGGAAACATATAAACACAAATGTAATGGGAAAACGACATTTCTAAATGTTTTAATTTCTGAAGATTTATGTTTTACTGGTTTAATTAAAGATGTGGCGTTTTTGATGATTCATCACAGTTTTAAATAGTAAATCTTTTTAAAGATTACCGTGATAGCCCAGTGGGTAGAACACTCGGTTATCGTGCAAGCGACTAGTGTTCAAATCCTGGGTTGGGCCTACACCAATTTGTCTTTTCTAAAGACATATGTGTGGTTAATTTATCATGGTTGTTAACGGTGAGGGAAAACATCGTGAGGAAACCCACATGGCTGAGTTGTACTTAGTCATGTGACAGTGTATTCGTACAAAACGGCGATAGGCCTGCCCCCTATCACGTGAGTACACTGTCCATACAAAACGTGGGTACTCTGAACACCAGGTGACAAAGTCACGTGATGTATTAGTACCTCTGCCAACCCCTTCGGGGATATTCGGCGTGAACGTTTATGTTATGTTATGCTATGATAAACGATATTGACTAGTACACTTAATGGAACTTAATCTAGTAAAACTATAACTTGCCATTTCAAACGGGAATTAATGTAGAAAATAAAAAGCAGCATTTACAAACCTTGGGAATTTCTGGGTGAGTTCAGCGATGGTCATCGGGTTATATAGACTTGTAGCATTCCTTCGTTTCTCCAACGGAAGTGAAATCTAAAAGTAAAATAAATCATATTAAGATCTTATTGCGCTGAAGTCGGGCGACTCGGGCTTCCGATTAATGTTTCCGCTAATTTTGAGCTAATTCTATTAAAAAATACGTTGCCTAGTAATGGGGTCACCGTTTGTTATGCATCAGGTCTTGAGATCTAACGCAAATTTGTAGTTCGGCAACCTCTACAAATCAATACGGCAGTTACAAACGACTCGTAAATATTCCTTTAATGTGTTTTTCTATTGAACCTATTATTAGTAGAGTTATCTTTGGTTAGTATGTCTATTTTCTAGCCCCGTGGTTGAGGAAAAGATAATACAAAACGAGTATTTTTGGATATCTCATTAGTAATTTATAGTTTAACTACTCACATATTTTGTACTGACATGATAGGTTAAGCAATCTAATCTTGCTCTCATGATCCAGCGGTAGAGCGCTGAGGTTCAAACCCAGAGGGCTTAGATTCTATTACACCCTCAAATTTAATTTTTAAGATACAACCCACTTTAAGAAAATATAGTGGTGTTGAATCGCTTGTCATATCTCTTATCGAATCTATATCATATAATATCATTGGTCCCGATTACTATCACGGTAGTAGTCGTTAGTATGTCTAGCGCGGTGGACTAATTGATAATCATCCTATACTGGGTAGACTTGATCCCTCGTTGAGGACATACGTGAGCAGATACTATAGTCTAACTATATTACATAAGTCCTTACATTAGCCAACTTCATCTCGAACTGCAGCGACTCGAGCAGCTCGCTCTTAGCGCGGCTGCGATCGGCGCCCAGCAGCACGGCGATGTCCACCATGTAGCGGTAGTACGCTTGCACCAGCGAGTCGCCGGCCCCGCGGTTCAGGTACTCGCGGCTGAGCCCGAGCGACGCTTGGTCCAGCTGCCAAATACACTCGGTCATGTTATACTTGTATGGTTTTATTGGCTTTGTAAGAGGCCTAGCACGAGCGTTATTTTATCGTGACTCTGTCGGTTAGAATGAGATACAAGTATACGCTACTATGTAAACGCGAAAGGGTATTACCATTAGTACGACGTGATTTCTAGTTAAAAGGTCGCTCGTGCTAGCCAAGCAGTTTTTATAAGTTAGTTCGCTATTTTAATAGCACATTATAAAGAAGTTCCTTGAAAAGAGGGCTTAACATATTATTCATAGATTGCATACTTATTTATTTACTTTGAAAACTTTGAAAATCTTATGCATTTAAAGTGAAAATATTGCTAATATAAACCTATTAAATATATTTTATATTAAGTATTCGCAATTAAAAATAAATAAAATTCGCAAGCAAGATAACAGCAATATTAAAAACACATACGCGAAGCATTAAAAATATATAAAACAGAATAGGTACATAACTTAAAAAATATACTAAAGAGAAAACATTAAATAAAAATATAGAAAGTACAATATAAAATGCGTTCTTACATCAATAATCCGTGATGTGGAATTCTTCACGTCGACAGAGATGGAGAAATCGAGGAAGTAGTCAACGGAGTATCCAGCCTCTCGGAAGCGGTAGACAGACTCCTTCCAGGAGAAGGTGCTCTCGTCCCAGGAGTCCCCGTCGAGCACCGGCCAGCCGCCCAGACGACGGAGCATGTCCAGCAGAGGAGTGGAGCCTCGAGCCTCGATGGCAGCTGGAAACGATCATTATGTTATGAACGATGTATACTGAGGTTCAACTGTTCACATCAAGAATGATAATAACCATACTTGTATCTTCTAACCCATATTAAAATTTATTTCGGTCTCGCTCACACGAAATGAATATTCGTATTTTGACATTTCTGATATATGAGAATACATGGTGATATGATATGCGAGGGAGAAAGAAAGAAATTTTTATGTGGGTAGAAGTGGGTATGCTTATTATATCGTTCTCGGCGTGAAGAGTAGACCTTCCTTTACTTAAGATTTAACAGGACTCAAAGACACTGTCAAAAGCCATGATAAAATTTAAGCGAATGAGTTTTGCCATTCTTAGCCTAATTAGAGTTAGAGGTGAGCCGCTTCATCAAAACGTTTTCATCGCAGAATAAACATTCAGGAGCTCGTGTAAAGCAATTGCATCACTCTCACACGCTCACCGCCGTAACACTTTCACTGCTGTTATTATTACTACTACTACCATTTAAATACTCGTAACTCTGTATCCTTACGATTACTTGCGTCAGCGAATGTTTGGCGGAACTAATATTTCTCAAATGGCGGAACTTAAATTTAATTAGCTAAATATGTCGGTTCATCACACATATTTACGTATGCACCGAATAACTTATCGCCGATCTCGTAATGAAATTATCGATGATGATGCCACGGTCACATTTGTGAGAAGTGCTGAATGTTGTTCAGTTTAAATTAAATGGGAGTATAGATAGTTCTAACTTTTCAAATTGGCATAAATATGTCATGTATACTTTGTGAGGAGCACAGCTGCCTCGTTAGTAGTAGATGGAAACTATGAGTCAGTGAACTGATATTAACAGAACACATGAAAATTTATTCATGTAACGCAAGTAGTGTTGCCCAAATTCAGTCTTGGTCGTCTTGGTCTTGTTCTTGCGTTTTTGCAAGACCAAGACCAAGAACAAGACCGCCTATTTTTAGCAAGACCAAGACCCAGACTGACCGTGCAAGATTTGAGCAAGAACAAGACATAGCCTGCAAGACTCTTGCGTCTTGCAGCTAGGACTTAGCGCTATTTCACTGAGTAGTTAGGTGTAACAGTTCGGTGGATAGGTAGGTACGCTTAAAAATTCTATGAGACGCAAAAAACTGTATCAAAGAATATGAAAAACTGGACCTATGCGCATTACGACTAATACCATAAACATAGCGAATAAAAATATTATTAAAATCAAACTGAGTGCATGCATAGTTATGTTTTAACCATCGGCACTTTGATAATGCGGTATCAAAGGTTTTGTACTTACTTCTCAAAGAAATTTGCCGCTTTTCGGAAGTACATGGTTATGATACACGCGCCGGCGGCTTCTTTTGAAATCTAAAACAATCGTTGCCGCCACGCCGAAATCATAACATTTGACACTATTTGATTGCCGCCATAGGGCGTAGCGTAGGTATACTCATGCAAAATAATTTCGATTTTTTTACACGCTTTATATTATTGATTGATTTGCGGCGGCATCCTTATCATAGAGCCGGCAAGTGGCGAGGCGGCGCGGTAGAAAGCAAGGAAACGTACTATAAATAGAGGAATTATTTTAATTCCAGTTACTTCCATGGAAAACGACATATAAGTCAGTTGATTTTTCGAATTTCTTATCAAATCTTCAGTTATTTATTAATCTGCTTGATCTTTACTATGGCTATATTCATTCAAGCTCACAATGTTCCAATTCTAATACGTTTTTCTAGGATTTAAAGTAAACTTTAATAAATAGTAATAGACTAATAGGTAATTGCAAGACTTGCAAGACTCTTGCTGCAAGACCAAGACCAAGACCAGGTGTATTGGCGCAAGACCAAGACCAAGACTGGCTAAGTCTCGTCTTGTTCTTGCGTTTGGGCAACACTTACGCAAGTATACTTTTTAAAAAGCCAACCAAAGTTTTAACACAAGTTAATTGTCTATTCTTTATTATTCCATGACTATATAAGATATTTTAATATTTCTCCCAAATTAATAATTTACTGTAAAACTACGAAGCTAAGTAATTTGCAGTTCAAAGAAGGTTGATTGGTATCAATCTCAACTAATTATAGGTTACCGTCATCGCCTCTGGGTGGAGGTTCAAGATTCCCATTTTTTCAAAAGAGAAGATTCTTTACATACATACATACATATACCCACGCCATTAGTTCCCATTGGGGTAGGCAGAGACTATCGATCGCCGCTATCGTACGATCCTGACAAACCTCTCTAGCTTCGTTTACATCCATCAATCTTTTCATACATGTTCTTTTATTCTTCATACTTCGGACGCCTTCCTTTTTGAGCACACTCTTAATTTGGTCCAAGTGTGTTCTTTACAAAAAAAATCTTTACATCTATTGTTTTATCTCATCTCTACATTTATATCAAGGTTAAGCACACCCAATCCCAAAATTATCAAATAAGAGTAAGTTAAATAAAAACATTCTGCTCTTTTCAGGTATAGAATATGTTAAACAACTGTTACTTGTGCTCGCCAATGTTTATGTCACGGTGAAAACAAACATTCCCCGGCGTATTATTATAAGCAATTATTAACAGGAAATTGGTCATTGTAATCCGCAACAAAATAGTCGGTGTGCATACGTACTTCTATTCATGCAGGCCTGGTAGAGTGTTTTGGCGAGAACGAATGGTCTAGGTTCATCTTGCTTGATGGGTTCGTCCAGCAGCGCGCGGATCTGTTCCTGCAGCTGGTCCGTGATGATGGAGAACGTGTTGACGGATGTCTTGTCGTCAGGAATACGCGTGTTCTTCAAAAACGATCCGCAAGCAAAATCATAGAAGTCATCGCAAGGCTCGACCGACGTGTCCATGTTCAGCAATAGCTTGGAGGCTGTGCAATAAAAAAATATAAGTTACCGGCCGATGCTTAAAGAGGTTAGGAGATGGATAGATAATTGTAACAATGGGGTACCTGTGTGGACGCAGCCGGGCGTGCTGCAGATGTCGCCCTCGTCCTTGGCCACCACCGCCGGCGGCATGGACGAGGAAACTCTCAGCTCACTAGTCTGTGGCATGTCTGCAATTTGTACAATGGCGTCAACTGCCTGCTCTATTGTTGTATTGCTATTTCAATTAACTATGCTGCGAGAGATGTAATTAAATGTGCTCTGAACTAAATATGAATATTCTACTCTTTTACAGTTTAGTATTGCTATGTTAAAGTTTGTAGATTGACTTAATGTTACAATTAAAGTCTCTTCCAAATTAAATTCGATCAAATTATAAAGAGCAGCGCTTAATATTCTCCCCTTTCCTTCTTTATTTCATCAACAGCCAAAATAATTAGACTCGGTCTCTCTGAGCAACTCTTACGGTAACATCAAACCAGGACAAAGAACTTTTAAATTATATGGTTGTAAACGTAGATACTGCGAAACATTTATCGTGTGATGGACTCCTTAGATATAGTTGCAACAAAAATAATTACAATGGTACATATGGTACTATGTTTAAAAGAACCTGAATACTTATTTCCATTTCGACTATATACAAACCTATTATAATACTTGAGGTTTACTAAGGTCATTATCGCGTAAAATAGTATTGTTAATCTTGATGTATTATTGGCGCTATTCATAATAAATAACCACGAGATCTTACATGATGTATGAAAGAATTGCTATTCCAACCTTAATATAAAACTTAAAAACATCATTAGTAACAAATCGTACGTTAGTCATGCACATTATAAAACGTAACTTTAATTAAGTATAATAGAAGCAGTTCAGCGAAGTGAATGTTGGGCGCGAAGTTGTGTTGACATTTAACGTGATCCAATATAGTCGACTAAAGGCCACTGCTTAAATATCTTATTAGATAATGTTGTAAGATTTGCGATGCAATCGCCTAACTGTTTGCCGAACAATACCGTTGCGGCAACCTGGCCGTTGGTTTGCAAATTATTTCTATCGTCTATTTTTACCATACAATGACAAGCAATACGACCCATTGACAATGAGTTACCAAACCGTGATTTGTTTCCTCGTTTGTCTGACATGACGCTAACAAACTGTGTGATATGCCACGTATCGCCGATGATGAAAGGATATTAGAACAACATTTCTCTTATTGATATTCCACGAGTGCGATAGCAGGCAAATAAGTATCATTTATATTCAACATGCTATCAAGTAGATCGAAATTTCTTCGGTTGATTCTTGTTTATTCACAAACGTAATTGATTTCCATAATTTATTATTTGAATCAAATATCATCAACGATGTGTTTTTCTTATCAATAAAAATTAAAATAAAATGTTAAGTAGTACAGAAACGAGAGCATTCTGTACTTTTTCGTGAAATATGTAAATAATAATTGGTTAAATCCAAAAATATCTGGAGCACTTACTTCAAGTTATGCGAAGTAGCTGCAATGGTATATATAGAATTGATTCTCGCTTGAACTCCCATAAGTTTATGATAACTTAAATATTTGTATATTCAATAAGTGTGCTACTTTCTTCTACAGTAGATAATAATAAATAATCTAAAACTAATGGCTTATTACAAAGTAAACTCAGAACCTTATGACGTACATGCATTTTGAAAAATTATTCAGAAGCAAATTAAGTCTTTCCTATAAAGATAAACTTATCAAAACTAATTGAGGATATTATAAGCGTTTCCTATAAAAATTATGTTATTATAATATTATATTAATATAAAAATATATGATTAAACCATAGTGGTGCCGTACTAACCAGTGAGGTTGTTGGGGTAGCGCAGCAGCAGCGTGGCGAGGAAGGCGGCCAGGAAGCCCACGGCTAGCAGCGTCGCCACGCCAGCGAGGATCATCAGCCGCTTCTCCAGCGACGAGCGCTGCCCCCAGAATGAAGGCCTGAGGAAAGAAACGATGATAAAATATTGGAACAGTCGGCATAATATAGAGATTTTTTAAAGGTATAATGAAGGGTGACCGATAAAATGCACGCATAAAAATGACAGTTATAAAAGTTTAAAAGAGTTATTAAATCATGGTTTGACAGGTTTGGTAATAGTTTAGTTAGAAATTAATTTTGTTGTGAAATTATCGTCCCTCCTTAACCGAATTCGCGTGTTACCGATTTTAAAGAGAATAATCTATTATATTGCTTCAGTTCGTGATTGAAAAGTATTCAATCTTTTATTTTATATCGTAAAACCAAAAAAGGTAGTAAAAAGTTCCTACAAAATGTTATAGAATTAATTCTAACGAACATAAAACGAGGGTCTATAAAAAATCTTTAACTATTTTAAGGGCGAGAAACTACTACATTTACAATCACTTGAGCGCTAGTAAACTAAATAGTTTGTTTATAAAATTTTAAGTCGTGAGTATATGTATGCATCATATATTAAGAATAAGATATTACTATTATTAAATCACAGCCATCCTGCTTCTACTATCTACACAAGCTCGAACAAACTATTGAGCTCACATTGCAAGTTGGTGCGAGCACAGACGATATAATACTATGCTATATACCAGGGACAATTGTTTTTCTTCTCAAATCTTCGTTGTACCGATCTCCCGGGAAACGTCTCAAGATATTATAAATAATATATAATTACCGCCGTGATATAGATAGACTGTTTAAAAAAGACATTGAATCCATTAATTAAATAGCGGATTACAAAACCAATAAGATGCAAGACGGAAAAATGATTGTTTTATGATATTAACTAAAGTAGTGCATAAATAGGATAGAATGCAATCAGTCACGTCGTCATGACTAACTGCGCCGAAAACAAATTGAAAGCAGTTTGAATCTACTATATAAAACACACACTAATGTCATCAATTTACCAGAATAGTTTTAAGAGCATATACTTTTTACGATTTCATTTTACATCCCTTCCACTTTGAAACTATTCAATGTCTATTGCTACTAGGATTACCGCCTGAGATTACAGCTTACAACTTATGTTAAGCAACTACTTATTTGAACAAGGTTGTCCATATATCTTATCTTTATAAGTCTACTTGTGAATTTAATAAAACTACGTTGTACGTGCTTTTGACTTCAATCTTGAACGAATATCTTATGATTAAGCTAACATGAATCAAAATGCTGCCGTATATTTTAAAACTCATAAGCACCAATACGATAAAAATCATTAGGTACTGTATATATCACAGAAAATAGATAAATTTGTCATCATAACACAAATAATGATTAATTATTGTGCATTTCAGTCTCCTCCGTGAAAAGAAAAAAGGCCAAGTTCAATATAGGTACATTAGTCGTCGTAGGCAATCGGCTATTCTGTTCGACACCTTCAGGAAAGTAAGACTAATGATGTTTGGCTTAGAGCCTGCATAATGAAGCTACCATGCTGCGAGGCGCCCTTGACCATGCCCAAGGTCTAGGCAGGCGTACTCTATTATATATACAGACGCAGCTTTACGCCTTTTGTTGCAGGAGTTTCAGAGTCACTAAGGTTTATTTGCTTTGACTTTGAACACCGCTAGATATCACAACATACTAAGCATTTACTTCATTTATTACCTTTTTTATATACCTTTAAATGTACGAAGTATCAATGCGCAAACTTCTTTAAGACTGCTGAGTTCATTTTAGTTACATGACATTCTTATTTTCCTAAACGTAGTAGTAGTAGTATATTATTAAAACACAGGAAAGTACTACCTTATAGTATACTCGGCATGCAAAGTTTACAATTATAAACCATTTTCCGAGACATGATTGAGAAAAACATATATGCAGGATATGAAATGAAACAACACTATGGCTACCGTTAGATTTAACAAAAAACCCATTTATATTTATCTTTGATCAGACCATATATTTTAAGATCACAAATTCTGGAAATGGTTTGCGATCAGCAACCTTTTACTAAATATTTCGTTTCAATTTCATATCACTGGGTATGTGATTTTACGATTAGAAGTTTAGCAAACGTTAAAACTGCATAACTTTAATTAGTTTTTTTTATGAAAACTATTTATATTAGTCGTTAACAATTTGTTTTTGCTATAAAATAAAAATATTTCGCATTAACACTTTGCATGCCAAATTAAAAAATAATTCAAAATCCACATAAAGTTTATTTCAGAATAATTAAAACTAGCAAAAATGCCAGTGATTCTCATGAATGGATTCGGTACGTTGCGTCTTTTATGCGCCGATGGAAGTAAAGACGATGCGAAGGTCTTTTTTTCTGTTATAAGTTGGCACCGTGACACACCTTCCAGCCAGTTTTGTAAGCTGCAGATCCAGTATTTTAGTGGTTCGCCTGAACTCTAAACGAATTTACTCAGCCAATTCACGATGAACGAGCAGCAGATATGGGGTTATCTGATCCTAAACAAGCAAAAACTTATTTGTTTTAAAACTAACGGAGTATATGTTGACTGCCGATATTGTTATGTAAATATACTAAATGGATATAATATTTCTATTGATTCGAATGTGGAGTTTGTTAAAACCTTTTAAATTTGTCTTTTCAGGAATACACGACGCAAATAAACTGGTATGTTAAGAGGTTTTGAGTCTGGCGCTTTATTTGAAGATATTTTTAGAATCTTCACTGTTATCAGCTAATAGACATTCACTAATGGCACCCTCTGAAGTTTTTCACAACGACCGGTACTGTGCGGCTCTCGTCCTTCGGTTTCCCGCGAAATTCACCAAATCGTCGGTTCACCTTGTGGGTGGCCTACGCGACTTCTACTCTAAAACCTTCATAGTCACACGCTCGTTGGCTTGGCACACAATGTGATGTTTCCACGGATCTCCTCGATGTGATTTCTGTATTGAATCTCCCTATATGGCTCTGTCCAATCTTCTTTGGGTGACTCTGACTTGTAAGGACCATTGTAAGCCACGTCTCTGTGCCGTAAGTCATAACTATATAGTTGTTCAAAATACACTTAAATGTATATTACATAGGTGCCAGCTTTTACTTACCTACGGCTGTATTTAGCTTTATAACCACGATAACACGCATACTGGATAAGAACTCCAAAATAACGACACTTAGACAATATTCTTAGAACAATAACTTTCAGAAAAAATAAACGCATTTAGAATAATCGTGCGACCAGCGAACCGCATTGCCTAGAAATGCAAGAATCGTATGCTAATACGACTAATTTATTGACTTCCGAAACCAAATCTGTCTTGTAAAGCAAGTGAAACAAATACGTATAGAAAATATGTTAATTTGATAAACAATACATACCACACAAACTTAAAAGAACAAATATTAGTGTTACGCTGTGTACAAATTATTATTAGATTTTGGTGGCGATCGCAGCCCTATTGTGGCTTATTTCGTCTGTTTTTGTGGCAAGCGGCTCATCAGTTATATGAGCTTATTTATCATAACAAAACACTATTTTATGATGAACGGATTATGATGATTTGCTTAGACGAATAAATTTTGCTCCGTTTTAACATGTTTCAAATTACACGAGTGCTTTGATTGTAGTACCGTTGTTAGTGTTGGATGTCTGTGTAAATGTTACAGCGGCTACTGTTTCAGGAAGTAAGCAAAGGTGTTTATAGTTATAGTGTAGCAAAATATTCAACATTTCTTTAATATCAATTATGAAAACCATACATTTATAAGTAAAGTATAATATCTCGCTTTTATTTATGAGTAAGAGGATGTCAAGATAAATTAAAATGAATAGACCTTGACAATTTCTGGGTTTGATAGAATAATGTTAGTTAATGCTTTAGTATATTTATAATTGATAGAGTTGATATAAGTGATAGCCACGCCACAATCAAGAGCGTGATTGGCATTATTTCTAAAGTTTTCCACGTTATTGTAAGTAATCGTAATGGTTGCGATTCGATTGATTCCTCAACAAGGTAAGTGTTCAACTCCACATGCAACATGCGTGCCCTGACTCAATCACGTTGCCAAATTTCAAATAAATATTATAAATGCAAGCCGCGTCGTTGACCTTTTCGCTGACTTTCAATTATTCATTGCTGGTCAACTACCCCGACATTTCTGAGTGAAAGTTAAGGAATTGAAATTAAAAAGTTTCATTTCACTCGGATCCTAACAACCGCATCATCGTGCAGGCTTATTGCGGTACAATCACTACAATATATTACAATTTGAAACTATACATCTGCATTTGTATACTTTACGAAGTTTAAAAAGTCACGTTAGTTATGATATAAATAATAAATATATACGCACATATTATACGCAGCTCAAGCTAGCCCCAAACTAAGTAAGACTTGTAGGGATCCTAACACCCAAGATAAAGAAACAAACATTTATGGTCATGAACCGGCACCCTCCGGGCCGAGCGCTAGCACCTATTCACTCGACCACGACTGACATATCAATTTATTATTACCGGAATATAACCCTAACCTTTTGTAAAATTTGAGGATCATTTATTATAATGAGCTCTCAACAACTGAACGGGAATATGCAAATAAATGAATTCATTTTATGCGTCTTTTCAAACGCCGCGCCGAGATTGTATAATTATGTTGTTTGACTATAGGCATCCGAAGCTATCTGAAAATCTACTTATTCCCGATAGACCGAGCTCTGACTTTTTGTCTTTTGTGTAAGCTTTAATTGCCATAATTGCATGTCAGACACATGGTTTAAAGAGAGACAAATATATATATATATATTTTATTTTATCACCGAACACACACTTGAAACCCCCAATATACTTAGTCGCCTCGTACCACACTCACTGGAGGTTTTAAAGTAAAATGAATAATAAAAACTTTATAGTTTTTATATTTAGTCAGTGCAACAAAATAGCAATTTGAGAAGCCAATGGTACTATTTTAAGCCTACCACAACTCCATTTACTTCATCCTTAGAACGACACTTTACGTAAAATATTTTTTTCTTCCAACAAGAGCAAAAAGCTTATTATTTTTCTGTAGCGAAAACCTAATATGAGAAGTAGGTTATGTGATGTTTCCAAATTGACACAATTTCCTGCAAATCTCACCTAATATTGGGACGAATCAATAAATATTAACTAGAACGGACGCACAGGAATTGGATTTCGAGTCAACTAAACGTATTGGAGCTGTCTATCTGACGAGGCTCTCCGAATTCAGAAAATTCAACATCTGTATAAATATGTTTTTAACAGTGTAAGGGAACAAACTCCCTTGAATGGTCGGCTATTAATCCTCTTATTGTCTGTGCCCATTTTTAACGCATTTATTAACTATTTGGGCAACCGTGATAGCCTAGTGGGTAGAACACTCGGTTATCGTGCAAACGACTAGTGTTCAAATCCTGGGTCGGGCCTACACCAATTTGTCTTTTCTAAAGACATATGTGTGGTTGATTTATCACGGTTTTTAACGGTGAGGGAAAACATTGTGAGGAAACCCACATGGCTGAGTTGTACTTAGTCATGTGACAGTGTATTCGTACAAAACGGCGATAGGCCTGCCCCCTATCACGTGAGTACACTGTCCATGCAAAACGTGGGTACTCTGAACACCAGGTGACAAAGTCACGTGATGTTCAGAAGTATTAGTACCTCTGCCAACCCCTTCGGGGATATTCGGCGTGAACGTTTATGTTATGTTATGTTATTAACTATTCTCATAGGAACGATTCACTGCCTCTGTGGTCTAGTGGTGTAGGTACAACCTTTTTGATGTCCCGGGGGCTAACACACAAATTCGATTGGTAAACACGTTAACCGGATACTTTCATAGCAGTAGTCGTTAGTGTGCCACCCCGTACCGATTCGCTGTTGCAGTGGCGCAGGAAGTACTGATACTCTATATCTTATACTGTCGCGTCTCAGTGTAGTACATGTGTATTTATTGTTGTATTTTTATATGTTTTCTTGTGTGTTGTATTTGTAAAATAATTGTTTTTCTTGTGCCTACAATAAACGTATGTGGCGAATAAACGTATTTTCTTTCTTTCTTTACTACTTTAATACGGTGGAATATATCCACATTATCTTCAATATTACCAATTTTAGCACGGTTGCTAAAAGTCTGCTAGTATTCAAAAACGTGCAGGTTCTCTTTGATATCAAAATACCACGCAAAACGGGATGAAAGTCAAGTTCAGTTCTGTATGTTCCCATTCCATTATTGTTCAAGTTTATGGACACACAATGTTATGTCGGCATTGACAGGGCTCCACAGTTTCCAATCGTGTTATACACAAAGTTGCGAGCCGGCATATCGGTGTTCTCTTGTTACTCATACTTGCTAAACACATTTGTTTCAAATTCAATTGAAGGTAACAGAACATTCAGTTCACGATGTTTTTCTATCCTAAGCTTTATTACTACTAGAGCGAGATGAGTCCTTAGCGTTACATAGCTAGGCGGCGAAAAACTATTTTCAAAACAAAATATTATAATATTATTGCTTAAATTTTAATCATGAAATCTGATTCCTCCGGCTTAATATATTTTAAATTAACAAGTAACCTGACCTTATTTCCTTCTACAACCAGTAACTAATAAAATATAAGGGCGCAGTAGAAAGCCCTTATCACTCAGAAATATTAAATCCCCATTGTTGGTGAGTCTTTAAAAGCAATGGAATCCTAAAAACTACATAATACATACATATATAAACCGAAGTAATTAGAAACTTGTTTTATATTAGATTATTTTGACCAAGCTTGAAACTGTAGGATCCAGCCAATTCAAGGTTGTGTTTTCTCACATAATCGTATTGTCGAAGGGCACGAGGCACGAGGCGGGCCAGTTCCGCCCATCCGATGCAAAATTGAGTTATTTTAAACGTTTTCAGTCGGTAACTTTATTTACAAGCTTTTACTACAAATTTTGTGGCAGCTCTGATGTTTAAAATAGAAACCTACTGTGTTAGGTATCCGTTTGAAATACATTAGCTTGACTAGACGAACCTAATTATCCAAGTTATTCCTACAAAACTCCCGAAACCATTGTAACATACATACATATACTCACGGCTATAAATCCCTTAACGGGGTAGCCAGAGCTTTGGAATGAGAAATTCCTCAGCCACTTTTGGAAGTTGATGGGGGAAAAGATGGTAATTATAAATGTTTTTGGTGACGGGTCTCCAACCACATCGCCCAAAAATCACCTAAAAAGCCCCTATACCCTTAGTCTTATTGTTAGTTATTATATTATTGTTATCTTAGTGTTATTCTAAGACGACACTACACGGCATACATGTTACATATTATTTACATATTGTTTATTTACAATATATTTAATATACTTAATATATTTTTAGGATTACAAAGCTGTATAATTTTTCACGGTATAACAGTTGTGTATGCGCGTAGGTTATATGTCAAAATGTTGGCTATTCCACATATCCCCCCTGAGCTATCCCCCCTGGGGGGGAAGAAAGGATTTTTTTTCCACATAGTGCTACCAGGGGGGATACTTTTCCGTCTATCCCTCCTGATGAAAAAAAACAACAAATGAGTTTAATGAGTATCATTAATTACAAATGATAATTAGAAAAAAAATCCTTTCTTCTCCCCAGGGGGGATAGCTCAGGGGGGATACTTTTCCGTCTATCCCTCCTGATGAAAAAAAACAACAAATGAGTTTAATGAGTATCATCAATTACAAATGATAATTAGAAAAAAAATCCTTTCTTCTCCCCAGGGGGGATAGCTCAGGGGGGATATGTGGAATAGCCCAAAATGTTCACGCCATCAGTTCCGATAAAAGTAAGCGGACATTATCGATTGCTTATAGTAACGAAAACACTCACCATACATGCACATTACTTTTCATATTAGACCCTATTATATTTTTTATAAACTTACACGTAATCTACTGAGATACCACCCTCATTAGGTGCACAAAAATTAAAAAAAAAATGCATAGCATAGATTGCTAATGTCGGATCAGGAATAAGATATTATCACAGAAATATTCATAAATAAATGAATTAAATAGATATAATAATAATAACCGGAAAAAGCCGATGTAGTTGCCTTTTGGCGTGGGCTTTGGTCGCTGCCTGTTGATCACGAAGAGGGCCGATGGTTCGAGGCGGTCGAGGGAGCGTGCGAGCCCATAGCGCCCATGAACCCCGTCAACATATCCGAGGAGGATGTGGTGGCTGCGATCCGTAAGGCTCCGAACTGGAAAAGTCCGGGGCCGGACGGATTGCACCATTACTGGTTGAAGGGGTTCACGCGCTGTCACGCTACTCTCGCCCGTCAGTTCCAAAGCGCCCTCGAGAGTGGGACGCTCCCGAACTTCTTAACTACTGGGGTCACTCATTTAGCTCCAAAGAGCGATGCTACCGCGGATCCATCACAATACCGCCCCATTACTTGTCTTTGTACAATTTACAAGACCTTGACATCCGTTCTGAGCTCCAAGATTACTCAACACATTGTTGATAACAATGTGATATCTGGAGCTCAGAACGGATGTAGGGGCGGTAGTCGCGGTAGCAAGGAGCTACTCCTCATCGATGCGGTCGTAGGCCAACTGGTCAAACGCAACCGTCGGAACTTCTCCGCTGGCTGGATAGACTACAGGAAGGCGTTCGATTCGGTACCTCATACATGGCTCATGAGGGTCCTCGAGCTGTACAAAATTGATAGTACAGTTCGACACTTCCTCGGGCAGTGTATGGGGTGCTGGAGAACGATCCTGAGTTTAGACGGTCAGCGGATGACGGATGCGAATGACCAAATTGATATAAGGCGAGGGATTTTCCAGGGCGATTGCCTGAGTCCAGTTTGGTTTTGCTTGGCCCTGAATCCTCTAAGTACACTCTTGGAGAATTCAGGGACGGGCTTTCAGTTTCGGAGAGGCGGACCACGCTTGCCTCATCTCCTTTACATGGATGACCTGAAGCTTTACGCCCCCACGGCTGACAGATTGGCGGAGCTACTGACGATCACTAATGATTTCAGTGGTTCCGTCAAGATGGAGCTCGGGGTCGATAAGTGTGCGGTCATTCATGTTGGGAAGGGGCATGTCGTGCACTCTGATGGTGTCGATGTCGGCACCAATCATTTGAGGGCACTCTCCGAGGCTGAAACATACCGGTATCTGGGCATGTCACAAACCATCGGTGTGAAGGTGGCAGACGTGAAACAGGGTGTTTGCGAGGAGTTTTATGAACGACTGAAAAGTGTGCTTAATAGCTACTTATCAGGCGTTAATAAGATCCGAGCCATTAACTCCTGGGTCATGCCTGTACTGATGTACACGTTTGGCGTGCTCAGATGGACTCAGTCCGAACTAGACGCTCTGGACAGACGAGTCCGCACGACGATGACCTCTCATCGAATGCATCATCCGAGATCGTCGGTTATGAGATTGTATATCCCGCGGAAGTGTGGTGGTCGAGGCCTCTTGAGTGCCAAAACCATGCACAACCGCGAGGTATGCAACCTCAGAAACTATTTTTTGACGATGACGGATGATAGTATTCGGGGAGAGGTGGTCGCTAGTGATAAAGGACTGACTCCCTTATCGTTGGCCTCACAGGATTGGCGAACCCCGGAGGTACTTAGCACCTCTGATCGGGAGTCCGTATGGAAAGAGAAGGAGCTGCACGGGAGGTTTTACAAGGTACTTCACGAACCTTTCGTGGACCGTAAAGCCTCCCTGCATTGGCTGCGTTTCGGGGACCTCTTTGGGGAAACCGAAGGTTTTGTCTGTGCAATACAGGACCAGGTTATCAAGACGCGGAACTATCGGAAATACATCCTAAAGGACGGTACCACAGACATCTGTCGAGCATGTGGCCGTCCCGGAGAGTCACTTAGGCATGTTATTTCCGGTTGTTCGGCTCTTGCTAACACTGAGTACTTGCACAGGCACAACCAAGCAGCCAAAATCCTGCATCAGGAGCTCGCTCTAAAATACGGACTCTTGCAACAGAGGCTGCCGTATTACAAGTATCTGCCGGAGCCAATCCTAGAAAACGACCGTGCCAAAATCTATTGGGACCGATCTGTTATCACGGACAGGACTATTCTAGCGAATAAGCCTGATATCGTGGTATGGGATCGGTCGCAGTCGAGGGTGTTTCTAGTGGATGTCACTACCCCTCATGACGAGGGTCTCGTGAAAGCCGAAACCGAGAAGCGTCGGAAATATCTCGATCTGGCTCACGAGATCACCGACATGTGGGGTGTGACTTCGACAGAAATAATCCCAATTGTTTTGTCCGCGAACGGGTTAATTCCAACCAGTCTCGCGACCAACTTGAGGCGGTTGGATTTCTGTGGCGTGTCGGTTCCAGCACAAATGCAGAAAGCGGTGCTGCTCGATACGGCTCGGATCGTCCGTCGGTTCTTGAACCTGACTCCCTGACCCCGACCGACTGTGCTCTTGTCGGGGAGTACCGCCTCTCCCATTTAACATTTATATTTTCATTTTCGGCCATGGGAGAGGCGAGAAACAAAAATGTTTTCCGAAATAATAATAATAATAAATAAATAAAAAACTCTTTATTGCACATCACAAAAAAACAACAATTACAAAAAAAAGATCGGTAAAAAAGCCAAAGTACAACTGGCGGTCTTATCACTAAGAGCGATCTCTTCCAGACAACCCACATATATACGAACATTTAAGATAAGATCATATTAGCAATCAAGATTTGTGGTATGAGATACAAAATATAGTTTTATCAATAGATAGATAGTAGAAAGTTGACTCTGACAAATTGATTTAGCGCATATAGTGGTGTGGCATAATAGTTTTTAGCGTTTTGCCAACCTTGATATGACTTACATGACAATACCTATCATATCTTATAAAAAATATTAATTTTCACGAATTGTACCATGTTGGTAGGTTTCTGAGATGTGAATATAGGCAATCTGCATGCATGGTGGACTTCATGCAATCACATAGTTAAGATAAGATAATTTATAAACTCCAAAATGCTTAATACATGTTACAGCTAAATGTACAAAACAACACGGCGTCAAAAATAAATTGACGCCATAATAGGTCGAGCCTGTTCTATGGACGCCAATTTCCAAAGGAAAATTTACAACATTTACTGGACAAATTTAAATCAACATACATACATAAATATACTCACGGCTATAAATCCCATGAAGGGGTAGCCAGAGCTAGGGAATTAGAAATTCTTCAGCCACTTTTGGAAGTTGCGTGGGGAAAAGATGGTGAAATAAAGGTTTTTGGTGTTGGGTCTCCAACCGCATCGCCCAAAAATCCCTTTAAAGCCCGGAAGAAATGGGGTAGTGCTATTCTAAGCCGGCACTACACAGCTAAATTTAAATCAACTAGTTGTGATACAATAAAATAGACAAAAAATAAAATAGGACAGTGCTAAAACAAAGCTTATGACAGTTTTATACAAACGTTTCAGTAAAGAAATAAAAAGAAATTTAAAATTATTGGAAAAAAATCTTTATTAATTATAAAAAAATAAATAAATATACATTGAATATATAATATATGTGAAAGAAAAGCTCTTCTTCATGCGTGTGTGTGTGTGTGTGTGAGAGAGAGAGAGTATGTGCGTGTGTGGATGTTGGTGAATGAGTGTGGTTGTGTATAAGAAGAATAAAAACACTATATTATATATTTCAAGAAAAGTTATGTTGAGTCATAATCAAGCGTATTTAGCCAATCAGTAACTGTTTTCTTAAGACTGTAGGTGCAAAGGTCTCATATAGGAATTATTTGAGTATTTTTTTTATAAAACAATGGGCCTAAGAAACAGAGAAAGTGGTTTGTAAATTGTGTTTTAGTTTTAAGCCGGACTGGCGGAGCAATAAGTGGGTTTCGTGCTGTCGCAGTAATGTATGCAGAATAAAGTTAGATCAAATCAAACTCAAGAACTTATAAATATACGTTTAGATAAAATAACATTAGAATAATAATAACTAGAATAACAATTAAATGAATTAGACCCACTAAGACGTTTTAATCTTTGAATGACCTTACACAATTAAATACAAAGCAGATGATTTGTACTGTTACGAGGATATCATTTGAAACTGAATGCAATTTAAAATCAAGTCGAAGGTTTGGTAAATATCAATTACACGAATACATAAAATTTCCCAAGCCATTGTTCTGCAGAAATCTGAGCTAAAATATTTTTTTATTCCACATTATGTTTTAACGTTAAAGTTTTTATTTGTTTTTAAATATCCGGAATATTATACTTGGATTTTCCTCAAGATGATTGTGTAAGTTTTAACTATGACTACAAACTGCCGCTTAGGAAGCGTAAGGTAGCAAACCTCGATTTTTCACAGTTTATGGTGAAATGCGACTTTGGAACAATCAATATAATAGGTATAGTTTCAATCTACTACCTATTTAAGCTTGCGGGTCGGAGTCAACTAGATGAGGGGAAAAGATGAGGGGAAATAAAATTGTGAAATAGAGTAGATTGTTTGAGATCTGTTACAAAACTCACGGGAAGAAATGAAGTAGTGCTATTCAAAGCCGAGCCCACACAGCCAACAAAAACTAAACTAATTGAAATATGTCACCTCCCTTTTAGGCTACATTTTAATCAAATATGTAATTAAAGTAAGTGTTTTGTATGAAAGAATATACGTTGAATTAATGAGAGGTTTTCCTTTTTTTCTTTTTTTCTTCTTCCCTGTTCTCAGGATAGATGGCGCCAGACTTGCTATGTTACTGATAGGAACGGAACGTCACACCGTTTTTCACATTTGGATTTAAAGATATCGTAAAACGGAACGTACATAAAAACGTTCTGATTTGAAAGTCTAAATAAATATCAGTTTAAGCCAAGATAGCTTAAAAGTAAATAAACAAAGACGGTATTTATATTTAACATTCTTTTTGTTGTTTTTACTCGCCAAAAAGTTACTCTATGGTGATGTGACACATGTTTTTAAAGTTGACATTGGCGAAATTATTGTGGCAACACGATTGAGGCCACGAAGAAAAAAATAAAGTAAGTAACGTAGTTACATCAACGCCATCTACAGAGCTATAGGAAACTATGTTGTTTTTTTATTTCTCAAAAAGAAAACCTCTCATTATAAATGTACTTTTTTATTTAGTTTCTGTTCGCATTGATTGTCACAATTACAATATATTTAGAATTGGAGGTAAATGTATTTAAGATATCTATAAGTCACCCTGTCAAAAATATCAAAATTTCACTATGACTATATTTTTAACCGACTTCAAAAAAAGGAGTGTTCTCAATTCGACCGTATATTTTTTTTTATGTTTGTTCGCTGATTACTCCGCCATTTATGAACCGATTTTGATTATTATTTTTTTATTCGTAAGAAGGTACTCTCGGATTGGTACCATGATAGGATATCAGGGTCTGATGATGGAATCCTGGAGAAATCGAGAGGAACCCTCAAATTTTAAAGGCAAATGTACCGCGTTTTACATATTTTCTGAATTTATATTGGCATTTGATTCTGAAAATCATATTGTTATGCTGCTGAGCTGATGATGGAAGGTGTGGATCCTCAATCACTAGGAGTTAGGAAACAGTTCTTTCAACATTCTATATAGATTTATACTCCTCTTCGTAGCTTTTATGAAGAGAAGTACAGGTTCACTAAACATTTCTTTTGTTATGATATTGTTAACGAGAAAGTACCATGAGACCAGGATCTGATGATGGCATCCCAGGAAATCGAGGGGACTCTCAATCATGTGACAGTGTATTTGTTCAAAAAGCCCGTTAGGCCTGCCCTGTATAACGTGAGAACACTGTCAAAGCAAATCGTAGGTACTCTGGACAACAGGTGACAATGTCACGTGATATTCAGAAGTATTACTACTTCTGCTAACCCCTTCGGGGATATGCAGCGTGAAAGATTTGAGTCTTTCTTGAGATGTAGATTTGTAAACCATCGCCTTTCGAGGGATTTCAAGAATAATGTAAAGTTACATATGGTTGAGCCTATTTAAAATCGTACCAGAATAGAAATACCGGAAATACGAAGAATAATACAGTAACCGTCGCTTCCTCATCCGAGAGGCATCTTTGCCAGGTCTACCCATCTCTAAAACTCGGAAAATAAAATAATTTTTAACAAAAAGAAAACCGACTTCATAGTTGGAAAAACAACCGAAAATAAACAATCTAGTACTAAAAAGTACGAAATAAGTTTTTTAATTGAATATGAGTACTGTGATTAATACCTTAGCAATTTCTTTATTCCACACGCGTCAGTTCAACCTACCTAAATATTAAAATTCTCTCAAATTAATTTTTGAGTCGGTGCCAGTCAAACAAAAGTAAATTCACCCTACTTTCTATCTCTGATTATTACAATCTAAACAATATATATCTATCGCCTAACGTTTTAAATGGTAATACGTATAAAAATCAATTTACCCTACAACTACAAGGTATCCTACATTGTACATGTATATGAAGTGTTAATACTAGATTGTTTATTTTCGGTTGTTTTTCGAACTATGAAGTCGGTTATCTTTTTGTTAAAAAATATTTTGTTTACTCAGAAAATTGCGTTGTAATTTCTTCCGTGCTCAAACTGTGAGAGAAATAGGTTTTCAAATGAAGTTATTAAGGTTGCTTTCTTAGGAGTACACTTAAGAATCAATAAATTTACCTCCTGATTATGCAAATGATAAGATAAGTACGGTATTCGAAGGGCATGCGAACACATAGATCCTGACCGTTATCACGGTACTCCGGGCTAGCGAGCGGAACTATAGCCATATCATCTTATTCAGAGAAGGCTTGACCTCCTCGTTAGGTACACATAGGCTAATGTGGCATCGTTTGTAATTTAGTCGCATGTGATTATCGTCCCAACAATACACCAATCATAAATACGTAGATAATTGTAAATAAATTATCATGCCATCGAGATGTAATAAACGATGGTTAAGCTTCGCATTAGCAAAGGCATTCTTTTGAAATAAGGTAAACAAGCATATTGTTCTCCACTATGCTATGGTTAGTCATTGTATTTTTATACTGAGTTATGTATGCAAGTGTAGAGTGGGAAACAGTTCGCTTATCAGACTTCAGCAGTAGAGGTGATTTACGACCGTTCACTATCATGTCTGCAAATGTATCATAGAGCAAAATGCGCACGCGCCGTCCTGAAATAACTTTAAACACTTTTTTATATCACTACTTGACACTACTTGATGTTTAGCCATTCGTTACGATGACGTGCTATTCTCTTGCCTATGTTTTATAAATACCGGGTATGTATAGTGTGATCGTTCCGTTACTTCCTTGTGTGTTGTAAAATGTCATTAAAATTGCGGTCAAGCTGACAGCCATACCTAGCGTCTTCCAGCAATCAAATGAACAATGGATCATTTTTGTGAGGATCATAATTTAACATTTTCAAATAAATATAAATGAAATTGTACACTAGCGGAACACAGCAGCTCCGCAAAGGTAGTGTTTGTTTTGAAATATACATGCTTTTTTTAATCACTGGATATTCCTAACGAAATTTAGCGAGATGATATAAGCCTTATGCAAGTAAAAAGGTTGTAGCATCCTATTGGTGAACAAAATATTAGTATCATTTGATTGGCTTTGGAGCTTCTTCATTAACAAACATAAAATACGCCGGTTTCCTCTTTATGACATCATTAGTATTTAGAAAAAAATGAGTTTGTAGTGTCTAATTTATTTACATCTGAATTTATTATATAGTATATATATAGTATATTGACCGTGTAGCGCCAACTTAGAATGCCATAACTCCTTCCTACCCACGGGTGTCGTAAGGGAAGACCAAGGGTATGGGGCCTTTTAAGTGGTTTTTGGGTGCTGCGGTTGGAGACCCATCACCAACGATACTTAATACGTACCACCTTCTCCCCTATCAACTTCCAAATGTAGCTGAGGAGTTTCTAGCTCTGAAACTCTGGCTACCCCTTTTAGGGATTATGGGTTTATATGTGTGTATTAAGAATTAAAATAGTAAAACTTGGAGATTTCTTTTTAGTTCTTTACGGCTAGATGCGTTCCCTTTGAATATGGTTTTGTAAAAAAATGAATTTTATTGCAAAATCGTTATTCAAATGCAGAGAGAAAGATGTTCTTTAATTATCAGAATCATGAACCGATACTTTGAGAAGCAAAGATGTTAGTAACTAAATTTTCATAAAACACAGTTAAAACAACATTTGAAAACATACAGAAAATATTTAAAAAATGTGTAGGTCTTGAATACCTCCTACATCCAGAAATAATGTTCCATAAACCTGTGGAAGTAACTATCTCTGCAGCTCCCGTATACCTTATTCATGGACTGGAGATTGTATCCCCAACACTGCCGCGAACAAGAGGCAAGGAATAAAGATTTCAAGAGAAACGCGAAGTATGAATCATCGCGATACAATCGAAATATATAGTGTGTTGTTTTTAACACTGGATTCAATTTGTTTCATGTCCAACACATAATTATTAATAAATCTGACAAAATTTCAAAATGACTAATAAATAGATTATTCATTTGAAAAATGATGTTTCATTCCTAAATACTTAATTCAACCTAGAAATCCACGCTCCATACCCCGAAGGTGAGGTAGAGTAACTAATATTTCTGGACATCACGTGACAGACCAATCATCGTATCGTATCCGTACATATAATAATAACTCTGGGTCTAAAAAACATGTTATTGATAATCTACGCATCCGATAACCACATAAATACACGCAATTAAGTTAAAAAATATATTCGCAAATGATGTTATTAGTAATGCATCGCCAGCTGCCTTCCCAAAAGTCACATACAGTAGTGTAGTAGTGCAAGGAACCAATCCGAATCAAGTGACTACAAATCCTAACCCTTTGCCAACCTCTTCGGGGATATACGTCGTGAATGTGTTAATTGAGACGTTTAAGAGTTGACTACAAATGTAATACTCATTGTATTTACCAAAACAACAAGAAAAACTCCAGAACACACTTTAGGGTACCATGATGGGTCGCAAGTTAGCGGCAGGGAGCAAAAACGCTTTCTCTTCTGAGGCGTTTTGTTGAGGAATTTTACTGACTGATAACTTGAATCCGCTAAACTGCCCTTCACATAGAAAAAACAAATGTTATAAAACACTCTGAGAAAAACCCTCTTGTAAGAGTCTTTACTCTTTAAATTTTAAAAAATGCATGCCTCTTAAAATATTCTAGATAAAAAGTTTATGAAAACCCACTTGTGGGAGTTCTGTTAGAGCGCCACCTACAGCGGACTCACTCGCACATAGCAGCGTCTCACTCCTATTCCTACATCTCCTCACAGCCCATATATGTAGGAGCTCGAGCCTACCCTATATAGGGTGATTTGGCCTTAGTCCACCACGCTGGCCAATTGCGGGTTGGCAGACTAACGACTACTACCATGTTAGTAGCTGTGACCGACGGCTTAACGTGCCCTCCGAAGCACGCAATCATCTTAATTTTCGGATAATCAGGTGATTCAACCCTGCAATAGCCTTCCAAACTGGGTTAAATCTTACAAATCAAATTTGTGGGTTTACCCCCCCGGGAATCGAACCCCAGATCTCCGTACTTGAAGCCAAGCAACCGCTAGACCACGGAGACAGTCAATTCCTACATCGCGGTTTTAAATGTTTTTCAAGCTAAGCTTACATACAAATTTTTAGTTGGTACACAGCAGGGTGTACTGGCCAGTATATCTTTGCGGTTTCCACACACCCAATCCAGAGGTTAGCGCTAAAATCCTCTCAAATTTATTTAGTGTTCCTGTTTGATAGAATATTCCTTAGAAATACAAAAACAGGCTTAGGGTGGGCTATGAACTCAAAATGGCAAGCTTGATGGATGTGGCGACCTCTACTCGGATTGCACCAGGGACCGCAACGTATGTGTTCACGTTCCCGATTAGGACGATGAAAAAAATGTGTGTTACACCGGACAAAAACTTAGTTAGGTATAAGATCAATGCGTTTTCTTAGCACCAAAACATTAAGACATGACTATTGTTGTGCCATATGTGCATTTAAATTACAGGTATTTGATTAGCATACTAAGTACATATATATATATATATATATATATACCTATATATATATATATATATATTAAAATTAATATGAAATTTATTAGTAATCAGTTACCATCATCTCGACTAATGGTAGTAGCATTACCTTAGCTCGTTTTTGTAGAGTGGCGGCGGCGGCGGCGGCGGCGGCAGCAGTTGATTAACGCGAAGCGCACAATTGGATTAACGTAATCGAGGCAAGGTTTAGTACCGACGACCGTCATTTCTGCCGACTCCAATTGGAATTTATGAGATATAATGATATTTAGACATATATTCACATAGTATTTTCTAAGACTTTCACGATTGCACTTTATAATTAAAAAAACCATTGACTTTCGGATATTTTGATCGCGTGTTATTACATGGTTTTTTAAAGCCCGGCGTTTCGAAAACTTTTCAGTTATCATGGTCACGGGAAGACTGAGGTGTTATTTGTCATTTAACAGTACTGTAAAATTATTAGTCTCTGCCTACCCCAATGGGTACTAACGGCGTGAGAATATGTATGTATGTATAAAATTATTAATACTAACTACTTTCTGAAAATTTATGTTACATTTGCGTTTAATATTTGCTAAGTACAGAAAGAGCAGATACAATTAGCTCTTTTTGTACGCTTATTTTAGTTCGTGGAGGGCTATCCATCTTTTTAAAATTATTCTCAAATACATCTACGATGTCTGTCTTAACTCAATCAGGAAGTTTTGTGGTTATCTGGATCGATGAAATATATACAAGTGTCTTGTTTGTGAGTGAAGTCACATGGAAAGTGTAGTGCAGACAATGCTGTCGCGTGGTTATACCTCTTTGAAGGTAGGTTTATTGAACTATTCAAGGCGGTTGGACTAAAGTCTCCTCAAGCTCGATATGACTACACCATTAAAACTTTCTAAAAGCTCGAACGAACACTTCACAGGTGAATGATTTTGGTAAAATTATTCCAATTGATATTCACACTTTACGTGTTATTTAGGATGAGGAAAAACGAGCAAAATCTCACATGAGACTTGGTTAGCGAGTTCGCATGACGCGACTAACCGATGTTTATATTTTTCATCAGTATTCGTTAACACGAACTAGAGCAACTATGTCCTCTGAAATGTGAACGCAACCTCCCGTATACGGAATTCTGCAATATTTATCTCGCATTAGCACCTCCATTGTTATTTTGCTCAGAAAGGCAGGCTGGTGTGTTTACCTCACCGGATCGCCAAAATACTGCCTCGCTCGCTTCACTGATCTAACACGTTACGCAGCGACCAATCATACTTTGTTTTTATTAGATCTTTGTACGGACACGCGAATTATGCAACTGTATTCAAAACATATGTATAAGAAGTGTAATGATTTACAACATTGAGTCATCGCGTGTTATGTATTTCGTTATATTTCCGGTAAAATATAAGAAAGGCTTCGAAGCTGCGAATTACGAACGAAAAAAGAAACAAAACAGTAATACTTCTATTGAAGTTATTCGCATAACGCTAACAAACCAGTTTTTTCAACGCTACTGGCAATTTGATTTAAACCATCGCATATGCAACTTATTTTTTAAAGATAAGTTTTACAGTCGTATAATGGTGTTTACTTCAAAGTAGTTAACCAGCTTAAATATAACCATATGAACGTCCATCAGTGTTACAGCATGAAGAGTTCGTAATCATAGCATGAGAACATCCGGTCTACTTTTGGTATATTTCCTGTGCATTGCCTGGTTTTCAAATCACAGCAGTATACTACTGAGGTACGGAGAGAATAGTACAACACAACATTTTCATTGAAATCATAAGAGGTGATGGCAAGCAAGTTTAGTCTCTCAATAGCTTTATTTTATTCTGCGATCTTAAACACATCTTCTTATAGTTGTTGTTACGACGAACTCTTCTTGAGGAAAACTCATATACAATACGGGGTGAATAAATTATTACTGGTTCCGAGATCCAATCTACAAATCACGACGCATGTACTGACTTCAATTGAACATCAAAAAAGCATTGTGAATACAATGGTGATAATGCGTTAATTTACAAGTTTGACTTATATGTTTTCTTTGCATGGAATGAGAAAGTTACGTAGGTACAAAGATAAAATTATTTCTAAATGCGAGTAACTATCATTGTTACAATAAATAGCATGCAGCTAGAACGTGACTTCTATTTGCTAGAACCACAGCTCACAATACAACAACGGAGGAGACGTTATTGGTGCTACATGTTACGTGATGTATCATCGTAATTCTAATCAGTCAACGAATTTTTCAATACACAATTAGTGAACAATAAAATTAATTTAGAAGTAAGTCACACTTACTTGACATTATTCCTCATGTTGTAGCTCGTCGGGATGTAGTCTGCGTCGCCACTGAAACAACGAAAACAGTCAGTTAACTCTCTCAACTTTGCCGATAAGTCTATTTCCTAATTTGGTAATTCATAAAATCCAATTAGTCGAGTATTGTTATATAGAATGAAAAAATCTAAACTGACCACGCGTCCTTGCTCGAGTCCACTATCGGGGTCATTGCGGTAACTCACAAAGTGGTAATGCAATATCCAGCGATTATATTAAAGTAGGTGTGCCAGGGAAACAATGGCTGCGGGCGGATGCATCGGCCCCGCGGAGTAGGACGGTCGTGGCGCGTGGCGCGGCTCGTGGCGCGGCTCGCGGCGCCGGCCGGGTCCAGTGACGCGGACTGATTTTACACTAATGCAGGATCTGCGCCGGACTCCGCGAGCGATGTGATCTACCCAAGACTAGCTGGCCTCTGCCGAAACTCATAAATTATACCCGATGAAAGAAACTAAATATCTCGCTCGGCTCTAGTGATGCTACGATCTCTGGCGTGACACCGCTGTACACGTTACTCAAACGTATATAGGATCCAATTTATTAATCAACCATACACGAATTATTACGACACCATACTAATTTATGTAAAGATTTCATATGTGGCGATGTCGCACACAATACAATCAATCGTTCGGGAGATAAACACGACTCATAGGTCGAAGATGATAGCCAAACAATATTGTTTTGGTGATACTGAATATTTCGGTAGCGGAAGATAATGTATGAATATAGTCATTAAAGTAATATTGACGTTGAGCGTAGTAGAATTTTAACATTGTAAGAACAATGCAATTCAATGATAATGTCAGTCAACAAACGTAAGCCTGTACTAATATAAGATGATCAACTTTCTAAAAAGTAGACACCACAGTCGCGCTAATTATGGTTTCTCAAGATACAGAAAGCTAGACCTGCTTTTCCGGATGTTGTCGCTGCCTATAACATTTATGTAAAAGGGTTTTTCACCAACTTCTTTATCTGGGAAACCTGTAGACAGTAAGTTATTTTTTACCGAGTTAAATATTTCATTGGTAGCTTAGTGAAGAAACTTGACCTTTAATATATAGAGTTCACGTGTATGAATAGTAGAATAAAAGAGCATGTATGAAAAGATTAATGGATGTAAACGAAGCCAGAGAGGTTTGCCAGGATCGATCGATAGTCTCTGCCTACCCCAATGGGAACTAACGGTGTGAGACTATGTATGTATGTATGTATGTATGTTCACATGTAATGTATAGGTTATTATTTCTAATTCCTTATCTCTGGCTACCCCTTCTAGGTATTTACAAACTTGAGTATATGTATGTAGTTTACAAAGTTTCTTTTGTAGTTTTATTGTAACAGTTATTCTGTTTTTTGAGAGCAGATAAATTATTTAACAAAAAATGACAAACTCTTTCGTAATAATACGGAGTTTTAAGTAGTGTTTACACTATTTTTTTATTGTAAATAGATTATCATTTGACTTATGCGGTTTGGTATTTGTGATAAGTACAAAAAGTTGTGTTCCTCACATTCAGTTTCAAATAATTGCTCATACTATGAAAAATTACCATCAAAATCGTATGAGAAATGGCACGCTACTTGTAAATAGGTCCCCTTTCTCCGACACGAGCGGCGGACGTCATATGTGTCGCCAACGGTTGATATACCCCCGCGATAGCACCTCTCCGACCAAGTTCCGAATACACACGACAAACCTGCACTTAATGAAAGCTATCTGCTGGAAAACTTTTGATAGAATTTCTGAACGTCATAGTATCCGCCTCACTTCACCCAATATTATTTAACTCGATAAATAATTCATGATTATTCTAAGTTCTGCGTGCGTATGATGTGGCACGTGTTGCCGCCAGGTATAATTTATTTATGAGTTTCATCTCGTTTCAAGTTCACCCTAGCACTAGATTAATTAAAATTCATTGTCATTATCATCGGAACATACGCACACACTACATACGTTTAGCATCATCTGGAAAACATGTCTGATTTTATTTATTACTTATTCGTCATCCTTTGCTGAGAGGGTTGGTAGATAGTGTTTTGATAAAATGGGTTCTAAATAGTCGATTCTATTTTTTACTGTATGCTAAACAGTTTTTTTCTGTTTGTGTATAATTAATAAAACATCAAAAGTACCAAATCTCTGTTCGATGTAGATATTTTTTTATTTTATTTTTATAGGAGATATGATATATGTATAAATATATATGTATATATATATATATACATATACATTATTTATCTTGTAGATATTTATCTAGCTCTACAAATAATATTTATAAAGAGAAAATTTGCTTGTGTGTAATGAACGGGCTTTGAAAATATTAACTCGTTATAAAAAATCTTATACCAATTAATATGACAACTTTCAGAATGGCACACCAATACTTTGATAATATAGCAGTTTTCGGTGCAAAATTTACGACTCTTTGTTTTGACGAGTCGGGCGTATGACAGTAATTTTATTGTTCAGCACAGGTTTAGCATTATTCACTTTTTATATTGTTGGACTCAAACTTTACTATGCCTGTGGTGCTATTTTTGAAGTTCCTGTACCATTATCCATGAATTAATCTACATTCAGTGGTTTGCCGAGTAGTGCCGGCTTAGAATGTCATGGTGTCGTAAAAGGCGACTAAGGGTATGGAGCTTTTTTATGTGGCTTTAAGGCGATGTGGTAAGAGACCCATCACTAATACAATCAATAGTACTTCATTTCTACCATCCTCTCCACTATCAACTTCCAAATTTGGCTGAGGAGTGTCTAGCTCTGAAGCTCTGGCTACCTTTTATTGGGAGTTAAGGCCGTGAGTATTTATATGTATGTATGAGTAGTATGTATGTATGTCAGTGGTGCGCAATAAAAATAAAAACTAATTTTAACCTTTTTTTAATTTATTCCTACTGTCTGAGTTTATATTAATTTATCTGTACAATAAATCTATCTGTATTTTAACCTAACTTTCGTCTCTTAGTAACCGAAAGCATGTCCACATTGTAAGCAGTACCTCACCTAATACTATAAACTTATTATTTAGTATCGGTATCCGCAAAGAACCCTGCGCAGAGGGAGTGCCGCCATCAACTATGTAGAGCTGATCACGAACAGCACTTTGCGTACATTGTTAACCATTACTACTTTAGGTCACTATAGCAACTACAAACATACATTTATTCACGGCTATAAATGCCTAGAAAGGGTAGCCAGAGCTTCGGAATAAGAAATTCATCAGAGGAATCATCTGCAACAATACATATCTTAGAATACCTTTGTACCATTAATGGTAAATCAGAAACAGTAATGTGCCAAGTATAGAACCTTGAGGGACGCCCGTCTCTATTTCTGATCCCTCCGACGTAGTTCCATTAATATTAAACTTTATTAATTATTCCAAGAATATAATTGCGTTTAAATGCGGTACAGGTCCAAAACTACAACTATACCTTTAATGATAAATGTTTTTTTAAAAGTAATCCTTACTTATATTATAAATCAGAAAGGGAATTTGTTGGTTTGTTCTGCTTTCACGCCGTAGCTACTAAAACGATTGCTTTGAAATTTTGCAGACGTATATTTAGAAACCTGAATAAAATAATAGGGTACTTTTTATCCCCGAAAAAATATATTTCCGAAGGAAATCGTGGAAATGAAAAGTTTTGCTTTTTACAGCAATATATAATATACCGAATTCCACTCGGGCGAAGCCGTAGGCGGAAAGCTAGTAATCGAATAAATTGTTTACTAGTACGATTACATAACATAAACGTTCACGCCGAATATCCCCGAAGGGGTTGGCAGAGGTACTAATACTTCTGAACATCACGTGACTTTGTCACCTGGTGTTCAGAGTACCCACGTTTTGCATGGACAGTGTACTCACGTGATAGGGGGCAGGCCTATCGCCGTTTTGTACGAATACACTGTCACATGACTAAGTACAACTCAGCCATGTGGGTTTCCTCACGATGTTTTGCGTCACCGTTAACAACCATGATAAATTAACCACACATATGTCTTTAGAAAAGACAAATTGGTGTAGGCCCGTCCCAGGATTGGAACTCACGCCCTTCTGTTTTTCGGGCGGGTGTTCTTACCCACTGGACTATCATGTCATATACTAGTACGATTACTACTACTAATTGCGGTTTCGAGGAGGTACTACAAAATATAGCTGCGTAGCGTCAGCTTAGAATGGCACTCTCCCATTTCTTAACGTGCGTGGGTGTTCGTAATAGACGACTACGGTAGGGGGGCTTCGTGATTTTTGGGCGATGCAACCCATCACTAAAACCAGCTTAATTTTACTATATTTTCCCCACTCAACTTCTAAAAGTGGCTGAGGAATTTCTTATTTTAAAGCTCTAGCTAAAATTTATAGCCGTGAGTATATGTATTAACAAATTTTACAGCATTCTATATACATACATACACACGGCTATAAATCCCTAGAAGGGGTAGCCAGAGCTAAGGAATTAGAAATTCCTCTATATAAACCCTATAAATGTCTAGCAGCAACATTTCACCTTTTTCACCTTTGTCCAAGTAAAAACTCAAATGTAATTTGTAAACCTAACCCAAATTAACTTTAGAATCAGGTATACAGAAAGTAAAACGTTTTATAAAACTTCGTTTAAGAAATTGTGTTCACTTCTCTGCCCCACTCCTATTACCCAAAGGCAGATCATATGAAGAATTAAAATTAATTAAACTCAATTCTACACATCATCGGAAATTTATTTATTTACTCAACTCAACATATAACATGAGGATAACTATTTATTGTCCATTGATTCCGTCCAAATGGGCCTTTTCCAGTGTCAGTGTCTTCATGTCACACTTATTCACATCATTATTGAGGGCTTAAATCAATTATTGTTAATTTAGTTTATGGTTGCTCAAATACCTTAATTAGTTATATGATATTTGAGTAAATAAATACCAAATACCATTCTTATCATTTTCCTCATTAAACGCCAATTAAGCGTTGATAATGGTTAGTAAACAAGGTGGCATAAGGCGTATAACTATGAAAAGATCGAGTAGGCATGAACTAAATTAGTAATGGAAATAAAAAGACGTATGAAATACAAAAGGCTATCCTCCCGTTGCCTCTCAAGAGGTGGACGAGGGCAGCCACTGCGTCATCTGCGAACCTGTGTACTGTGTATTGTATAATAATAAAATAGTTTTAGCAGTTGGAAAGCGATTCTTCCCATTATCGTAAAATGGACCGCGGCC
Organism: Bedellia somnulentella; assembly: GCA_963576735.1. Taxonomy (NCBI): domain Eukaryota; kingdom Metazoa; phylum Arthropoda; class Insecta; order Lepidoptera; family Bedelliidae; genus Bedellia; species Bedellia somnulentella. Next base: position 17,812,769 of record OY755170.1, read on the forward strand.
GTAAAAACACCCCTCCTATAAAACGTTCACTTCCACAGTTCCACTGCAGCACACTACTCTATTACGTTTATCAGTTTCAACGTAGCCGATAATAATTGTGCTCTTGTTTCCAGTGAAATTTGCACGTTAATTGCTGATGTTGCCTTGGGATTGAGTCTAAGGAGGATTTACTATGATTGGATTCATATATGGCGTATTTGATAATAGTATGCGATGAGTTTGAAGGCTTCAATTAGTAATTAATATGTCTATACAAATACATTTGGTGGGAATAAATTTTAGAACTGTGGTACCCTCAACCTAATAATGTCTTTAATGGCAGTTACAGTCATTTATATTTTTATTGTACTTATTTTAGAAACAAAATAATTAAATATTAAGTCATTATTGTTTTGACTTCGGATTAAGGTTATTTAGGTTTGTTTATTTGTATTAGTTCAAACCCTCAGTATATAATGTCTTTCAATACTAAAAAGTTGCACACGTCTTTCGCAAGGTATGTATGATCATTAACAAAGCGATATAAATAATGCTTCTAGGATATAAGTAAAACATTGCCCACCCCGTCGAGACCTAATCGCGTGAGAGTGAAAAACCAGCACATCACATATAATCCACTTCAAGTCAGTTCGATCAAGGTCTTTTAACTCCATAAATATAAATAAAGTTGTTTTTCTTTTCTTGAATTCAATCCAAACAAATTATATCTATTGCTGAAGCACCCCTACACTGAAAAACTAAAAAAATAATCATCGACACATTGCGCATGATATTTACGAGTAATAAAAATATGATATACGATGTAGCTGGTTCTCCTTATATCTCTGCTGTATAATATTAATAATAACCAACAGATACAGAATACCGTGCCGCATTGAGATGAAAAGAACATTATAAAACAGCTATTTTTTTTCAGACAAACAAGGATGAACTTATGTTTGCCTGTTTATGAGATTCTATTGTATTTTATCGCTTTATGATATGACTGATGTTAGAAAATATTTATCGTAATACGTTTACATATATTTCATATGTATAAAATTAAAAACTGACCGAATGACTTAGAATCAACGCACAACCGAAACTACTATACCTAGAGTCTTGGAATTTGTACAGAAATCCGGTCTTATGTCACGGAGACGAAGTTGCGCGCGGGTCCACAAAGTATGAAAATGAAGATCAATATATTGTAGAAACAGTTGGCAGACGGGTACTAATTAATAAATAAATGGGTATTTAAAACGATCTCAGGCAAAGAAACGAAAGCGTAGTTCGGTTTGACGAGTCTTAGAGACATATAGTTCTAGTCATGGTTTCTATCTGCTTCCTATTGGCGTTCTACGCTATCAGTGTATTTCTAAAGCGCAATATACACTGACCTTCCCGACTAACTATGTATGAAAACTAGTCCGCCGACAAAAAGGTAAATAAACCTCTAAAATGGCTTAGGTTTAAATAATAAATATAGGGAACATCTTTAAGACACCTATTACACCTTTGACCAAGTAAAAACTCAATTTTAATTTGGAAGGCTGTTGGAGTCTTGAATTACCTGATTGTCTGAAAGTAAAAAGGTTCCCCTTTATGCCGTCGGTCCCGGCTCCTATGACGGTATTAGTTATTTGTATGCCAACCCGCACTAGGCCAACATGGTGTACTATGTCCCTAGGGCCACGCCGACCAAGGCAGCGCCTGTGTGCGGAACCTCTGAAGCGCCTCTTTTTAGGGTTCCCTACCAAATGGTAAAGCGGGACCCTATTGCTGTTTGTCTGTCTGTCTGTCTCCAGGCTGTATGTCATAAACCGTGATAGCTTAAAAGCTGAAATTTTCACAAATGATGTATTGCTGTTGCCGCTAACAACAATACACAAAAATAGAAAAATAAAATCATTTTATGTAATAACCGTGTTATTATCGTATTTTATTGCTCAATTTGAAAAACTTAAAGACGTAGAAGCTTGAAATTTTCGCATAATATTTACTTGTATATCACCTTTCAAACAAATAATTAAATAACAGTAAAGTAAATATCAAACGGGGGCTCCCATACACGAACGTAATTTTCTATTATAGATGATAACGCGGAACCCTTCGTGACTTCCTTTAACGAATTTAGACTTTTTATGAATATTTTTATTAGTAAATTTTTACTGAGAATAATTTGTAATATTTAAATTACAGCTTTAACTTAATGCTCATGGGTATAAAACAAAATACCATAAAACGGCCGGGACAAAGTTATTTTTTCTATTGAAATAATGTTTTTTTTTTATCTTAAACAGAAGTTATATTTATTTGTTTAGAAAATTACATAAAAGTACCGACCACTACTTGTAGCATTTTAGCAGCAGCAGATAGTTTCTTTCTTAATTTATTTATTTATTTTGTTTATTTTGCCTTGGCTATCTCGTTCATTTCGACCGACAGGTCTTATGTCCTAACTGATAGAGGCATTTTGAAGGTAAATTTACTCATATAACATCAGTAGTTAATTATCATAAATCATTCTATATGTCCTGTAAACTTTTCCTTACTGTCATTCCAAAGTTGTATTTGTGATAATTGTGTTCGTTTCAAAGTATTAGTACAAACGCACAAGAAGTATCAGTGTAAAATTGACTTTGAAAGTGGCCAAAGGGTAATCCGCAAGGTCAGAAATTTTTACTATTTTTTACTGACTAACTACCGATTTCTGAATTGAGTATTCCAGCCGAGAACAACTTAAGTATCGTTCTGTCGCATTGAAATCTTAACAACTGAATGAGACAAAACGATACTTAAGTCGTTCTCAGCTTAAATACTCAATTCAGAAATCGGGCGTATGTAACTTATTAAAGGCGTTGGTAAGAAAGGTATTCAGTTCAATAATTAAAGCATTGAATAGTCGACACAACGTCATCGCTGATATAACCATAGATATATAAACAAACGTGCGTGCTTCTACACGAAAACATTTATATACATTTCTAGTGTTTTATTTTATTTTTAACGTAGAATATAATAAAACACGTAAATGTAAACTATGATATGTTAGTATTTAATTAATGAACTATGGTAAACACGCTCTAACTTACATAACCGGTATAATTAAATTGAAATTACTAAGTTTTTCCGACATAAAAATCCCGAGGAAAATGTATTGCCATCAGCCCAGAAAAGCTCCCCGTTTGTAAATAAAATAAAAAGTAAAGGAAACAAGTCTCCTATTTCCTGTAATAAATTTTGCTTTCTATAGTAATGATAAGTAATTGTAAACCACCTAGTATTGAAGACGGATATTCGAAGCCTAGTCGTAACCACATCATGCTAGCTACTGTTTAATACTAAGCTCTAATTTAATGATGAAAACCATGTTTATTTTACCCTTACACTTACTTGTTGAATATGTTCAAGTGTTTCAGAGTGTTATTCCATCTAAGGTTTAAACGTTTATTTATCGGGAGGGCGCTCTACCATACTATTTTCGTAAGCTCGAAGACATACACCCACTCACTCATCAAACTCATCCATTATTCATATTGGTTGAAATTCTACATTCTGTATTACCATTTTCGATTTAGAACTAAAACAAATCGGGTGTTTCATTGTTTAAATTACCAGTGGATACGTAGAATGTTTTTGTTCATAAAAACCTCGTGTGGGGATTATTTCTAATAAATAAAAGATAAATAAGGGAAAGAAAAATTTCGACACCAGTGGAAATCGAACCCAAGACCTCCGGGCATATGCCCCGTTGCTCTGCCAATTAAACTATAGTGTCAAGTGGCTTCTAGTGCAAAATTGTTCTTTCCTTTTTTTCTGTTTAAACTTTTTTCAGGTAGTTTTAGCGTTCCCTATCTCCTTTGGTGTCGAAATTTTTCTTTCCTTTATTTATCCTTTATTTTCACTACACGTCAATTTCTAGCCTAATTTTTACTCTACTGTATTCAGTATGCCTTTGTGTTGTGATGTTATGAAATATACACACAATCTAATTTAAAGACAATAATAGAAAATAAAATACGTTTCTAAAGTGCCTACTCCCTAACCCGTGAGTAATTAAGAATTTTATTGAGATCCAATAGATTCAAGTTTAATCATTGTAAGTAAGAAAAGATTTAGATCCCATAGTCATCTCGTCAAAAAAGTGACGAAATAAACAGACGTATAAGCAAAACAAACGGGGACTTATCCGGATATACCGGATTGCAAGACTACTGCGGATTAGTGCAGATAAATAACTAACGTAGTACAGTCTGCTAGCAAAAAGCTCAACTAGAGAAAGCGACCATTGTCATTAAGTATATTCTGAAAGCCATTGTAATTTATGCGGTGTGAATATTATCAAACAATACTTATCATCATAGCAACTGTCTACTGAGTCTAACTCTATCACTAACTTGAACATGGGACGTGTTTTACAACGATACCTTTTCTAAACATAATACATTCGCGGCCTTATCGCTCGCATCGTTTTAGTTAATAAGAACCGTATTATTCTAACTATTCACTAACAAAATTCATGAACATAATTCAGAGAAAACCCGAAAACATCCGAATAATATTGTTGTTTACTTATTAATGTACTAAATGCTCGGAAACAATCACGGCGTTTAATTAAGTATTTCTAACGATATTTACGATTAACAGTAATCTGACTACTTCTTGGCGACTAAGAAATAATCTTTTTATAATTAACTGTTCGGTACAGGTTTGGTCGAGAAAACGCATGACTTTGCCATTAATCCAACACGGTGGTACTTATTCCGTCCTTTACCAATGAACAACATAAGAGCACTGTTTTTACCGAGCTGAAAAATCTACGATAGTTTCACTTACTTTTATGTCAAAACAGCAAAATATAACTGAACAAGAGATACGCATAGTTTGAAGCGGGTATTCCGGCAGACGTCTCATACGCGGCTTTGGTAGAATTAACTGTATTAAATATACTCATTTAAACATGCTGATTTGCAATTCAGAACCTTACTTTAGTGTACACTTTACTAGGTTGGATTTTTTTGACGAGCCGTTGCTAATTACTATGCAAACTTAACTATGATTTATATAATTTACTGTTCTTTTATCGGGATAAATAATTAAGATATAAATAACATATTAACTGAAAAATCTTCATTTACAAATCTTAACGACTAAATAGAAAATCGATTCTAGCAAAAAATACCAATTCTCTTGTTTTCATCTAAACCATTGGCTGAATATAATTCTCTATTACTACTACTATGAGTTTAACCCTTCGCGGTACTAATACGCGATATTATGTTGGTAGCAATAATATAAAAATCACCTAAGCAGTATTTTATAAACGTAATTAATAGTATATGAACACGAGTAGGTAGCTTTTGCTTGCCAAAATCAATCACATTCGAATCCGCATAATGAATATTTATAGACTCTCCATTGTTTACAAAATCCATATTAATTTGGATTTTCGCAGACAATGCTTCAAATTAGGAATGATAGGGAATATTTAATGCCTTTTCATTATTCCAACTATTAAACCTCAACCGCTGACCTTTTGAAAAAAAACCTTAGTAAATATTATGTTGCAATTGATTTGAATAGCAATTGCAAACATTTGAATAAAAAAAGTATTCTTTTGATCTTGAATAGAACTGACACTAAGTTTCATACTAATTACCTCACAACCTTTATTTTTAAAGTTGTAGACAAAAAATCCGGAAATTAAAATAGCGGATAGAGACATTTGATTAATTTGCTTTAAGTTAGCTAAGCAATTTAGTAAGTAATTGTATCCATCAGAAAAATTTAAATATGCAAGACTTAAGTTTTATGCTATAATAATAACATATATTATAAAAACTTCTTTAACCATATAAACACACTTAAAAATTAATAAATAAAACAGGAGTATCGCAGAGCTGATTAAACATATCCTTACCTCATTGGAGGCTCGATGGATGTCGTGTTGTGATTAGTCCGGCGACATGCGATGATTCAGCAGTTGTGTGCTAATTCCGGTGAGGATAGCTGAATGTATGGTGTGGACGTGAGGAGATCGCGAAGTCGCGGAGGTGATGAGGAGCGGTATGACGAAGCTGCCGGGCGGCCGCGGTGAGAGCGACTGAGGCGCGCGCTTCACCAGCCAGCACTTTTATATGCTCTCCTACTTCCAATTACGTTTTCTGTAGCCGGTCTGCCGCTGCACTATACCTTGCAGGTTGCAACCGATTCCGTTGACCCGTACACTAATCAAAATTATCCAATGCGCACAATGGGTCAAGGTATGGCTTACATTCAATGAGGAAAAAATTAATAGAGGAAATGGCTTTGCTTAAAAGTAAGTATTTTAATAAATAACATACACTGGCTGAACTTAATTGCCTCCGGACCAGGTGTTATGTTATATTTCGTAAGTAAAAGGCAAATAAGCCTATATTTTACTACCGCATAAAGCCAGTCGACGGAGTCCAGGGATAATACATAGTGTTGTGAGTATGGCTTTAAAGTATAATTAATAAACGGACCGGAGTTATTTCTATAGTGTAATAGTTAAGTAATTGAGATTATTGACTTTTGGCAATAATTGTAACAGGAGTAAAATCGAAATGATGTAATTTTTTGTATTGAGCTTTTGAAAATAAAAATGCTGATAGAGCGTTTTCTTAGCCATCTCTCATCTCATTATATTGTGGAAGGATAATCCGTGGGAGCTAAATCGAGTCCCTTTTACAGTTCTTAAACGAAGGTCTTTAGACAATTTCGATAACCCTTCAAACACAGTGTAGGTACAGAGAGATCTATGTGTGTTGATATTTGAGTAAGATCAACTCAAATGTCAGTCAAATCAAATGCTCAGCCGATTTCAGCATAATATTTTTCACTGGTTCCTTCTACGTCGAAAAAGGTTCAGCTCTACTAAGTTTTGTGTGGGTCACTATATTTATATTATTATCACCAGAACACTAAAGTATAGTTAATAAAGTTAAATTTAGTTTATAAAGGCGATGTGTTTTTAATACTAATCGTTTTATCTAGCTACTCATACAGTTTTAAGACTAATAACTTAAATGCGTTCCTTTGTATTCTATTATCAGTTATTTTTCCATTCACAGTAATCCATTAAGGAATAAATAAATTACAAATATACTTAACGATACGATTACTCTGCAGTAGATGTATTTATTTGTAGTAAATGTTTACTTATGTATATGTATGCTGTGTAGTGTCGGCTCAGAATAGCACTACCCCATTTCTTCCGGTGGGTGTACGTAAGAGGCGACTAACGGTATTAGGGGCTTTTATGGTATTTTTGGGGTAAGGTAAGGTATTTTTTGGGCGATGCGGTTGGAAACCCATCACCAACAACCTTTATTCTACCATCTTTTCCCCACACAACTTTCCAAAAGTGGCTGATGAATTTCTAATTCCTTAGCTCTGGCTACCCCTTCTAGGGATTTATATCCGTGAGTATATGTATGTATGTATGTATATGTTTACTTACTTTTATACTCAGGTCGACAAAGGATAGTAGTATTAAATAAGTATTCAAAGTAAGGAGGTGAAGAAATAACAGTATATTATTTTAAATTACATTGTTTTGGTTCCATTTAATAAAAATAATTCCTTTCTATAAAACACATTTATCCTTTATATAATTGAATATCGTCGCGTCAATTGCTGAACCATTAAGCTATCTATCTAAGTTGTTACCGTGACAAAAATGTGAGAATAACAAAGATTTGGTTCTTTGTAGTAAATTTGTGGTCACGTGTGAGTTGTGCTCTTAAGTGTATGTATATGTTGCCGACATCTGGAGGCCTAGTACGGGCGCTATTTTATGGGCACGATATCGGTAAGAATGAGATGACAATATATCATACTAAGTAAGAGCGTAAGACATGGCTGTTTTATAACACGCGATATCTTGTTAAAAGGTCGCTCAAACTAGCCATGCAGGAGACCTAGCACGAGCGTTATTTTATCGTTACCTTGTCGATTAGAATGAGATAAAATATACGATAGTATGTAAGTGCAAAAGTGATAGATGTTTTATACCACGCGCTATACAGTTAAAATGTTGCTCATGCTAGCTGGGCTGGTTAACTAAACACCGCCGGCTCCTAATTAGAGGCCACACTTTAGCTAAGCAAGTGGTTCACGTCAATGTTTAACCCGTTCATTAATTAACTGCTGATTTAACTAGATAACTGTAAAGCTTTATTATACAAAATGGAACTATAGTATCCTACAGCAAAAATCATAAAAAATATTGATCGGCCGAAAGTAATGAAGTCAAATATTGTGTACCAAGCATATTTCTCTACAGCATTTTTTGAGTATTCGTTGGCTCTGGCCTATTATAAGAACCAATAAAGATGTACTACTATACTACCAATAAACCAATAAAGATGTAGTACGTAAATAGAACATTTGATGAGTAGGCGTTTTGTGTACTGCCGCTGTGTCACTTTTATTCTACCGCATTGACTGATTGTGCCTCTTTATCGCTCTTATTGGTGGAACGTGACACTATTTCATGCGTGCAACCGTACATAATTTTTTACAGACTTCAAAAAATTAAAGTTCTCAATTCGATTGTTTATACACCTATATTTTTATGTATGTGACGCAACGCAATTACTCAGTAAATGATCATTAAATTTTAAAAAAAATCTGTTGGATATGCTTTCCGAGTGGTCCCATTTAATATCCATGAAGTTTGATAGCGTCATTAAAAAATAACTACTACTAGGTTTCCGTCAAATGGATGTGAAGTCAGAGGGACAACTCTGAACATCGAGAACGATAATAAGCATACATCTTCTACCCATATTAAAATTTATTTCTTTCTCCCTCGCACGATCGTATATTCGGATTTTGACATTTTGATATGTATAGAATAATGCAAATATTTCAATTCAATGAAACCAACGACATTACGGAGGTATCGTTGGATTCGTCGAATATCACCATGTAGTCTCATATATCAGAAATTACAAAATACGAATATTCGATCGTGTGAGCGAGACAGAAATAAATTTTAATATGGGATAGAAGATATAACTATGCCTATTATCGTTCTCGATGTGCAGAGTTGACCCTCACTTCCATTTTGAAAAAGAAACTAAATAAAAATGCGTACATTCATATAGTTACGGCTATAAATCCCAAGAAGGTGTAGTCAGAGCCTTAGCCCTAATACCGTAAGTCACGACACCCGCAAGAAAAAGTAGATTTGTGCTATTCTAAGCCGACACTACACAGTCATATATTTTAACGTCTAAATCATCGGCTTCCCGTAATAGCAGAGCCATAGAATACCATAGGAACCTCTGAAGAACAAGCACGAGCCGTGTTTAAACTAGTTATCGCGTGGGATAAAGCAGCCATCTCTTACGCACTTACTTAGTATCGTATACTGCCATCTCATTCTAACCGTTATCGTGTCGATAAAATAGTTCTCGTGCTTGCTCTGCCTATGCTATATATCTACCGGTTAACTTACTGAATGCATGCATTTACCTACTACGGTAGCACTTAAAATAACTGTCTCACAGTGTATATTGCGTTGGTTTGGTTTGATACGATCCTCGTCTTTTTTATGTTAATTTTGTCTCTGTGGATCGGTAGAGCTATTTGGTTGAATTCCATAAATTTATGTAATGATTCGGTAAAGTAGCTATAGACATTGTAAACCGTATCTTAGGTGAAACACAGACAATAATCAGTAGAAAAATCTATTTTAAAACTTATTTAATCAAACGAATACAAAGGTATAAAATTAATCAACTTATCTACTAAGCATTTAGGATCAATCGAGAATATTGATTTTTGCTTCGAGTTTTTGATGTAAAAGGGTAGGTTGTAACAGTTAATAAAATAATTATATATATATATATATATATATATGATATTTTCATGCTGTAAAAATCCTTTCCACATTGTGCTATGCAGTTTCAAATCTAAAACGATTATTTTTAAGTTGTAATAGTACTTACTAAAACTACCTAATTACTATTTTATAGTATGAAATTTGTAAACTTCGTTGTTCATAGTACTTGATAATACGTTTTTACACCTTATTATAATGATTTGATTAACTGTTTTTTTCATTAATATAAACTATAACGAGTACTGAATGTAACATAGAATATGTGTTCCTTTCTTTATATTTAATTTTTTGTCTCATTGAGAGGTTTTCTTTTTGAGAAATAAAAAAACAACATAGTTTCCTAGAGCTCTGTAGATGGCGTTGATGTAACTACGTTACTTACTTAAATTTTTCCTTAGTGGCCTAAATCATGTTGCCAGAATAATTTCACCAATGTCAACTTTAAAAACATGTGTCACATCACCATAGAGTAACTTTTTGGCGAATAAAAACAACAAAAAGAATGTTTACAGATCCACAATCTTTTCTTGGCCGGTAAGGGCTGTCGCTGTCATCGATATTAGTATTGCCAGTAAATAAAAAAAAAAACCATTATAAGGGAAATAACTTTACATCATACGGGCTAATTTATTTATGTATTGAAATGTCTTAATAAAACAATTTATATAATATTCATTTAATTAATAACTAGTTGCTGTGTAGTGTCGGCTTAAAATAGCACTACCCCATTTCTGCCGGTGGGTGTACGTAAGAGGCGACTAACGGTATTGGGGCTTTTAAGAGATTTTTGGGCGAAGCGGTTGGAGACCCATTACCAATAACCTTTATTTTACCATCTTTACCCCACTCAACTTTCCGAAAGTGGCTGAGGAGTTTCTAGTTCCTTAGCTCGGGCTACCCCTTCTAGGAATTTACAGCCTTGAGTATATGTATGTATGTAATAACTATTATTGTAAGTGAACAAGTTCGTTTTAATGTAAGCTAATTATATTTATTTATTTTTGCCCTTGTCTGGTATGTCTACCCGAATGACTGTGTATCCTAAATTTGATGATCTTACCTCCCAAATGTTGTCTGGAAGCTTTTAGCGATAACACTGCCAATTGTACTTTTCTGCAAGCTGTTTCATTATTTTATACTCAAGGATTTGTTATTTGTGCCACTCGGAGTTAATTAGTGGGTAACTACTTCAAATTATTTTTAAATCCTGTAAATTAGAGGCTTACCTTGTTGTGTACTGTCTTTAACATTTCATATTTACACATAGATCCCCTAAAAAGGTGGCACAGAAAAAATAATTCTAAACATCAGATATCGTTTGGGTCATTCATTTTGCTGGGTCAGTGAATTTATGGGCACTTTTTTATTGCTGTTAACAGCCTTGTAACATATAACATAACATAACATAATATAAACGTTCTCGCCGAATACCCCCGAAGGGGTTTGGCAGAGGTACTAATACTTCTGAACATCACGTGACTTTGTCACCTGGTGTTCAGAGTACCCTCGTTTTGCATGGACAGTGTACTCACGTGATAGGGGGCAGGCCTATCGCCGTTTTGTACGAATACACTGTCACACCACTAAGTACAACTCAGCCATGTGGGTTATCTCACGATTTTTCCCTCACCGTTAACAACCGTGATAAATTAACCACACATATGACTTTAGAAAAGACAAATTGGTGAAGGCCCGATTCCGGATTTGAACACTAGTCGCTTGCACGTTAACCGGTGTTCTACCCATTAAGCTATCCCGTCGTATTTGCCTTTTATTTTAATATGTCAGACAGTTATTACTTAAGAAATCACACATTGGTACATCCCCGCATTAGGATTAGAACCCACGCATCAGTGTTTACGAAGTGAAATCTTATTCAGGAGCATTTCCCCACTTCTCGTAACCCGCACCGCATGACTATCGATGCGCGCACAACTTTTCGGACGGTGTTAGCCTACTTAGATAAAATTTAACAATATAAATAATAATTTTCATGAATTTTTATATTGAATACTGGAAATAAAAGCGTTTATCAATAAGCAAAGATACATCATAAAAATAATTGTCTTTGAAAAAAAGTTTCCACTACAAAAAATATTAATGAAAGTGATAATTTATTATATACGTAGGTCACCCTATAATTTTTATTTAGTTAAGAACTAACTGACAATGACAGGCCGAAATTTCAAAATGGCGACAGTAGTACCAGAGTCGCCGCCGGCCAAGTTATGATTGTGGATCTGTAATATGAATACCGTCTTTGTTTATTTACTTTTAAGCTATCTTGGCTTAAACTGATATTTATATAGACTTTCAAATCAGAACGTTTTTATGTACGTTCCGTTTTACGATATCATTACATCCAAGTGTGAAAAATGGTGTGACGTTCCGTTCCTACCAGTAACATAGCAAGTCTGGCGCCATCTACCCTGAGAACAGGGAAGAAGAAAAAAAGAAAAAAAGGAAAACCTCTCAATCGGACCCAGGTTCACAAAAAAATATTCAAGATCAAGTAATCCAGAAATAAAATGAAATTTAACCTGTCTTTCAATTCATTAAAGGACAAAAACATAAAAGAAAGGAAAATAGCATAATTAATTAAACTCGATCGTGTCACCCATACTTGCAGAAAAAGAGCATCAGTTGCTAAAGATGACATAATCATAAATTTTAAAATTAGTGCAATGACAAACATATTGAGTGCTCTACACCTTTACGCCAAGGTCCTGCATAACTAATACGAGCGACCTTTTAATTAAATATCGCGTGGTATGAAACAGCCATCTCTTTCGCACTTACTTAGTGTCGTATACTGTCATCTCGTTCTAGCCGATATCGTGCCGATAAAATAGCGGTCGTGCTAGTCTCCTGCCCGGTTAGTACGAGCGGTGTTTAAACTAGTTATCGCGTGGGATAAAGCAGCCATCTCTTACGCACTTACTTAGTATCTATACTGCCATCTCATTCTAACCATTATCGTGTCGATAAAATAGCGCTCGTGCTTGCCCTTCTGAATGCATAATCGTACTGTACGCGAAAGTCACTGTAAGTCTACGACATAAGGTTAACATACTAGATCCAAGTGCAAAAAGATCGGCAGTAAAGAGGGTATTACACGACATGGTACAAAAATTACGGCGGTAAGTGAATGTATAGTGTGTCAAGTCAAGTCACATTAGACTAACTAAGTTTATCACACTACACTTTCACTTACTACTGTTCATTTTGCACCAGGGCGTTTCCTTTAAAAATCGAAATCATCGCTAAGATTATCGGCGAACCCAGAAACCTAAATAATTGTATGTAATGAGTTCTGCTCACGTGATACGTTTAGTACATGAGACCAGCCACCTATTTTAAAAACTTAATATGTATTTTAGGCATATTGTATATACCTACACTAAAACCAAAGAGCCACTGATACACTTTACATACTCGGACCAATTTTCTAAGTGCATCTGAAATTCTACCTGCAGAATTGCTAGCATAACTAATTTTGAGACGTATACTTTATCTACACAACAACCCTCAACTCACAACCGTTTAGCCTTTGATGTACAAATTGAACAAATGCTGCGAGCTTACCTCCTTACACGCAGCATAAACCAAGCTGTACACTTTAGACTAAGAGCCTGCCGTACGATATGTACGATTAGTAAATTAATTATATCAGATTTAATTATCAGATTATGAAGTTGTTTGGGTCAATGAATTGAAAACTGAGGGACTATGTCAAGCCTTACATCGTGAGTAGGGAAGGTAGTAAGTTTTGCTAATATTTTCGCGCTGCGCCCTTTGTTGGTAATCTATCATTTCCAGGGCATTTCGGTTTAATACTAGGATTGTGTTACTACAATACCTTGGACTGGATATGGTTCGCATCAGTTTGTTGGTATCTATTAGCTGCTTTAAAGGGGTTCATGACTGAGAAAAGGTCATTGAACTCTTCTTTCCATGATCATTACTGAGAATACATATAAAAATTATAGCCAATGTCACACAGAAATGATTTTAATGTCTACTTGAACTATTGAATACTGATATTTTTGCTTTAGTGTACCCTATTGCTAAAAAGGTAACAAACTTTATCTCTTCACAAAATATAATTTATATGCTCTCTGTATCGATTAACAGGCTTTATTTTCTTCATGGCGGATATGAAATATAATTCCTGTTCAATTTACAAAATTAACTGCCTCGGCCTCAAGCGGTAAATAAATAAAAATAAAAATATTTACATTTATTCCAGACTGTTTAGTTAGGTACAGCGTGCAGAGGTACAAACTTAACTTGTAAGATTGAACATAGTTTTAGAAGGATATAGGCTTGTATTACCGAATTATCCAAAAATTAAGATGATTCCCAGCTACCATCACGGTAGTAGTCGTTAGTCTGCTAACCCGCACTTGGCTAGTGTGATGGACTGTGGCCAAGTGGCTGAAACCCCTCAGGTGGGACGTAAAAAGTCCGCCACAAACACGTTAAGAAAGGCAACTACAGAAGCAATGCACGAAACTAAGTCCTACGACAAGGATCCTTGGGTTATTTTCTTCTCTCATCATCCAAAGAAACCTAATAATTTTATTACAGAGCTTAGATTTTTTTCTGGGGTAACAGCCGTGAGTTAATATGTGTCGATAGATGGTTGATACAGTCACATTCACTCTTCGTTACAAAATGTATGTTGGAGTAATAACAACTAATGGCGCTCGCTGGTTGAACAAAGTAGAGAATAAATGGAAATAACTTAACTGTGTTAACTGACAACAAACATGTCCCCGTAGGTGAATAAACTTTTTAATGACAAAAACCAGTTTAATATTTATGTATGGCAACCAAGAATCCTCTAATCGAGCAAAAACACGTTTAGAATAACGGAGTCCCATCTCCCATAGCATATATTAAATTCAGTATTATTGTGTACCTTTGGTTTATTCCATAAACGATCAAAATTAAGTTAAGCTGCGTCGCAACGATATCACTATATTATTTTTAGTTTCATATGAGTTTAAGCGACGTTATTTGGGTGTAGAACAACACTAGCAAAATTCTGCTTTGGACGTTATGGCGTATATTAAATAATTGCAGAACAACTAATAGACCAGTAATCATTTTTAACGTGCACTGCAGATGTAAACCAACCAAATCAAAAAACTTTTGGGACTACGCAAATTGGTACATAGAATAGAACAGATTAGGATAAAATCTTATTGCTTAATTTATGGAACAATTTTACAAAAAGTACAATTGGCGCTCTTATCACTAAAAGGGATCCCTTGAACATCCTTTGGGTAGTAAATAAAATAAAGTTTTAGATAGTTCAATGTATAAATAAATTCTCGAATAAACAAGACAGCTTATATAATACAAACTTATTACGAAGTTAAATTTTAAAACAAATCATTATATATATAAATTGATATATATTTTACAATATCAATTTAATTATCGTACTGCGTTACAAAATATTATTCGATATATATACATAAAACGGAAATAGAGAAAACACATGGAAACATTTCATTGAAACATTAATGTAGGTAATAAATTTCATTTGCAGTAGCGATTTACCTAGAACAACTTTATAATAACTGAGTTCAAATATGAACAACCTGCACAGTGAAGGAGGAGCCAAAGAAATTGGTTGAATGGAAGGGAGCAATTAACAGAAAATTTTGATAAGAAAACAGATTAAGTCGTGCGTTATGCGATGATAAACAGTTTATTGTTTGGGTAAGTTCAAGCAAGCACTGCAGTAGGAATGGGTGAGTGGTGTTGAGTTATATCATGGACTAGCTGCCCCGACAGACTTCGTACTGTCAAAAGTGTAGACTTTCACGTCATCAAACTGAATTTTTAACTAACCCGTTAAGGGTCTCTGGCATGCGATGAGAAAAAAAGGTGTTTTTCATAGTGTCCTAACAATTTTTGCACTTTATAAATGTTAAGTTTATAAGTATAGTAGTTTCGGCTGAGCATTGATTCTGAGTCAGTCAGTCCGTCTTGTCTTGCGCTTTATGCACGCATGTTAATTTTGTTTGTATTATTTTCTAAGATATTAATTTAAATTAAGTGATCTCAAGGACAATTTTGTTCAAAATTAAATAATCTTAATCAACAACACATTTATTTAGATAAGGATTAATATTATATCGACGACGACGTGATAGCTCAATGGGTAGAATACCGGTTATCGTGCAAACGACTTGTGTTCAAATCCCGGGTCGGGCCTACAACAATTTGTCTTTTCTAAAGACATATGTGTGGTTAATTTATCACGGTTGTTATAATTTATATAATTTTTAATTATTATAATTTTTCAATTTGATTCGGCATTTCCTGAGATCCTAGCGTTCAAAGAAACAAACAAACAAACTCTTCAGCTTTATAATATTAGTTTAGATATTGACAACGTGAGAATCCTCGCATGGCTGAGTGTATACCTCTCTTATCTGACGCTCACTGAATAATAAATAAAATAATATTTACAGACATTATGACACAGATCAAGTTAGCCACAAAGTAAGTACAACTAAATGACTTGTGGTATGGGATCCTAACTCAACGATATATTTAATATAATATAATACATATATAAATGACATCCAAGACAAAGAAACAACATTTATGCTCATCACACAAAAGTTGCCCTCAGCGGGGATCAACCAGTTACCTCCGGGCTCAGAAGTTAGACACCTAACCACCCGGCCACGGACGTCGTCAAATACCACTAAAGTGGGTTCTCTTCATCATAGTTTATTTCTATCTTAGTAAAAGTTAGGGTAAATTATTGTTTCAAGAATATGCGATAAAGCTTTGTCGGGAACTTTTTTATTACAAGATTTTTCAAATAAAGATTGCTTATAATTCCTTTTTCACGTTTTAATTTGACCCTTCATATAGGACTACTTAAGCAATTAGCCAGATATCGCCATACAAGATATGCGCAAGCTATAGCTTGAAGCTGCTATACCCACTCAGAAATCAGCCTCAAGTCTGTGCATATAGAACACTGCACCACCAGCTAGAAGTAGTTAAGATTTGAAACGTTTTGTGAACAACTATTTTTACTCAAAAGTTCAACTCGAATCAAATGTTGACCTGGTACTTGTAAGAGCAAAACCTGGAGTAACAAATATGATATTTATTTTGTTTTAAATAAAATGCTAAGTTTTTCCATATTATTTGCAGCTACCCGAAGTGGTTGTGAAGTAAGAGGACTTGAGCCAGCGCATGTGGAGCGCATAAAGAGTTTTAATGACACCACGTCTAATATCAGGTCGATGCAGCCGTTCGAAAGCTGGCGAGTCGTGTGAAGCCTCTTCCGCATAACCGGGAAAGGTTTGTAGAACGGTGGCGGTGCTAAAGTTCCGGAAGCCATATCATTATGCAGAGCGCGTGCGTCGAGACGTGGTCCTGCGCCTGAGCATTGACCTTAGCGACGACGATGAGCGCGGATAAACCTTGTCGGCAGGCGGAGATCCACTGACGTGCGCCGCAATACAACAAATAATGCTTCATCGATACATGGATAGACGATCGCGGCAAAAAAAGGTCGGTACAGAAACAAGGTTTTTATTTCTAGTGTGAGATGGCAGGATATGTTTAGTGACTAAGCAGCATCCCATTAATAATTTTAACATAACATAACATAAACGTTCACGCCGAATATCCCCGAAGGGGTTTGGCAGAGGTACTAATACTTCTGAACATCACGTGACTTTGTCACCTGGTGTTCAGAGTACCCACGTTTTGCATGGACAGTGTACTCACGACGTGGTAGCTCAATGGGTAGAACACCGGTTAACGTGCAAGCGACTAGTGTTCAAATCCCGGGTCGGGCCTACACCAATTTGTGTTTTCTAAAGACATATGTGTGGTAATTTATCATTGTTGTTAACGGTGAGGGCAAACATCGTGAGGAAACCCACATGACTGAGTTGTACTTAGTCATGTGACAGTTTATTCGTACAAAACGGCGATAGGCCTGCCCCCTATCACGTAATAATTTTACAACCTAAAATATGAATTTAGATTGGTTATCCCGAGTCAGGCCTATACCAATGTAACATAAAAATAACACAAACTACGTATTAATACTTCTGAACATCACGGGTCTTTGTCACCTGGTGTTCAGAGTACCCACGTTTTGCTTGGACAGTGTACTCACGTGACAGGGGGCAGGCCTATCGTTTTGTACAAAGCACTGTCACATGACTAAGTACAACTCAGGCATGTAGGTTTCCTTTGAATTATTTTCCTCACCGTTAATGTACTATACCAATGTATCTTTTCCTAAGTCATATATGCGATTAATGTATCATGGTTGTTAACAGTGAGGAAAAACATCGTTAACAAATCAACATGGCTAAGTCAACCACGTTAGTTTACTGTCAAGCCAAAACGTGTGTACTCTGAACACCAGGTGACAATAAGACGATGTGTGATGTTTAGAATTAGTAGATCTTAGATAATATTACTACGTCTGCCAGCCTCTTCGAGGATATGCAGCGTGAACGTTTGAGTTGACTTGAAAAGTTTATTTATAAGGCTAATATTAGCCGGTCTAACATAGGTTAGGTTAGAATATGCCTACAAAACTAGTTGCATCTGTCTATCATTTTGTGTACGTGTGTGTGGGGCTAAATCTAATCGTACAATGACCTATTCATACTTAAAGATTAATAGACGTCTCGCAGTGTAGTGTCGGCTTAGAATAGCACTACCCCGTTTCTACCGATGGGTGTACATAAAGGCGACTAACTGTATTGGGGCTTTTAAGTGATTTGAGGTGCGAGAGAGATGCGGTTGGAGACCCATCACCAACAACCTTAATTTTATCATCTTTTCCCCACACAACTTTCCAAAAGTGGCTGATGAATTTCTAATTCCTTAGCTCTGACTACCCCTTCTAGGGATTTATAGCCGTGACTATATGTGTGTATGTATATACGTTGAGAACTAAAAGGAAATCGCATCCCATACAATGCTTGTCCGGATGGTATTGGCAATATCTCCTGAGCGAGTCAGTCTCCGTTTGACCGGTTTTTACTTGTCGTGGGAGCTCAATAAGTCACTGTGGGAGGCGACTGATGTCCTGTATGAACTTTCCAATTTTTAGCCAGCTTCATTGTTATCTCGTCTAAGAGTACCGTTGTTTGGTGGTTGGGACAGCGAGGTCAGCGGTCGCGATCTCGCGTGGCGCCTATCTCACACACAAGAATACCGGATCGAATTAATGACAATCACGTTTCTTCTTCTATATGTAATTATGTCATCAACCATATTGTATCTGTAGCTTTCTTTTTAGTGCTCTGCGCCTCAAGCTGACGGGACCCTATTAACTAACATTATGCTCATGGTTTGCCTGGTCGGACGAGCGGCTTTCAAAACCCTCGAAATAGGAAAACCAACGTAATGGGAAACCCATTGCAAAGGCTAACTATGGGGTAATCCTCTTAGTTGGTTATACCATTTCCTTATCATTATCCCCAAATGGAAATCTCAATAAAATAAAAGTGTTCTATTACGTTTACCCATCAAATGAGATGTTTTCCTTTCCTTTTGAGACGGGTGTTTCGAGGCGGTTAACCTTTGACTGCGTATTTTAGTAAGTTGAAAACCTCACAAGAGAAAACGCTTAGGGTCTCTGTTCAGTACAGAGCCACAAACTTATTTGGATAATGAAAACCATATGATAACGTCAGTTATCCCTATGTAGACTCATGTCATTTTTATCACTTGCAACTCCACTATGAAGCTTTAAATATCTACGTGTTCTTTTATACACACTGTCAAATACTCCACACTGTCCTGTTTCCTTTCGATGTTTCCCTCACCATTAACAGCCTTGATTATTTAAACACACAAATGACTTTCAAAATACACTTTTTTGAGGAGAAATCGAAATCACGCCTTCTACATGGAGAGCAGTTGTGTTTCCACTGAGCTATTAAGGTTGGTGAGACCTTTTATGATATAAACAAATTGCGTATCTTACTCGTGACTCCATGATGAATTATTGAATACTAGCTTTTTGCCCGCGACTACGTCTGCGTGGACTACATTTTTTGCATCCGGTTTACATCCAAAATACCAAAACACTATCTTAACTTCTGTTTTTTTATATTTATATTCCCACGCAGGTCATAATAGATATAAAAAACATTGAGGCTTTTGACGTGATTATTGGGCGATGCAGTTGGAGACCCATTTAACTATCTTTTCCCCATTCAACTTCCAAAAGTAGATAAAGAATTACTATCTCTGTAGCTGTGGCTACCCCTAATTACTACCTTTGAAGCTGTGGCTACCCTTTTTTGGGATCTCTAAACTATATTTCAACCCCTTAGGGAGTGAGTTCTAAAAATCCTTTTTAATTGTTCATAAGAATCATGAAACAAACCATTTTGTACCATGTTTCTATGTTCAAAAATGACAATATCTTTAGTGAGTATGGAAAGCAGTTTGGCGCTACGGTGGTGGCCCGGTGCTGCCCCCTACACTGACCGTTGGTCATGTTTAAGGTTTGCAGCCAATCAAAAATAGATGGCGGTACTAAATTAAAATTGAGATGTGCTACTATTTACAAACTATGCGTAAACAAATGCGTAAGTATAGCATAATATATCTATGGGAATATTTGTTTAAAAATAGTTATAAAATTAAAAGTTATAAACATATTCTCAGACCTACCAAATGAATACGCAAAATTCATAAAATAAACTTTCAATTATCTTTATACAGATATATTCGCATAGATGAATTTGAAAAAGAAGGAATAGTGCTTCCTATTATTCTAAGCTAACACAAAAGCAAAAAAAAATCGAAAAGAGATTGCGGTCTCCGAGATTCGAACCTGGGTCTTCCGTTCGATCAATATTAACCAAACGGTATACCGCTACGCCACGAAGACGTTAACGAAAGCATCAAATTTTTGATTTACTTTATTTTCCAGTGGTCATACTATTGAAAAACAATTCAATGGACATATATTTTAATGAAAATGGATGAAATCCTTAATTTTTCTAAAAAGACTATTAATGAAGAGTCTGATAAAGTCGTTTAATGAAAAATTAATTGTTCAAATTTGGGGAGCTATATAAAAGTTATGTTTTTTATGCTCCTGTGGGAACCCTTGTGAAATCCGGGATAAATGATATCCTATATGTTGGCCAGGTATTTATTTATTTATTTGGCACACAAACAGTATTATGACATAGCATTGGTATACAAAATTTTAAAAATAATACAAATTCGGACATAATACCAAAAAACTGTGTACACAGCATGATGTTAAATAATCAGTTGAGATGACAACTTAAGAAATATATTAGTATAGTTATTATTTATTTTTTTATTATTATTTTAGGAACACTTTTAGTTTCTCGCCTCTCCCATGGCCGAAACAGAAAATTAGAATTTTAAATGGGAGAGGCGGTACTCCCCGACAAGAGCACAGTCGGTGGGGTCAGGGAGTCAGGTTCAAGAACCGACGGACGATCCGAGCCGTATCGAGCAGCACCGCTTTCTGCATCTGTGCTGGAACCGCAACGCCACAGAAATCCAACCGCCTCAAGTTGGTCGCGAGGCTGGTTGGAATTAACCCGTTCGCGGACAAAACAATTGGGATTATTTCTGTCGAAGTCACACCCCACATGTCGGTGATCTCGTGAGCCAGATCGAGATATTTTCGACGCTTCTCGGTGTCGGCTTTCACGAGACCCTCGTCATGAGGGATAGTGACATCCACTAGAAATACCCTCGACTGCGACCGATCCCATACCACGATATCAGGCTTATTCGCTAAAATAGTCCTGTCCGTGATAACGGATCGGTCCCAATAGATTTTGGCACGGTCGTTTTCTAGGATTGGCTCCGGCAGATACTTGTAATACGGCAGCCTCTGTTGCAAGAGTCCGTATTTCAGAGCGAGCTCCTGATGCAGGATTTTGGCTGCTTGGTTGTGTCTGTGCAAGTACTCAGTGTTAGCAAGAGCCGAACAACCGGAAATAACATGCCTAAGTGACTTTCCGGGACGGCCACATGCTCGACAGATGTCTGTGGTACCGTCCTTTAGGATGTATTTCCGATAGTTCCGCGTCTTGATAACCTGGTCTTGTATTGCACAGACAAAACCTTCGGTTTCCCCAAAGAGGTCCCCGAAACGCAGCCAATGCAGGGAGGCTTTACGGTCCACGAAAGGTTTGTGAAGTACCTTGTAAAACCTCCCATGCAGCTCCTTCTCTTTCCATACGGACTCCCGATCAGAGGTGCTAAGTACCTCCGGGGTTCGCCAATCCTGTGAGGCCAACGATAAGGGAGTCAGTCCTTTATCACTAGCGACCACCTCTCCCCGAATACTATCATCCGTCATCGTCAAAAAATAGTTTCTGAGGTTGCATACCTCGCGGTTGTGCATGGTTTTGGCACTCAAGAGGCCTCGACCACCACACTTCCGCGGGATATACAATCTCATAACCGACGACCTCGGATGATGCATTCGATGAGAGGTCATCATCGTGCGGACTCGTCTGTCCAGAGCGTCGAGTTCGGTCTGAGTCCATCTGAGCACGCCAAATGTGTACATCAGTACAGGCATGACCCAGGAGTTAATGGCTCGGATCTTATTAACGCCTGACAAGTAGCTATTAAGCACACTTTTCAGGCGTTCACAAAACTCCTCGCAAACACCCTGTTTCACGTCTGCCACCTTCACACCGATGGTTTGTGACATGCCCAGATACCGGTATGTTTCAGCCTCGGAGAGTGCCCTCAAATGATTGGTGCCGACATCGACACCATCAGAGTGCACGACATGCCCCTTCTCAACATGGATGACCGCACACTTATCGACCCCGAGCTCCATCTTGACGGAACCACTGAAATCATTAGTGATCGTCAGTAGCTCCGCCAATCTGTCAGCCGTGGGGGCGTAAAGCTTCAGGTCATCCATGTAAAGGAGATAAGGCAAGCGTGGTCCGCCTCTCCGAAACTGAAAGCCTGTCCCCGAATTCTCCAAGAGTGTGCTTAGAGGATTCAGGGCCAAGCAAAACCAAACTGGACTCAGGCAATCGCCCTGGAAAATCCCTCGCCTTATATCAATTTGGTCATCCGCGTCCGTCATCCGCTGACCGTCTAAACTCAGGATCGTTCTCCAGCACCCCATACACTGCCCGAGGAAGTGTCGAACTGTACTATCAATTTTGTACAGCTCGAGGACCCTCATGAGCCATGTATGAGGTACCGAATCGAACGCCTTCCTGTAGTCTATCCAGCCAGCGGAGAAGTTCCGACGGTTGCGTTTGACCAGTTGGCCTACGACCGCGTCGATGAGGAGCAGCTCCTTGCTACCGCGACTACCGCCCCTACATCCGTTCTGAGCTCCAGATATCACATTGTTATCAACAATGTGTTGAGTAATCTTGGAGCTCAGAACGGATGTCAAGGTCTTGTAAATTGTACAAAGACAAGTAATGGGGCGGTATTGTGATGGATCCGCGGTAGCATCGCTCTTTGGAGCTAAATGAGTGACCCCAGTAGTTAAGAAGTTCGGGAGCGTCCCACTCTCGAGGGCACTTTGGAACTGACGGGCGAGAGTAGCGTGACAGCGCGTGAACCCCTTCAACCAGTAATGGTGCAATCCGTCCGGCCCCGGACTTTTCCAGTTCGGAGCCTTACGGATCGCAGCCACCACATCCTCCTCGGATATGTTGACGGGGTTCATGGGTGCTATGGGCTCGCACGCTCCCTCGACCGCCTCGAACCATCGGCCCTCTTCGTGATCAACAGGCAGCGACCAAAGCCCACGCCAAAAGGCAACTACATCTGCTTTTTCCGGTCGCTGACCTGCCGTAACCACGTCGGGACGCTCCAAAGTTCTGTAGAACTTCTTCTGGTCACTCATGAAGAGACGATTCTGTTGGTACCTCTTTACCCTTTCAGAATATCGCCTAATTCGCTTACCCCAAGCAGCGATCTTCTGCTTCAGATCATCGATGCGCTCCACCAGTCTACAGGCAAACTCCGGTGAGTTGTCAAAGACATTCTCACCAGGGAATGCCTCCCTGACAAAGCGCACCACCCTCGGCCTATTGTTGCCTGATCTGAAGCTGGTCAGTTTGCCGATGAGGACCCTGGCCCTTGTGATACGGCTTTCAATCCGCCTCATCCAGGCTGGTCTAGTTCTAGTCCTGGGACTAGTACTGCCAGCCTGACGGGAGCCACCAACTCTTGTTGGCGGCATCCTGACGCCGACAAATTGACAAACTGTCATTGCGGCGCCAAAGAGAATTGAACCCGTATCCCAAAGGTCCATGCTGCTCTCTAAAAATGAGGGCAGCATGTTATTGACGGCCTCAACGACATCCCGAACCTTGATGCTGAGAGGAACTCGGGGCAGCCTTGGCCTCCTTTCGAGAGGCACTTGGCGATATTCCAGGATCGTCTCTTCGAGTGCGCTCCTCACCAAATCCAAATCCAGGGAGACTGTTCCCCAATCGCTTTCCGCACCACCCACATCCGGCAGATTAACAATTGGCTCCCTCCGTACTTCCCGTTCAGGGACTGGAGGGAGAACCTGCAAAGGTGGCTCTTCGTTTAGCGGGGGAACAGCCTCGCGTCGCAATTGTTCGAGTTCGGTAGTGCTAAAAAGTTCTGAGCGCTGTATGTACCGAACTCGATCCGCCAGGTTTTGTTCTGTGACGGTCAAATTGGGCTCCAGCCGCAGAAATTCGCGGTACATTGCTGCCCGATAACCCGTCCGTCCAGTTCTTGAACCCGAGGCCCTAAGATAGGCCCGCATGGCATTCCTATTCATATCGACCGTCCATGCCATGCGGCGCCTAGTTCCACCAGCGGCGGGCACCGACTGCTGTGACTGAGTTGCCCCAGTCCCAACCGATGCCAAGCCATCTGGTGGCTGAGGTGGTCGCGCAGACCGGCCAGGTGGTCGGGCCGGTCTGCGGCGGCTGGGGGACCGCATGCTGCCACGTCCAGCCCCAGCTCCAGACGTGCCCCTTCGATCACCCAAGGGAAGCGGCCCTATACGCTCATCATTATAATTTGTATTATTATTATTATTATTCATTAATTTACTAACATTAATTTAACTTACAAATAAAATGAAGACTATTTACAAAGGGAAAGGGAAAGGGGCTAGATTTTAACATAATAAGCACAACATAAAAACAACATAAGTAATAAATTATGGAAAATTATGAAATGATTTTATATATCCTACTAACTATATCCTTTATTAAAGTCTCGCACTGCGGTGAGACATTTTATTTTGAACGTGAGTAGAGTGTGTTGATAGACGTCAGGAGCGTTTGTGTCTTTGTCTTTGAATAGGGAGTTGTACAGTTGACACATCCTATTTAAGGGGTTATTTGCAATGACATTCGTTTTAGGTGTAGGCATAGCAAGGGGACGATGGTTTCTAAATGATTTACTGGGGATATTAAAGTTTATTCTGGATATGATGCCAGTTGAAATTGAGCCATGTATTATTTTATATAAAGTGGTAAGGTCATGCATTTGCCTACGATTCAACAGATTGTCTAGATGAAAATGACTACATCTGTCCTCGTATGAACTTAAACGCCGTCTCAAGCCAAATCGAGAACAAACATTACGAACGAAACGTTTCTGAATAGATTCAAGTCTGTCTATGTGTACGTTGTAAAAAGGTGACCATATAACTGAGGCGTATTCCAAATTACCCAAAACAATCGACTTAAAAATACGTATCACACTAAAAGGGTTCTTGAAATCTTTGGATACTCGCGATATGAATCCAACAAGTTTTAAACATTTGTTCGCCAAGCTTGAACAGTGTTCGTTAAAAGATAACTTCTCATCAAGTAAAACCCCAAGATCCCTTACAACTGTTTTTCTCTCAATTGTAAAATTATCGATGGTGTAATCAAAATTAATACGGTTATGTTTCATTGTAAATGTAATGACGAAACATTTTTTTATATTTAAGCGCATCTGATTCCGGTGACACCAAGAAGTTAACGTATTTATATCCTCTTGCAGGCTAATACAGTCTTCAAAAGTGCGTATTGTTCTAAATATCTTTAAATCATCTGCATAAAGTAAACATGGATTTTTTAGATGCAATACGAGGTCGTTAATAAAGATATTAAACAATAAAGGACCGAGCAACGATCCTTGGGGAATTCCTGATGTAACCAGAACACGTTTGGAAAGGTAGCCTTTTAGTGCAACTAGTTGACTACGATTATCCAGGTAAGAGTCGAGCCACCGAAGCAGGCTGCCATGTACACCATATGCTTCAAGTTTTCCATGTACGACTCTATGTATTAAAGTGTCGAAAGCTTTCATGAAGTTGGTATACACAGCATCCACCTGGGATCGTTCACCAAAAGCCTTGTGTATATAGTCGGTGTACTCGATCAAGTTGGTAACAGTTGACTTACCCTCGGCAAAACCATGTTGCTCAGAAGCGAGAGAGTGTTTCATGTGCGAGTTCAGAGCATCAAATATGAAGGATTTAAAGATCTTTGAAAAACTACACAATATACTTATTGGCCTGTAATTCCTTATATCTGCTGAATTTCCTGATTTGAAAACTGGCACAATAAAGGCAGTTTTCCATCGAGATGGAAATATTCCCTCCCGTATCCTACGATTAAAGATGATGCTAAGAGGATAGGACAAAGCTTCCGCACATGACTTTATATATAGTATATAAGCTATATTCATACCAAATTTGATCAAGATTCGTCTGGTAGAATTAACGTGATGACCGGACATACAGACAGACAGACAGACAGAGATTTTTTCAAAAAGCGCAAATTTGGCTTCAGTATCGAAAATTCAACATATTCTAACGGTTTTTATTTTTTTTTCTTTAATGTATAGTTTTGACCTCGGTACAGTCTTATTACAGTATAGATAGATAGATAGATGTACGTGACGTTTTACTGCAATTTTGTTGCTTGATATTATTATATGCTTGATATTACAAACAAATTATTTATATTTGAGGGTATGTAACTACAGTGACAGAATAAAATTATTTCAGTGAAATAGTTTGAGTGAAAATGTTGCGGTAATTGGGATGGTTTGTATTAATGGTGGTGCTCTTCGAGAGTAATAAAACGCAATAATATTACAAACGTACATATACATATATTATGTTTTTAATTTATTTAAAAAAATTAAAGGAACTTCTAAGCTTGGAAAATAACATGAAGTTGTAGTTACTAGAAACCTGAGCATTGTAAATGAATTAGGTCGTTTCCGTTGTTAGCCATTTTATAGATAAATTGGTCGGTCTGTGCCTAGCTTTTTTATTCAATTGACCCAGATTGACCCCCACCCCACTAAAGATTTTGTACATATGTATTTTTATTCCCACTCGTTTTTTACGCACGTTCCTCTTCACTCCTTGATTGGGCAATGACGATGTTGCTTATGTTGCTTTACTTAATGCCTTACAAACAACTTTCCCAATTTGTTGTCTCTATTCAACCCGCCTCACGGTTCAGGTTTTTTAGAACTGCCATCTATTGAGTACCTTTCTAGATGTAAAGGAGCGGAAAAAGCTGTTGAGACAGTAATATTTTAGTTAGTTACCAAGTAACGTTATAGATGTCGCTGTATTGTGTTAGTTTTTAAATTCATTGTTTGACTATGGTTTGACTATTTGACCTGCGCAACTACAGAGTTTAGTTTCAATTGGAATTAAAAATTGTGTTACAAACATATGAATTTTCGGGATATGTTACACTGGGTGAACAGCGCGGTGTAACTGCGGAGCATTTTTTTTCTTCGCTGTTACACCAACGTCTTTTTGACATGAATTTAACAGCTCTGCAGACATAATATTATGACAGATGAAACATATCGTGGACTCAATACCGTATTTGGACTTGCCAAAATTTCGCTTTTTGACATGAATTTAACAGCTCAGCAGACATAATATTATGACAGATGAAACATATCGTGGACTCAATACCAAATTCATGTCAAAAAGACGTTGGTGTAACTGCGAAGAAAAAAAATGCTCCGCAGTTACACTGGGTGAACAGCGCGGTGTAACTGCGGAGCATACCCTAGTTGCCGTAAAAATGCCGTAAAATTTAAACCCCAATATACCCCATTAGAAGATGAGTTCCTGGAATTACTTTTCGAATGGTTTTTTTATATCATAAAAGGAAGTCCTGTACTAAATGTTCAAGTTTATGGGTACAGAAATGAGATAATTTTCATAAAAACTTTACCCTACACACAGATTATCAATTTTGTTTCTCCTACACAAATCATCAAAAAGAGGACCTATAGTCGTTTTCAAGAACTAATGCAACAGTGACATCTGTTATCTGTTGCATGAACCATAGACAGTGGCGACACCTATGGTCGTTTTTAAGAACTGATGCAACAGCGACATCTGTTATCGGATGGATGAAGCATAGACAGTGGCGACACCTATAGTCGTTTTCAAGAACTAATGCAACAGCGACATCTGTTATCGGATGGATGAACTACAGACAGTGGCGACACCTTTAGTCGTTTTTAAGAACTGATGCAACAGCGACATCTGTTATCGTATGGATGAACTACAGACAGTGGCGACACCTATGGTCATTTTTAAGAACTAATGCAACAGCGACATCTTTTATCGGTTGCAAAAAAAGTCAAAAAGTTTATTATCAAAATAAAATTAAATACTTACATTTTTTGAACGACAAAATTTTAAAATCATTAATCCGTTGCTTTGGAAGGTGTTCGTAAAGAGAAGAAGCAACAAAGAAACTCTTACATTCTCATTTTTTCATTTTTTCAAAATATAGTTTGTACAATTTCAGTTTATAAACATGTTTTTACTTTATAAAAGATTTTCTATGCGACCAAACCAAACGCTAGTTTGACATAATTAAAATAAATTGTCGATCATAAAAAAACAATCACATAACGTGAGAAGAAAAATCCTCACCACACAATTATTCCTAGGAATAACGAGGGAAGATTTATAGCTTTACGGACACGGTCGCGTATGTACGCGTTAGGTTCTTGTCGTTTAAAAAATCTTGAATACTGTTGTAAGATTTCTTTAAAAGCATTGCTTTCGTTGCCTTTTTAAAAGATGCCACAGGCAATTCTAATATGTCAGAAGGAAGTTTGTTGAACATTTTGAGGGATAGTCCCATAAGGAGTTACTTACTTTATTAAGTCTCCACTTCGGTACGTTAAGTTTCTCCTTATTTCGAGTGTTAACAGTATGCCTATCACTAACTTTACTAAATTGGCCTATATTCTTTTTGGCATAGGTACATTAAGTTCTCAAATATGTATTGGCAAGGGACAGTTTAAATGCTAATATCTTTAAATTTTTCACGCAACGAATACCTCGACCTTAACATGTAAATAGTTCGGATAGCTATTTTGTGAAACAAAAACTTTATGAACATCAGCCGCTTTACCCCATAATAAAATACCGTACGACATAATACTATGAAAATAACTGAAATAAACAATGCGAGCTGTTTCTATGTCTGCTATTTCTCTAATTTTACGCACGGCATACGCTGCTGAGCTCAGCCTTTTAGAAAGTGTTAGTATATGGGGTCCCCATTGCAACTTAGAATCGATTATTATCCCTAGAATTTTTGAAGTCAATAACAATATTGGCGTCAACTTGCCTAACATTCAGTAAAGTAAATTTAATACATTTAGTTTTTTTGGCATTCAGAACCAGGTTATTTACAGTAAACCAAGCATTACCAGTGAGATAGCTTTATTTACGTCATCAAGAGATGTAGAGTATCTCGCTACATTAAATATTAAAGACTAGCAGCCCGTCCCGGCTTCGCTCGGGCATGAATTATCATTAACATTTTGTTTTTTATTTTATTACTTGTATTATTATTTTAATATATTTTTTTTAAGTTTTAAGCTATGTTATATTTTTTTGCTGTGTAGTGTCGGCTTAGAATAGCACTACCCCATTTCTTCCGGTGGGTGTACGTAAGAGGCGACTAACGGTTTTGGGGCTTTTGAGGGATTTTTGGGCGATGCGGTTGGTGACCCATCACCAACAACCTTTATTTCACCATCTTTTCCCCACACAACTTCCAAAAGTACATACATACATATACTCACATACATATACTTGTTGGTGATGGGTCTCCAACCGCATCGCCCAAAATCCCTTAAAAGCCCCAATACCGTTAGTCGCCTCTTACGTACACCCACCGGAAGAAATGGGGTAGTGCTATTCTAAGCCGACACTACACAGCAGACTTCCAAAAGTGGCTGAGGAATTTCTGATTCCTTAGCTCTGGCTACCCCTTCTAGGGATTTATAGCCGTGAGTATATGTATGTATGTATGTAATATTTTTTTGTATTTATATTTAGATATATTTTTTTATTTTTTTTATTATTCATAATGAGTAATTACATCAAAAGCCATTCAATTTATAGAGTTAGAGCTTCCCTGTAAACAATATTTGACGTTGTTGTATTTTGGGGCAGCAAAATGAATTGATGTTCAGGAGCTCCCACCCGCGACAGGCCAACGTACAGTTGACCGTGAGTAAAACAATTGTTTCGCAGGTCAATCCCTACTAATTTGAAGGTTTGGCCTTGGAACTTATTAATTGTTAAAGCAAAAGATGTTTTAACCGGAAATTGTAGCCGTTTAAATGGAATTGGCAGATCAGTTGGGATCATCGGTATCCTCGGTATATGAGCTAATTGACCGGCTGCTGGGCCAGTGATAATAGTCGCTACAATTAAATTTTGCTTTAACTCTTTGATAAGCAGCCTCCCGTACCCCTTCGTGACGCCTGCAACAACTTACTATGCATAGCTAATCGAGCGGAGTTTTATCTATTTTTTTAATTCGAGATAACTTTCGAATGGAATGTTCGAATTGAATAATTCAAAAAGTAATATAAGGGTATTGAAGTAGTCTGAAATAATATATACGTTTTTTATAAGGATTAGATAGGTACAAATAAAGAGCCTTTTCTAAAGCTGGATTTTAATTTTAATTTTAAATAATTTTATATAATGACGCTTGTTGTGAGATAACTATAATAGTTAGAGACATGCTGTCGGTGCATTTTTTTTAGATAATGATGTGTTCTATAAAATTGTAGTACATAATTTTATTCTATTGTCAATAGTTTTCGCAGCGCACGCGATGTAAGGATTTTTTTTGGTATTTTTTTAACACCTTGGGTTACATTTTTGAAGTTTACGTAAGGATCCCTAATTTTTTTGAAAATGAAATATAGCCTATGTCACTCGAGAATAGTGTAGCATTAAAACAGTGAAAGAATTTTTCAAATCCGTCCAGTAGTTTTGGAGCCTATTCAATTCAAACAAACAAACAAACAAAAAATCAAACCTTTCCTCTTTATAATATTATTAGTATAGATGTGTCATATGCAAACATAACTATCTCAGAATACTTTTGTACCATAAATGGTAAATCATTAATATAAATCAGAAACAGTAATGGGCCAAGTACAGAACCTTGAGGAACGCCCATCTTTATTTCCGATCCTTCCGACGTGGTTCCATTAATATAAACCTTTAAAGTTCTTTTATTAACATATCATGCCATTAATTTCAGTGCTTGCTCGTCAAAACCGTAATATTTAAGTTTTATCAACGCTATTTCCTTTTTTACACAAACAAAAGCTTTTGTGAAGTAACAAAATATACCTAACGCATCCCGGAAGTTTTCCCATGAATTAAAAATATGTTTCATTAGTGACACTCCTGCATCTACAGTAGACCTACCTTTAGTAAAACCATATTGCTCGTCATGGAATATATTATGTGTGTTGAAATATGAAAGCATTTGGTTGGACATGATTTTCTCAAAAACTTTACTGAGAACTGGTAAAATAGAAATAGGCCTATATTTGGTAAAGTCCTAACTATCTCCTGATTTATATCATTACTGTCAACGTACTTAAAAGAAAACTGTGCTAAGGTTTTGGTTACTTTTTGTTCCAACAACTCAAGAGCTTTTTGGGGACATGAATTTAATTTCTCTGTTGTCTGAGCGAGGGTATTTATAAAATGATTTTCAAAAATAATTGCAATTTGTGATCTTGACTGTATCAGTTCATTATCTAATAATCAATGGAGATCATGTGGGGATTTTAGTTTTCCAGTTTCACTGTTGATTATTTTCCAGACAGTTTTACTTTGAGAAAAATTCTTAATTTTATGTTTTATGCACCTAGATTTAGCTTCACCACAAACTTTTTTGAGAATTTTAGAATATTTTCTGACATAATTAATAAAATCTTGGTTGAAGTATAGGACTTTTCGCTATAAATGTTATATAGGTGATCTCTACTTATTCTAATCCCAACCGTAGCCCATTCAGCAAAAGAGCATTTTGTATTTCATAGTATTAGCTTAGTTTTAAAGATTTTGTTAAATTCTGTTTTTAGCTCATTGATAAAAGAAAGACAATTCTCTAATGTTTCACTGCTTCTCATTGGGGGGCTGTTGCTAGACCTAGTATTATTTTCAAATAAGCTAAGTTTTTTTTTCAGTTATCTGTCTACATACAATTGACTTTTTCTTTTCAATATTAAATTCTAAATTTATGAATTGACCCTTGTGGTAATGCAATAAAAAAGGAAGTGACTGGAGTAGTCACAATTGCAATAAATATTTTCTAAGCATGTTGCAGAGGTCGAGGTAATTCGGGTTGGCTCATTAAATACATTTAGAAGATTAAAAGATTGAAAATATGTTAAGATTCTCTCCTTTACTAGACCCTCCCCCAATAAGTCAACATTGAAATCCCCACAAACTACAACCTCTCTGGAGCTGCGGGAAGCCGTCCCCAAAGCATCTTCCATTGCTGCTTCAAATATGCCATAGTTCCCTTTGGGTGGGCGATATACACACAAAACAATGTAATTACTCAATTCAATGCATGAGATTTCTACATGTTGTTCAACAGAAAGTCTACAGCTGCATAAACTACAGTCAGTGGCGACCCCTATTGTCGTTTTTAAGAACTAATGCAACAGTGACATCTATTATACAGACAGTGGCGACCCCTATAGTCGTTTTCAAGAACTAATGCAACAGCGACATCTGTTATTGGTTTGATGAACTACAGACAGTGGCGACCCCTATAGTCGTTTTCAAGAACTAAAGCAACAGCGACATCTGTTTTCGGATGTATGAACTACAGACAGTGGCGACCCCGATTGTCGTTTTCAAGAACTAATGCAACAGCGACATCTATTAAACAGACAGTGGCGACCCCTATAGTCGTTTTCAAGAACTAGTGCAACAGCGACAACTGTTTTCGGATGGATGAACTACAGACAGTGGCGACCCCTATTGTCGTTTTAAAGAACTAATGCAACAGCGACATCTATTATGCAGACAGTGGCGACCCCTATAGTCGTTTTTAAGAACTAATGCAACAGCGACATCTATTAAACAGACAGTGGCGACCCCTATAGTCGTTTTCAAGAACTAATGCAACAGCGACATCTGTTATCGGATGGATGAACTACAGACAGTGGCGACCCCTATAGTCGTTTTCAAGAACTAATGCAACAGCGCCATCTATTAAACAGACAGTGGCGACCCCTATAGTCGTTTTCAAGAACTAATGCAACAGCGCCATCTATTAAACAGACAGTGGCGAGCCCTATAGTCGTTTTCAAGAACTAATGCAACAGCGACATCTGTTATCGGATGGATGAACTACAGACAGTGGCGACCCCTGTTGTCGTTTTAAAGAACTAATGCAACAGCGACATCTATTATGCAGACAGTGGCGACCCCTATAGTCGTTTTCAAGAACTAATGCAACAGCGACATCTGTTATCGGATGGATGAACTACAGACAGTGGCGACCCCTATTGTCGTTTTAAAGAACTAATGCAACAGCGACATCTATTATGCAGACAGTGGCGACCCCTATAGTCATTTTTAACAACTAATGCAACAGCGACATCTATTATGCAGGCAGTGGCGACCCCTATAGTCGTTTTTAAGAACTAATGCAACAGCGACATCTATTAAACAGACAGTGGCGACCCCTATAGTCGTTTTCAAGAACTAATGCAACAGCGACATCTGTTATCGGATGGATGAACTACAGACAGTGGCGACTCCTATAGTCGTTTTCAAGAACTAATGCAACAGCGCCATCTATTAAACAGACAGTGGCGACCCCTATAGCCGTTTTCAAGAACTAATGCAACAGCGCCATCTATTAAACAGACAGTGGCGACCCCTATAGTCGTTTTCAAGAACTAATGCAACAGCGACATCTGTTATCGGATGGATGAACTACAGACAGTGGCGACCCCTATTGTCGTTTTAAAGAACTAATGCAACAGCGACATCTATTATACAGACAGTGGCGACCCCTATAGTCGTTTTCAAGAACAAATGCAACAGCGACATCTATTATGCAGACAGTGGCGACCCCTATAGTCGTTTTCAAGAACTAATGCAACAGCGACGTCTATTAAACAGACAGTGGCGACCCCTATAGTCGTTTTCAAGAACTAATGCAACAGCGCCATCTATTATACAGACAGTGGCGACCCCTATAGTCGTTTTCAAGAACTAATGCAACAGCGCCATCTATTATGCAGACAGTGGCGACCCCTATAGTCGTTTTCAAGAACTAATGCAACAGCGCCATCTATTATGCAGACAGTGGCGACCCCTATAGTCGTTTTCAAGAACTAATGCAACAGCGCCATCTATTATGCAGACAGTGGCCACCCCTATAGTAGTTTTCAAGAACTAATGCAACAGCGCCATCTATTATGCAGACAGTGGCGACCCCTATAGTCGTTTTCAAGAACTAATGCAACAGCGCCATCTATTATGCAGACAGTAGCGACCCCTATAGTCGTTTTCAAGAACTAATGCAACAGCGCCATCTATTAAACAGACAGTGGCGACCCCTATAGTCGTTTTCAAGAACTAATGCAACAGCGACATCTGTTATCGGTTTTTCGAACCACAGACAGTGGCGACACCTATAGTCGTTTTCAAGAACTAATGCAACAGCGCCATCTATTAAACAGATAGTGGCGACCCCTGTAGTCGTTTTCAAGAACTAATGCAACAGCGCCATCTATTAAACAGATAGTGGCGACCCCTATAGTCGTTTTCAAGAACTAATGCAACAGCGCCATCTATTAATAAGACAGTGGCGACCCCTATAGTCGTTTTCAAGAACTAATGCAACAGCGCCATCTATTATGCAGACAGTGGCGACCCCTATAGTAGTTTTCAAGAACTAATGCAACAGCGCCATCTATTATGCAGACAGTGGCGACCCCAATAGTCGTTTTCAAGAACTAATGCAACAGCGACATCTATTATACAGACAGTGGCGACCCCTATAGTCGTTTTCAAGAACTAATGCAACAGCGACATCTATTATGCAGACAGTGGCGACCCCTATAGTCGTTTTCAAGAACTAATGCAACAGCGCCATCTATTATGCAGACAGTGGCGACCCCTATAGTCGTTTTCAAGAACTAATGCAACAGCGCCATCTATTATGCAGACAGTGGCGACCCCTATAGTCGTTTTCAAGAACTAATGCAACAGCGCCATCTATTATGCAGACAGTGGCCACCCCTATAGTAGTTTTCAAGAACTAATGCAACAGCGCCATCTATTATGCAGACAGTGGCGACCCCTATAGTCGTTTTCAAGAACTAATGCAACAGCGCCATCTATTATGCAGACAGTAGCGACCCCTATAGTCGTTTTCAAGAACTAATGCAACAGCGCCATCTATTAAACAGACAGTGGCGACCCCTATAGTCGTTTTCAAGAACTAATGCAACAGCGACATCTGTTATCGGTTTTTCGAACCACAGACAGTGGCGACACCTATAGTCGTTTTCAAGAACTAATGCAACAGCGCCATCTATTAAACAGATAGTGGCGACCCCTGTAGTCGTTTTCAAGAACTAATGCAACAGCGCCATCTATTAAACAGATAGTGGCGACCCCTATAGTCGTTTTCAAGAACTAATGCAACAGCGCCATCTATTAATAAGACAGTGGCGACCCCTATAGTCGTTTTCAAGAACTAATGCAACAGCGCCATCTATTATGCAGACAGTGGCGACCCCTATAGTAGTTTTCAAGAACTAATGCAACAGCGCCATCTATTATGCAGACAGTGGCGACCCCAATAGTCGTTTTCAAGAACTAATGCAACAGCGCCATCTATTATGCAGACAGTGGCGACCCCTATAGTCGTTTTCAAGAACTAATGCAACAGCGCCATCTATTAAACAGACAGTGGCGACCCCTATAGTCGTTTTCAAGAACTAATGCAACAGTGCCATCTATTAAACAGATAGTGGCGACCCCTATAGTCGTTTTCAAGAACAAATGCAACAGCGCCATCTATTATGCAGACAGTGGCGACCCCTATAGTCGTTTTCAAGAACTAATGCAACAGCGACGTCTATTAAACAGACAGTGGCGACCCCTATAGTCGTTTTCAAGAACTAATGCAACAGCGCCATCTATTATACAGACAGTGGCGACCCCTATAGTCGTTTTCAAGAACTAATGCAACAGCGCCATCTATTATGCAGACAGTGGCGACCCCTATAGTCGTTTTCAAGAACTAATGCAACAGCGACATCTGTTATCGGTTTTTCGAACCACAGACAGTGGCGACACCTATAGTCGTTTTTAAGAACTAATGCAATTGTGACATCTATTATCGAATGGATGAACTATAGACCGTGGCGACACCTTTAGTCGTTTTTAAGAACTAATGCAACAGCGACATTCTTCAGAGACGCTGAGACAGCGTCCTAAAGTTATCGATAGTGTGAGGGTGTCACGAACTTACTCAATGCTCACCGTCAACCACGTACGAAGAAGGAAGGGGATTTGGAAAGTGACATAAGGGTATACAGGCGGGTGCTAGGGGCCACACCCCGCAATCTTTGTTGGCACCGCCCCGTTCTTCCAAGGTTATCCAATTGCCGACCACCCAATCGAGTAGATTTTTGAAACCCAAAATGAAATCGTTTATTTGCATGAAACACGGTACATTAAATATGTTACAATATTGTAAGAAACCACACGTTTTGTCAAGTTTCTTGACATACAAAATACATATTATCAGGCAGTAATAAATAAAAACATAACTGATTTGCAATGAAATTGAATAAATTTCTATAACATTCATCTTATTGCCTAGATCTTGCACATGTATTTCTTTAATTAATAGGCACACAAACTGCATTGCAACATACATTTTATCTATGCTTGAAAAAAAATATTTGGCTTCGTTACAATGCCAAACTCAGTACATACATAGTTATTAGTTAATATTTTAAATAAATATTGTTTTTTTACAAGTATTATTGTATTCTAATCAAAACGAATCTAAACAATATTCAACAATAAGAAAAACACTTAAGAATAACACCAAAATATTAAGAACGAAATAGAATCAACTCACACAGCCCATACATGTTCCCACCAAGGGGCTCGACCCTACCCTATATAGGGAGATTTGGCCATAGTCCACCACGCTGGCCAATTGCGGGTTGGCAGACTAACGACTACTATCGTAATAGTAGCCGGGACCGACGGCTTAACGTGCCCTCCGAAGCACGGAATCATCTTAATTTTCGGATAATCAGGTGATTCAAGCCTGCAATATCCTACCAAACTGGGTTAAATAATACGAATTAAATTTTTAAGGTTACCACCCCCTGGGGATCGAACCCGAGACCTCCGTACTTGAAACCAAGCGCTTAACCGCGAGACCACGGAGGTAGTCAAAATTCAATCAAATTAACTAAAAAGTAAAATAAACATGTCAATTATATAAAAATAAATTGCAAAATTTAATTTGTGTCATGGTCATTGGAGTGGTGTAAAAGAAATGGGTCTATAATTATAGTTCGATTTTTTTTCCTGAATTCAAAAAGGGAATAACGACGGCTTTTCTTAATTACTTAGGAAAAATACACTGCGATAAGCAGTTTTGAAAAATGATAGTGAGAGGAGGGTATCTCTATCAACGTATTTCATTAGCAGTATTTAGTAACATTACTTTACTAGTCCCATACAGAAACACTGTTGTTTTTAAGACTTTTTTTATTATGCTTTTCACTTCAATCTATAACGAGTATAACAAAGGCTTTAAGCCTCGAAGTTTGTTACGATATCGAATGACTATAGCTTATAAAACCCGCTTGATAAGATAGACTCTCCATAGTATACAATAAAAAAATACAGTTTTGGCTGACTGAGTGGGCATAGGCTTTATTTTAAGTAATTCATCAGGAATATCATCTATTTTCATTAAGTCACGTCTTTTATTTGCCGTATTTACATTATGGGTCAGCTTTAAATTCAAAGTCATTAATGCTGTTCGATGATCGGTTTGAAAGGTGTTAGTAACAAATTATGATTTATGCTGGATCCGCTGTTGTGGGTGATATTTCGTGGAAAGCACTTAGATATTCCTGAACACTAGAATCATTATTTTCTGCTATAATTGCTTTATTGAAATTTCCAACTAATATTATGTTTTTTGTAGGGGCGAATAAATGTACACTGCACTGTAAAAGAGAATTATCTCGTTTATAAAAGATGCAGGGCGGTAAAATGACAATATTACAAAATCCTTACTTATTAAACCGAGGCAACTACTTTTTTTAATATCAAGTTATTTTACGACTAAGTCTTATGCGCCTCAAATATATCGCACGCTTAATACTACAGTGACCTATGTCAAAAATTTTAAGAATTGAGTTAGAATACTTCACAAACCTTAAAAAGCATGCTCTACAACATAGGCACGAGAAAACACCGGTATTCTTAACACAAAAAGGTTAAATTTCACTTAGGTCTTTATCGTCTCGTATTCACAATGTTGTTGAGCATGATTTTAGGGTCTGAGTAGTATTGTAACTCAAAACATCAAAATTTTAACATAGGTCACTCTAGTATTAAGCGTGCGATATATAACAGAACCATCATTTCGGTTAAGTACATTATTAGAGCGATATACTCATAAGTAAACTTTATTGCCTGTTTTGTAATAAAATGAAATGAAATTCTTTATTTGTTTGAAATATTTTAGGTTAGACTGTTACAGAATTGACATACAAATAATTATTAAAAATTAAATTAAACATAATAATAGTAAATAAGACTATTTAAATTATTCCATCATTAATTATTAAAATTGAATATAATTGAAAAAAATCAAATCAATGTCAGAATTATAGAATAAAAATTGTTCAATCTTTAACAGTTACGTATTTAAATGTTAGGCAATATCACACTAGTTTTAAAATATTAATTAGAACACATTAGTAGATTAAAATATGTAATCACAATATCCATCTTAAATTGCTGTGCCTGAATAAGGTCCATAGTAATGTTGTATCGTTGTGACTATTTGTAACCTTAGAACAGCTATGGAATGCAATAAATAAATTGGAATTTAAGATTATGTCAGAAATAAGGATAAGATTTTAAATGTCCAACGTAAAATAGATGTATTTTTTTTTATCAATGTCATCATTTATTAATATTGAAATAATGATTTAAGCACTTATTTCATATTGAAATAATGATTTAAACACATAAGAACGCATTTCTTCTAACCATTTTTTAATTTACTATAAAAGAAGTTAGTGGGTAATGACTTGAGTTCTTTTGGTAAATTATTGTAAATGCTTTTCAATAAATGTTTTTCATACATAATGATGTTCTCATGAAGGGCGCGTCTAATCATTCTTTATCTCTGATATTGAAATTACAAACTTCGTGAGCCTTGACAAATTCCTCACTATGTTTTCTTACAATAATTTTAAACGTGAATTTATTAACTAAGTCAGTCAACACAATTATTATCTATACATATTTACATTTAAACCAGTTATGATACTTAGACACAGTGACAAAGTGTTCGAAGTACGAAGAATAAAAGAGCATGTATGAAAAGATTGATGGATGTGAATGAAGCTAGAGAGGTTTGCCAGGATCGTACAAAGTGGCGATCGATAGTCTCTGCCTACCCCAATGAGAACTAACGTCGTGAGAATATGTATGTATGTATGATACTTAGGAAATCATTGTTTTTTTTTGTATGCTAGGAATCTTTTGGGTTATAAATTGATGTACATAATTCTACTTCACACAAACGAGATTCGCCAATAAAAGAAATAATTAAACGTTATAATAGTATAAACTCTTAGGCTTCCTCATAATCAATAGAGTAAATGTATCGTAGTTCACCGGTCTTCCGAGCAGGGCATTGTGGGTCTCCGGTGCAATGCATTGGCTGCTTGTCTTTTTAAAGAGTTTACAGGTGGCACAAGTTTGGATCCTGGACTTTTTCAGGCATTTTTGCCAGAGTGTCTGGTCTCCCCACAATGGCCACATACTGGATCAGTTCCCTGAACAATTTGGCTGAGTGACCATATTGTCGACATTTGTAACACCGGGTCACAAGGTAAAATCTCCCATTTTACATGAAGTCCAATTTATGAAGATTCGCTCCCGCTTCATAACACATTTGCGAGTTTGACAGAGCTAAAGATTCCTCCTAGTGTTGAGTCCAGATATTTGTCAGCCAGGTTCTGCTCATATAAACATTGAAGTGCTTCTTTCTCGGAAAGATTAGTGGAAACTCCGACTACAATAATTCTAGGACGGCGCTGGATGGTTTTTTTTGGTGGCAGCACTCTGAAACAGAAAACAGAAAATAATTAGCTAAATAGCAATTAATATGTCCGAAAACAAAACGAATAGACGTTAAACTCTGGTCAAACTCTTCCTAAATATATCATTGTAGATACATATCTACCTATAATATTATACTGTCATGCGCACTTATCTGTTTTATTACCACTCTCGTATTTATACGTATATGTTTATATTCCTATGTATTCCTTAAGTATATTTTATACATATCTATAAATTTAAATCTTTTTGTTCATGAAAACCTCATGTGGGGATTATTACTAATAAATAAAGATTAAATAAAGGAAAGAAAAATTTCGACACAGGCGGGAATCGAACCCGCGACCATTGACACAGTGGCTCAATTGGCAGAGCGTCGGGGCGTATACCCGAGGTCGCGGGTTCGATTCCCGCCTGTGTCGAAATTTTTCTTTCCTTTATTTAATCTTTATTTATTAGTCATATCTATAAAGTTTAAATTTACTCGAACATTTTACCAATGTACAGTTGTTTTTTTTTGTAATGGTTTTATCTATTTTTGTTTGAAATAAATTAGGAAATAAGCTATAACCATATATGGAGTAGGTTTCTTTCCTTTTTTCTCTGTTACAGCATTTGTTTCTTTATATTTAATTTTTTTGTTCTATGTATTAGTTAGTATGTAGTAGATATAAGTTAGAGGTGTTGGCTGAAAACCAGCGTACTCAGCATTTAGTAACTCTCGTTATAATTTGCAAAAGGCAAATGAGCACTTCGATAAGTGTATCTTTAAAACTTATTTTTACAATCTTTTAAAAACTACCTCTATATGCTTATCATATACGTGCCTTTTTGGGGTATGCTCCGCA
Organism: Bedellia somnulentella; assembly: GCA_963576735.1. Taxonomy (NCBI): domain Eukaryota; kingdom Metazoa; phylum Arthropoda; class Insecta; order Lepidoptera; family Bedelliidae; genus Bedellia; species Bedellia somnulentella. Next base: position 17,854,212 of record OY755170.1, read on the forward strand.
GTTACACCGCGCTGTTAACCCAATGTAACTGCGGAGCATTTTTTTTCTTCGCAGTTACACCAACGTCTTTTTGACATGAATTTAACAGCTCTGCAGACAATGACAGACGAAACATATCGTGGACTCAAAACCGTATTTGGACTTGCGAAATTTTCGCGTGTTCAAAATCATCAAGAGGTAAAAACACCTAGATTATTTTTGCAAAATGTTGCTAATTTTAAACAAAATTCTTACTACTCGGCAAGTACTAAGTACTAAGTACAACTCGGTAAGTAAGGAGTTCATAGGTTCATTAGAAATATGCCTGTATTTATACAACCTACCGACTAATATCCGACAAGCGTCCGAGCATATTTCGTTCTCGCTTTCGCCTATTGTCGTAAAACGTAATACGTTGGACTTGGTTAAATCTTCATAGACTGAAGTGAATTCTGGACATAAACGGCCATAAAAGCACAGCTGGTTTTAATCGGTCATCAACCATAATCATAATCTTATATCTCTTTTGTGCAAATCAAAGTGTAAAGTCAATATGATATTATTATATCAAGGTGAACTAAACATCCGAAATATATAGGTACTAACAATCAAGAGCATCACCAGAAGGTGTTCAAATCACGTCGGCGTATTTTACCTACTATTACTTTTCTTGTTTTCTTGCATACACGGCCGCCGAGCTGTTGGGAGTTGCGCGCATATCACCAGTGCATCGGGTATACTTCTTATCTTGGGCAGTAAACCAAGAAAAATTACAGGCGCCTGCAGCGTTTTTATACGAAATAATTAATGATTTGGATTCAGCAGGAAAAAAATAATGAGAAAATATGTTTCATTTATTTCTTAGTAATTTTTACCTCTTCGATTTTGGTACAAATAAGGAACTTTGACATCCATTTTCTCGATATACCCATGACCTACAGATATGGCACATATACCATTGAAATCTAAAGGAGATTGACCATTTTGGACCAAATGCTGCCCAGGCGTGGGAATAGTTTTTTATTTTATCTTACATAAAAGGGTATTTATGAAAAATAATTAAAAAAAACAACATCCACGAGGTTGTGTACTACCCGATTCTTCCTCTAGTCAGGTCCCGACCTCGCTAGTATCGCAAAACAAGTTTTTTGTACGTTGACAGCTTTGTATAGCACTGTCTCTTTTTTCAATTCCAAGATAAGTTGATCGAAAGGTACGGTACAAAATCACAGCGAGATTTGAGAGAAATCAAAAGTCTTGCTTCCTAATATTCAGATGTGTATGTATACCTGTTACTCTGTACATGCTTGCGCGCGCCCTTTTGTTTGTATCTATTTATTTATTTATTTATTTAATAGGTACACAAACAGCATTATAACAAACATTTTCTTTCATGATAAAACATTGATTCGGATCTGTTACAATGCCAAAAATAGTGCACACAACATTATTGGTCGTTATCGTTTTCCTTCTTATTAAATTATTATTATTAAAATTACTTGAAACAATATAAAATAATCAAAAATTCAAAAAAAAAAACCCTAAAGAATAACACAAAATAATTAATAATGACAAAATTAAAATTAAATTAAAATAATAATATTATAATTCAATAAAATAAAATTAACAATAAAGTCGCAGTCTATCACCACTCTTTGACGTGAATCGTACTGTGAACTTATCTCCTTATTTTCTTACTACCCGGCATTACTTTTGAATTATCGTATCTGCATCACTTATCGACCCAGCTATTCGTTTTTACTTGACGAGAACAATCATGGGCTCCGTTCAATTAATCATTATTGCTGTTCGTGTTTTACTGGGCGGCGAACGATCGGCAGTTGTGCTCACGTTGTTTGCCTAGTTTGATTTTTGGGTTGAGCTAGGCACGAAGACGTTTTGAGGCAGCCTGCTTTATTTTTAGATTCAATAATCATAGATGACGATGAGGATGATTGATTAGGTATCATTAATGTTTACATCATGATCATGTAACGAATAAATGATTGATTTATTAAAGCACTATACTTAACAAGTGTTTTAATAGTAATAAATAATCCATTGTTCACAATATACCGTGTTTTATTTTAAAAAAACAGCTGTTGGTTATGATTAAGTCGTCAATGTAAATCCTATGAAAAATATTTTTTTCTCAGTACTCCTCGGATAGATTCTAAAGCGCTTTGGGTTACAGTCTGATATTAGTCTAAGGAACATTATGTACCATCATTCAATGTTGGGCAGCACTTGGTCCAACGTTCATACAAAAATGGTCAATCTCCTTTAATTGCATATGCATCAGACCTTATTTTATTTTTGTTCGCCGTGAGTCATTGTTCCATACAAAATGCCCAATGTCAAGTAGGTAATAATTAACAAATTATTTGTTGAAAACGCATAGAAAAATATGATATTCTTAAATTTAAACATGGAAACGAATATTTCTGGCAGTAAATCGCACTAACTTGAACGGAAAATAACTGTTTTGCAGTCAAACGGCCTGATGTGATACGTACGATTGTACGGCTGATGTTGACTAGACAACACGTCATAGTTACGTTAGTTTATCCTTTTATATTAAACGAGAGAGGGTGGATTTTGTGAACCAACCTGTGTCGCGATGCTCAGAGCAAGAAAATTGGTTCAGGTATCAAATTAAAGGTCTCCATCTGAAGTTTTACCGAAAACTCATACATTTTCCATAACTGGATTAGTTAAATTGTTAGCGATTTATGAATTGTCAAAATTGGCCCATAGACTTTGTTGGAGTAAAAGCGCGCGCAAATGACACATTGTGTCAGTCACAGCTTTTAGTATTATACTCAGTATAATATTACAACGCCCACGGGAATATAAATATAAAAAAACAGAAGTTAAGATAGTGTTTTAGTATTTTGGATGTAAACCGGATGCAAAAAATGTAGTCCACGCGGACGTAGTCCCGGGTAAAAAGCTAGTAGTAATTTAATTTTTATATTCATATATATAAGATATATATATTTAAATATATATTAATCCACATAGATAGTAATATGTGGAAACTTTTAATTGGCATTAAGTTATATATTTTGTTTTAGCTATTAAGATATTAGGCAGTAAGTTTTCCGAAGAAAATAAAATAAATGAATGTTTGAATAAATTCGCACTACTAGTTCTTTTATAGCTGTATTATAGTTTGTACGTACCGTACGTATGTACCTTTTTGCTATTTTATTATTAGAATTATTTAAATATTTTGCTATTTTATTTAGAATTAGAACGTAATTTGGTTTTGTTTTATTTGGTCGATGGAAGGGTGTCTTTGGTACAAAGCGGAGATATTGCTGAGTTATAAAACATAACAATTGGCCAAGACCTCGTTTATAAAACACACCGTCTTTATATTTTAAGTCGATTAAAGACATCTAACTAAACAACTTTGCATATGGAATGCTTATCTAAAATATTGTAATTTTCAAAATAATTAATACATAAGAAGTGTCGCTGCTTAGATCAAACTGAGAAAGTATAGTGAGGTTCTCAGCCTCAATTGAAATAAAAAAAACATCTTGTGATTTGACCAGATTATTTTAGCGTAGGCTAAGAGAAACTCACCATACTTTTCCAGTTTGATGTAGGCAGTAACACTTTTATTTATTAATTGTTTTGAAAATTACAATATTTTAGATAGGTATGCATTCCATAGTCAAAGTTGTTTAGTTTGATGTCTTTAATCGATTTAAAGTATAATAAAAAGGGTATATTTTAAAAGCGAGGTTTTGAGCGAGAGCGAGCAATTGTGTTTTTATGGTTAATATTTGAACCAATTCCAATTTTACAAATTTTTTGTGTCTTAATGTATTTAGACTGTATAAATTTTAACGGTAATAGTTTTATTATAGAAAAAATATATAAGAATTGTTTTGTTGATATAAGTATATACTCGTACGCTACATAGAGCATTATGTTTTTTAATGTTGTCTGGCTAACTGGTGCTGGCTGAAAACCAGCATGCAGCAGCTGACGTGGCACATATGCTGAGCCAGAACCAATTTGGCAATATGATATTTATGTTTTTATTTGTTCTTACTCAATCATTGTAATATTTTTTATGCCAAATAAATTATTTTTCTTTCTTTCTTTATATAAGTGCACAATTACTGCCTTGCACCAGTCTTCTGGCACTTTGGCACTTGACCAGCTAGATTGTATGAGTTAGAGGTCTAGTGACATGGCTCTCACTTCTTAGAGGAGAATTCAAGCTACGTTGTCATGTTTAGTCGTCGAGTACTGCTGGGATATTATCCATACCAAAATATCGATTTACGGAATTCGCTAAAATTACCTGAGATGTACGCTGTCCGTCGCATTCTTTGTTTATGCGGTGACATCTTTGGTTTTTCCGGCGGCACATGCCTAGGCAGCGCGATGAAAGGGCGACACTATCTAAGCGAATACACTATACAATTCAATTGGTGGACAACAAACAAAGGGTGGCCCGAGCCGAGTGGATGACCAACAGCTACAAGTGCGCGGAGCGGTATGCGCGGAATGTTCCTAATTTTGGAAAGCGAGCCGGTCGATCAATACAAAATCCGTAATGGCCAGAGTAAATAAACTATACGGTCAGTGTTGCCTGATTTTTTGAGAACTCTCTACATTTGGCAATTCTAAAACATCATTATCATCAGCCAATAGATGTCCACTGCTAGACATAGGCATGCCCTATAGATCTCCACAAAGACCGGTCCTGTGCTGCCCTCATCCATCGGTTTCGCGCGACCTTCATCAAGTCGTCGGTCCCCCTTGTGGGAGGCCTACCCACATTTGGGCAACTCTAAATGCGGTAGTAAAACTGTAATAAAAATCGGAAAAGGTACAAATGAATATTTTGCTGCATGTGATTAGTGAGCAGTGTCTGGAGATTTACCAGCAATTTGGGGAAAATTTAGGCTCAATGAAGAAATTACTTAAAAAACTTGATGATTTTTTTCTCCCAAAAAGTGTTAGGCTTGTCACAGAACTTCTTCTAAACGGTTGATCCGATCACAGCCAAATTTTGCACGATGGTTCAAGACATCAAAGACAAGGTTTTAAAAGTACTACACAATATATATAATACATAATATAAAGTAAATCAATCCAACAAAGATTGTAGCATATTCGCAACCGTGTGGATATCCTCGCATTTTGGACTTATCGAGCTTCACGAAAATCGAAATGGAATCATCGAATCAAATTCCGTTACTGATAAATTATGACATGCACTTACCACTCTACATACCATCGTACCACTCTACATATCGTCTCCTGACACTCGGGGAACACGATCGTTGCCGAATAGTGACGAAGATTTCTATGTGCATTATTAAGGTGCCGTTAGTCCAGCGAACAGAGTTTTTGAAACATTATAATGCGTATGTTTATAACAATATGGTTTTGAAAAAAATACATCAAAATCTTGAGGCTTTTCTGCTGTGAAATTGGCGATTCGAAACATGATTAATAAATTTTCGCTCGATAGAAAAAAATCGCCAACATACCTCTAATTACACTCTATAAAACGGTTTTATATTTTATTTATTTTACCTACTTACATATAACTTGCATCATAATTTAAGCATTTGTATTTCTAATAATAATTGGCGATTAGTTTTCTTTTTTAATAAATTCAATAAAACATTTTTTTTTAAAACATCGATATTCGCGGTCCTACTCGTGCCCTAGCGCCGCCCGCCGCCGCCCGCTCAGAGCTCGGCGAGCTGCTTTAGGGGATGGACCTATGTCGCCGCGACATTGTTTACATGATTTCAATATTGGTTTTTTTTTGTATCGATATATCGATACATCGCACTATACAATGTCGACCATAAATATCGATATATCGCGTAAAATATATCGATATATCGATAGTTTTTCAACAAGCCTAATGTCGCGCTCCTTGTGTTACAGATTTTACAATTTACGCGCGTGCGGCGCCGTTAGTGTGCGAGTGACCTATCTGTATACGATGCGCGTTAATGTAGGCGTGAGAGTGACCGTGCGTACGGTTAGCATTAGCAAATATAAAATAATTCATTCAATTCATAGATTGCACTCATTTTTATATTTTATTGTTAAATTTATTAGGAATGGGTAAAAGAACAAAACCGTTAAAGTAACTTCTAATTTCAATTAATAATATTAAATAGTTACAGGTGTAAACTGAAAATTATATACATACATATACTCACGGCTATAAATCCCTTAACGGGATAGCTGGAGCTTTCGAATGAGAAATTCCTCAGCCACTTTTGGAAGTTGATTTGGGAAAAGATGGTAATAATATATTATTTCGGTGACGGTTCTCCAACCACATCGCTCAAAAATCACTTAAAAAGCCCCTATACCCTTAGTCGCCTCTTACGATCACGGGTAGAAATGGGGTAGTGTTATTCTAAGCCGACACGACACGGCAAAAGTTATGAAATTATCACTGTAATAATTTTGTATAAACTGACAGGGGTAGACAAATCTATCGTACAGATCCACATACATTTCTTGGCCGGTAAGGGCGTCGCTGTCATCGAAATTTGTATTGCCAGTAAATAAAATTTTACCATTATAAGGGAAATAATTTTACATCATACAGGCTAATTTATTTATGTATTGAAATGTCTTAATAAAACAATTTATATAATATTCATTCATTTAATAACTAGGTGCTGTGTAGTGTTGGCTTAGAATAGCACTACCCCATTTGCCGGTGGGTGTACGTAATAGGCGACTAACGGTATTGGGGCTTTTAAGAGACTATTGGGTGATGCGGTTGGAGATCCATCACCAACAACCTGTATTTTACCATATTTACCACACCCAGCTTTCCAAAAGTGGCTGAGGAGTTTCTAATTTCTTAGCTCTGGCTACACCTTCTAGGGATTCACAGTCGTGAGTATATGTATGTATGTATGTAATAACTATCATTGTAAGTAAACAATGTCTACCCGAATGACTGTGTATCCTAAATTTGCTGATCTTACCTCCCAAATATTGTCTGGAAGAGATCGCTTTCAGCGATAACACTGCCAATTGTGCTTCTTTGCAAACTGTTTCATTATTTTATACTCAAGGATTTGTTATTTGTGACACTCAGAGTTGATAAGTGGGTAACTACATAAAATCTTTTTTTTAATCCAATCCAAATAAAATATTTTTAGTTAATAAAAAAATAATTCTATACATTAGATATCGTTTGGGTCATTCATTTTTCTGGGTCAGTGAATTTATGGGCACTTTTCTATTGCTGTTAACAGCCTTATATTTTTATATATATGTCAGACAGTTTTGACTTAAGAAATTACACATTGGTAGATCCCCGCATAAGGATAAGAACCCACGCATCAGTGTATACGAAGTGAAATCTTATTCGGGAGCTATTCCCCACTTCCCGTAACCCGCACCGCTATTTAAGTGCGCACAACTCTTTAGACAGTGTTAGCCTACCTATAATTTTATAATTTTATTTAATTTTTGTATCAAATACTGGAAATAAAAGCGTTTATTAATAAGCAAAGATACATGATAAATAATATTTATCATGTATCTTTGCATATATCTTTATCGTTATCTTTGTATATATTTATTAAATATAATTATCTTTAAAAAAAAGTTTCCACTACAAAAAATATTAATGAAAGTGATAATTTATTACATACGTAGGTCACCCTATAATTTTTATTTAGTTGAGAACTAACTGACAATGACAGGCCGAAATTTCAAAATGGCGACAGTAGTACCAGTGTCGCCGCCGGCCAAGAAAAGATTGTGGATCTGTATCATTACATTTTATATTGTAAACGACCATGGTAGAAACTATTTTTGAAATTGATAACCTAGGGTAAGCAATACTTGTGTTTGTGATTTTTTTATTTTTTTATTTTTCTGTCTTTAGTTAAATAATATTTTTTTTATTTTTTTTATTTTCTACACTTGTGTTCTCAAAAATTTAGTGTTTATACTGATTTTTTTAAACTTGGTTCCACTTTCTGTGTGTATTTTGTTAATTTTTGTGCCTTTAATAGCAAATAAATAACTTTTCTTTCTTTCTATACACTTTTCGTCACCCTGACTGTTATAGCCACTCGTAAATATTTTAGAAAGAAAATGTAAATAGTCATAAACAAATGTCCGAACCCATACCATAGAAAATATTTGCGAGTGGCTAAAACTGTCGAGTTGCCGATAACTGTATTGCTTACCCTACTGTATGTTTTTAAAACGCGCGCCCTGCGTCGCGTCGGGGAAACGGCCGCTCTAACGGCGCGCAGGCGATTGCCCGCGCCCGCGGTGGCCGCACGCCCTGAGATGATATTTTTCGCTGAACCAACGGCGCCTTAATATTGGAGAACTGTACATACCTTGACAAAATTTCAAGTTCTATGGTCTATAGTTTCTATGGTCCGTCAGTTTTGCCTTTTAGCCAAAGCCGTCTTTTACTAATTGGAGGCTCTGGGCATATGAGGATAATGGGGCCCCTATGACTTTGACAGAGCACTATTTTGAACAAAAAAGTAGATAAGCAAGATCCTAGGATTTTACTGTCACCGCGAAACGGAAACCCTCTTGATGATTTATATCCGTTTAAGTACATTTCTTTAGTAATCTACTTCTTTTTGATGTTGAGATAATAAATCAATATCTACTCTACCGCTTTACTTCGTGCCAAATAAGTCATCATAGATTGCCTATATGCTGAGCTTTTTTCATGGGTCAAAAGTATGTGATTAATGTGCTTCCAATCATTACATACACTTGAAGAGCATAGCTTTACATCGGAAGGGTTAAACAAGGAGCATGAAAACTAGAACCTCAGTCCGTTAATTATAATAATATAATAAAATTATTAATTATAATACGAAAAATTAGTATATCAAATATTTTTTTGTATATCTACAGCTATTAGGCCAGTAGATTTGATTTTTAGAAATTTACTTTAGTTATTTGTAAACAAAAGCAAACATACATATGTCGTTTTTCTTTTTTTATATTTTGTTGATTAAATAACTTGATAACAACGCATCAGAAATTTAGACATGATGCATATAACTTTTAGAGAAATTTACGTACTTAGTATACCATTAAATTACATACATACATTCACATACTAACGGCCATAAATCCTAGTAGTGCTATTCTTAACCGACAATACATAGCAAATTGTATTTTTATATATTTGAATTTATGTAGGCATGCTGAAATCGGAAAGCCAAATTTTTGGGTAAGAGGTAAATTTTCGCGCATGCAATAACTGTAAGCAAATTGGTATTGTAGTCATTTATTTAGGTTCGATGCATTTGAATCAAAAAAGTTTTACGCCAATAAAATTAAGGTTATTGTTTCGTGATCTGGCAGGGACGAGGGGGCCCCTATCGATCACGGGGCCCTAGGCACTTGCCCAGAGTGCCCAGTGGGAATGGGGGATCTGCTTTTAGCTGCGGCTTTGATCTCATATCATTATAATAGCTTAAGATAAATAAAACATTTAAAGAACTTCCTAAACCTAACCTATCAGCAGTATTATTATTTATTTGAACCAAAGAGGTCACACCATACACATTTTACATTTCACTTTCACCATATTTTACTATACTAACTATTTTCTTAATTGAATGATACGCGTAACGGAGCTTTTACGCACGAACACACGAACAAATAATTAATCTTGGACACCATATTTATCTTGCTTCCATTGGGATACTCGTGGTAAATATCTTTTTTAGAGGAAGATATTGAGAGGACAGTTAAAAAAGGAAATGTGGTGAACGGAGCCATTGAGTCTGGATGTCAGGAACAGTCTGATGTCGAGCCAGTCGTTTTCTGTAAAGCCTCGAATAACAGTACACAATCCCATTCTGGTTCCTACGCTGATGTATGGTAATGAATGTTGGACATGGCAAAAGAGGCTGAGTGGAGTGAATGCAGTGAAAATGAGATCCCTCAGAAGAATATGTAATGTAAGGTTGTGCAATACAGTGAAAAATAGTGTAATTCGTGAACGGTTAGGTGTGAAAGATGACGAAGTGTGTAAGACAGAAAAAGAAACGTTAAGTTGGTTTAGGCACTTAGAGAGGATGGCTGAAAGTAAAGTGGCGAAAGATGATGTACGTAAAGATATAGAGCCAATGTGGATAGTGCTGCTATGCTAGTAGAAGACGGCCGCGATGTTTGTATACCAAATTGAAAACATTCTTACAAAGGCGAAAAACTAAAGTGAAAAATATAAAAGAGTATGTATGAGAAGTATAATAAATGTGAAAGAAGCAAAATAGGTTTTTCAGGATCGTGCAAAGTGGCGATTGATAGTCTCTGCCTACCGAATGGAAACAATGGGCCTGAGTATAAGTAAGTGCTTAGGTTTACCGGGTGTCTTTACACTTTTATCATAATTTATATGAAAAAAAAAATTGGTTGGGCATAGCTTTAATTTATATTCCTTAGTTACATTTATGTATTTCTACGTTGAAATATACTAGTACATCTTAAATATTAAAATTTATAACATTTACATTCTGTGTACTAAGTATCGGGAATTTGTCAATAAAACAAAAATACAAATTATTCATCTAAATTTATTTTATCGCCTTCAAAGTAGGCCCCATCGCTTGCAATACAACATCTCCACCGCTTCACCCAGTCTTCCATACATTTTTCATAGGCTATTTGCGGTATGGCCTTTAGCTCATTCAGCGAATTTTCTTTTATGGCTTCTATCGACTCAAAACGTTTTCCTCGAAGTGGTAATTTTAACTTGGGAAATAAAAAAAAGTCAGACGGAGCCATATCAGGTGAATACGGTGCTTGGTCTTTTGTTGAATTTTTCGCTAAAAACTCTTTCACTATAATGGCTGTGTGTGATGGTGCATTATCATGGTGCAGCATCCATGAGTTGTGTTGCCACAAATCTGGGCGTTTTCGGCGGATACTGTCACGCAAACGCTTCATGACGCCTAAATAATATTCTTTATTCACTGTTTCTCCCTCCGGAAGGAATTCGGAGTGAACCACACCACGGTAGTAAAAAAAACTGTCAGCATCACCTTGATTTTGGAGCGACTTTGCCGCGGTTTTTTGGGTTTCGGCTCGTTTTCGAGACGCCATTCTGAAGACTGTTGGCTTGTTTGCATGTCGTTCTCATAAACCCATGTCTCGTCGCCAGTTATTATACGTTTCATAAAGGTCGGATCCGTAGAAGCTCGGGAAACCATGTCTTCAGCGACATGCTTTCGCTGCGCTTTTTGAACAAAATTGAGCTCTTTTGGAACTAGTCGAGCGGCGACGCGTTTCATGCCTAAAATTTCAATGAGAATTTTGTGGACGGACTTAAAAGATATGTTCACCTCACAAGCCAACTCTCTCAGACTCATGCGTCGATTTTCGAGCACTAGCTTCTTGATTCTATCGATGTTTTCTTTGGTCGTAGCGGTTGAAGGTCTACCAGAACGAGGCAAGTCTACTACTACTTCTCGGCCTTCTTTAAAAGCCTTATACCATTCATAAGCCCTTGTTTTCGATATACACGATTCGCCGTAGGTATTTCGCAACATTTTTAGTGATTCACCACATGAAATATCATTCGAAACACAAAATTTAAGGCACACTCTTTGTTCAACAATATTTTCCATTGTAAAAATCGCCGAGGACTCAAAACTATGACCAACAAAAAATGTAGTTTAAAACAAATTATATGACAGATCCCGCTCAAATTTTGCGCGCTAAATCAGTACAGTGCTACCAACATGCAGTAAAAAAATTTGAACAACCTCTTTTACGCGGGTCTTTTTATTGACATATTCCCGATACTTTTTACACAGAGTAGTATATAATTAAAATTTTTCTTCCAATATCCAAATTTCGAAATTCTTACAGTGTGCTGTAATAGGTACCATATAGCACCTTAGCGTGTCCTACTCAGCACGTGCACCATTAAAAATCATCTTATAAGATGCCTTAACATCATATCTTATACGACTAAATATTCATTTTATAATTTATTAATTTTATTATATACTTAAAATTTATACGTTGAAATATACTAGTACATCTTAAATATTAAAATTTATAACATTTATATAATTAAAATTTTTCTTCCAATATCCAAATTTCGAAATTCTTACAGTGTGCTGTAATAGGTACCATATAGCACCTTAGCGGGTCCTACTCAGCACGTGCACCATTAAAAATCATCTTATAAGATGCCTTAACATCATATCTTATACGACTAAATATTCATTTTATAATTTATTAATTTTATTATATATTAAGTAAATATGATTTCAACATTTAAAACTTCAAATACCGTGAATAATTTTATTTATACCCAATGTGTTACACAAACACAAATCAACATTTAAAACGTATATTTGTTCATAAATAAAAGATGTTATTAAAGGAAAGAAAAATTTCGACACTGGCGGGGTTCGAACCCGCGACCTTCGGGTATACGCCCCCGTCGCTCTGCCAACTGAGCTACAGTGCCAGTTGGCTCCAGCGCGAAATTTCTCTATCCTTTGTTTCTTTTTTACACGTTCAAGTAGTGTTTGCGTTTCCTACCTCCGAATTTTAACTAAATCGGACGGCCACTTGTCTACCTTTTCAGATAGAATGCAAATGTTGGAAACGCCTAACTATCAATAATTTAATGTTTTTTGACATGAATTCCTCATGTGGGGATTATTACTCATAAATAAAAGATGTTATTAAAGGAAAGAAAAATTTCGACACTGGCGGGGTTCGAACCCGCGACCTTCGGGTATACGCCCCCGTCGCTCTGCCAACTGAGCTACAGTGTCAGTTGGCATCCAGCGCGAAATTTCTCTATCCTTTGTTTCTTTTTTACACGTTCAAGTAGTGTTTGCGTTTCCTACCTCCGAATTTTAACTAAATCGGACGGCATTAATAACGATTTAATAACATCTTTTATTTATGAGTAATAATCCCCACATGAGGAATTCATGTCAAAAAACATTAAATTACGTATATTTGTTACCGTTATCAATAAATAGACTAATTTCTCATATATTAACAGATATAAATACATAATTTGTCTAACTATTCAGTTCATGAAATAAATCTAGAGACGGACGAATTGACTAGAGCCTAGAAACAGACATAATTTTAATATATGGTGGGTACAAATATCATTGTTACCCTTAGCCTAAGTAGACTCCAGACCAGCAATAGTGGTTCGTGTGATGACAACAATTTGATCATTAAATATTTATGTGTGATTGATTTGATCTCAGTAATGTAAAATTATGATTTTAAGATAATTGTCAAAAACTAAAATGTTTACGCCGTATATTCCCGATATGGGGTGGTCAGAGAACCCACATTTTGCTTGGAAAATGTACTCAAGTGATAGGGGGCAGGCTTTTGTATGAATACACTATCAAATGACTAAGTACAACTTAGACATAACCTACATGTCGACTGTGATATTTTCTCACACACTTAACAACCATAATAAATTAACCACACATATGTCTTTAGAAAAGACAAATTTGTATAAACCCGACTCGGGATATGAACCCTCGCCTGTCTGATAGGTGGGTGTTCTACTGACTTAGCTAATACGGTTTTTAATATTTAAGATAATACCGGCGAACAGTGATTTTATCTGCTGTTACAAAAGCTAAAATTGGTTGTTGTCTGACTAGATAGTTTCAAGGTATTTTAACAAATCAATATGCCTGGCAGACTTTTTCTGACAGCAAGTTCATCCAAGGTTGACTTTTGTGACGTTTGTGTGGGTTTTAAATTTTATCTAAGGTTTACTTTAAAAGTATTGTACAAACAGGTGCTCAGCACACTCGTCCTGAAGTTTACTTAGTCTAACTGTTTAACTATACTTAATAATAACTTCATTGGCACATTTATAAAATAATTTAACAGAGTAACTAGACTAACAAAGTATTTTGTATAAAATTAAAACTGTTTGCATACTTGGCACAAATTATGTTGTTCTAAATAATACTTCTCGGTCAATAACTTCACTGTTTCGTTTTCAGTATATACTTCTTCCACGGCAACTTTCCGGTACTAGAAGCAAAAGAAAACGGAGTTAAAAAAATGCCTGCTCATTAGATCTTTGTTAGTTATTGTTAATCTAGCCTAGTGTTTGTGGCTCAGAATGTCACTACCCCTTTCTACCCACGGGTGTCGTAAAAGGGGACAGGGTGTGGGGCTTTTTAAGTGGTTTTTGGGCGGTGCGTTAGGAGACCCATCACGAAAAATACTTTATTTCTACCGTCTTGTCCCCTTTCTAATGTGACTGAGGAATTTCTAGCTCTAAAGCTCTGGCTACCCTATTTTGGGATTTATGGCCGTGAGAATATGTATGTATTACATGTTTTGCCAGAATCGCACAAAGTGGCAATCGATAGTCTCTGTCTACCCCAATGAGAACTAACACCGAGAGTATATGTATGTATGTATATTTACATATCCCAATCGCTCTACTAATTCATCACCACATGTGGTACATTGTACGTTGAATCATAAGAGCACTCATAGAAATATTTAAAAAAACAGATTTTTGAGCCTATTTTAAAAGTAGACTTAAGTATTTCACTATCTTTGCCCCACGCAGCTTCCAAAAATGGCTGAGGAATTTCTAATTCCTTAGTTCTGGCTACCCCTTTCTAGGGTTTTATAGCCGTGAGTATTGTATGCATGTATGTATGTTTAAAAGTAGAACATACTTATATCTACCTGAGCCTGCCGGGCCATTGACATATGTCGGCAACTTTTTGTTAATGTTAATGTTAGACATGATTCATTTCATACAGACCGCAGGGTTGTGTCGCCGGGCTTTATCGGCGGCCCGGCGGGCTCAGTGTGTATTGCGCACTTCCGACGCATCCTCACGAGATTAACTCAATTTCTTGCGTATTCTCCGTTGCCGTCTTTTACTGACATTTCTATCCATATTTTTACAGTCATTGACATGATCTATAAATCTCTATACACATAGACTTTCCCCCATTGAATTCCTTTTTATTTTTTTCTACAATTTTATCTTTCACAGTACCGGTCAAAATCCACACTATTTCTAAGACGATTTAAGACAACATTATATAGACTTCATCAAGTGGTCAACGAGAGAACCAACTAGAAACAAAAAGGAACCACAGATTCACCTTAACGAGCAAGCCATGGATAGTACCGCAGCGACTGCTTAGAACGGTCCCCGTAGTCGTAGGTGAGTTCGACCCCGGGTTCGATGTCGCGTGCCGCGTACATCACCAGCCGAGGCTTATCCACCCAAACTGCCTTACCCACCAGATTGCCGTTACGGGAATGGTTCACAAGTCTTCCAAGACGACCGGTTTCCGGCGTAGCGTCGATACTGTAATCATGGGAGAAGCTACAATGTAACATTATTTCTTAATAGTTTATATATAAATTAATAGTAGAGGACGGCCTCGTAAAACGTTTCTAGACCAGATAGAAAACGTTCTAATAAAGGCGGGCGTCCGAAGTGAGAAGAATAAAAGAGCATGTATAAGAAGAAGAATGTAAGGGAAGCAAGAGAGGTTTGTCAAGATCATACTAAGTGACTATCGATAGTCTTTGCCTACTCAAATGGCAATAAATGGGCGTGAGTATAAGTAAGTAATAGATTATTTTTCGCAAGAATTGTCTGGTAGAAACCGAACGACGAGGTAGAAGACCGATAGTGTAAGAATGGTTTGCTGTAAAGTTTTACGAACAGTCGTATATGTCAGCAAAAAAAACAAGATACTGAATTAGATATCCTTGACAATAAGCCTTTACGAGATTAGTATACCTCTAAAATTGTTGAAGAATAACAAGCCGCTTTTGAGGGCGGAAAAATGTTCAAAAGCTACGTAATGCTTTTTCTCACAATGGAAATACACCAGAGACATGAAGCAGAAATGTAAAAAAAATAAAAAAATATTGGCTCATCAGAACATATTACAATATATTATGAACCTGTCTCTCAAAAGGGTTGCCCGTAGTGTGAGAGACAGTATTCCCATATGGTAAAGTTATTAATTAACATGTTCCAATATAATCAAGATCTTCACTATGTGGTACATATCTTCATATATTTACTAAGTTAAATATACAAAGAAACAAACATTAAGGTAATTAGAACTTAATTTATTATAGTGTGTAATGAGGTTGTGATGTTCCTTAAGACTGATGATAATACCCTCACTTGTCATTGATATTCTTTCTTGTAGGTGGCGACTTTCAACCTCCTGAACAAGCTAATTTCCAAAAAGATTTTAATATTTAGTCAGATTATACAGAAGACCGAGTAGCATAAGTTGCCATTGTGCCTACTGCTCGTGAACTATTAAAAAGTCTTTGAATCAAAGGAAATATGGGCCCCGCTTGAAGTTTTGTAAATGTGACTACAGTTACATCGAGATACAAAATTGGTCCGAATTCACGACCAGAATACAAATCCCATCAGACTGATCCCAGTTGACCAATATGTCTACCTGGGACAAACCATTCGGCAAGTGGAACCAGAATCTGAACCCCACAAGCGGAACCAGTGTCTGTTTTACCAATTATAACTTATGGCAGAGACGCGGCAACTTACAATAGACCTCAGAAGAAAGTTCAGGGTCACCCAAAGGACAATGGGCTATGTAAGGAGTTTAACTCCTCGATCGAATCCGCAGCGAGGAGATTCTTAGAAGGACCAGGGTAATGATAGCCTATAGACTAGCAAAACATATTTGGCAATAAAACAAAGAAGGGCCGTTGGGGCTCAACGGTTCTGGAGTGATGGCCACGTACCACAGTATAACATTTTAACAAAGTCTACCAAAAGGATACTACGCACTTTCCTCCATTCATTCTAAAAACAAAATAACAATAACACTTATATTTTTATATAACACGTAAGAAGTTTGGCCGTGTAGTGTCGGCTTAGAATAACACTACCCCATTTCTACCAATGGGTGATCGTAAGAGGCGACTAAGGGTATAGGGGCTAATAAAGTGATTTTTGGGCGATGTGGTTGGAGACCTGTCACCAAAAACATTTATTATTACCATCTTTTCCCCAATCAACTTCCAAAAGTGGCTGAGGAATGTTTCATACCAAAGCTCTGGCTACCCCGCTAAGGGATTTATAGCCGTGAGTATATGTATGTATGTACGTACGTAAGACTACAAAACTCACCAATACTGGCGACCTCCATGTTTGAAGTAATACATGTAGCAGCCCGTGTTGGGGTTCCTGGCGTACTTGGTCTCCCGCGCGCGCGCCTCCCCGGGCCCGATGAGCTCGCCGGCGTACTCCACCACGAACTGCCCCCGCGTGAACCTTTGCGTGGCCACTACACCGCGCCCTTTATTTTTAAAAAACCCCTCCTATGGAACAAATAAGTTTCAGTCAACTTAAAATTTCACTTACCCTTTCTTTCCTTAGGGGCCGTAAGAGACTGGCTGGACAATCGTTTATTTTTTAATGAATACCTCACTCAACTTACACAACTGGTCGACGAATTTATTATTATGATACTCTTTTTGGGATTTATAGCCGTAAGTTTATGTATGTACTTTATTTAATTTAAAACTGGTTAAAGGCATCCCTATGATGAACAGCTATTACTCGTACAATCACTCACTTAAGTCAAATACAGTGACGGAATAAACGCTCGGGCAATTAAAATTCGCAAATATGTCGCATTCGGAAAAATCACAACCTGCGAATAACAATGTACATCCTATAGACAATTGTGCATTTACATTCAGAAATCATGTATATCTAGCGTCAGTAGAGCCTTTACGGCTTTATACACAGGAAGCATGTTGTAATGTAATATAAAAATTTTCAGCATTAAGCTCAACAAAAATATTAAATATTAAATATTAAATAGCGATTTTAAGAACCATGAAGAGTAGTTGAACGTATTTAATTATTCACCACCACTCATAATAAAATAAGAGTATGGAAACCACCAAAATGTGCTTACTTTCGCGGGGATGCTTTTGAATCATTTGATTCATATATTTTGATGATTTATTCTGCATACATTACTGCGACAGCATTCTTTCACAACACACACGAGCTCCCTTTCATCTCGGTCTACCAGGAACCCACTTATTGCCCCGCCAGCCCGGCTTAAAACACAATTTACAAACCACTTTTTCTGTTTCTTAGGCCCATTTTTGTATAACAAATGTAATCAAATAATCCCCATATTAGACCTCTGCACCTACAGTCTTAAGAAAAAAGTGACTGAATGGCTAAATACGCTTGATTATGACTCAACAGAACTTTTTCTAAAATTTATAACGTAGTGTTTTAATTCTTCTTATGTATTACACAACCACACTCATTCACCAACATCCACACACGCACATTCTCACTCACACACATTAAACACATACACACACACACACACACACACACACACACACACTCAATCACACAACAAACGCATGTGTCAAAGGAGAGATTTTCTTACACATATTTTCATTGTATAATTTTTCATTTTTTTTATTATTTTTTTTTCTCCATTAGTCTTATATTTGTTTTTGTTTCCTGAGTAACAATTATGGCGTCAATGACCCTACTTAAATATGCCTAACCTGGAACTTTGCTTTTGTTGTAAATTTTAGCTATAAAATGTATTAGGTATTTTGGAGAAATAAATTATTATTATTATTATTATTATTATTATTATTATATAAAATTCCCTTATAATTATGCGACATTATGCCATGCAGTGGAGATGAGGTCCCTCAGAAAAATTAGTAATGTTAGGTTATGTGATCGTGTGAGGAATGAAGTGATTCGGGAAAAATGTGGTGTAAAAGATGATGTTGTAAGAAAGATAGAAAAAGGAATGTTGAGATGGTTTGGGCATATAGAGAGGATGGATGACAGTAAATTTGTGAAAGAGATCTATAGAGCCAATGTGGAAGGTAATGTTAGTAGAGGACGACCTCGGAGGACACATTTCGATCAAATAGAAAATATGCTCAAAAAGGCAGGTGTCCGAAGTACGAAGAATAAAATAGCATGTATGAAAAGATTGATGGATGTGAATGAAGCTAGAGAGGTTTGCCAGGATTGTACTAAGTGGCGATCGATAGTCTCTGCCTACCCCAGTGGGAACTAACGGTGTGAGTATATGTATGTATAATGCCATTTTGTAGAGATTGACAATTACAAGTTTCCCATCTTGTGGCATTCAACATTTTCAATTTGAGATACTTAAAGGACGTTATATAGAATCAAAATACGCCACGGGGCGGGCTACTCTGTCGCAGACATAAACTCAGTCGCTATCAATCCGAACACTACCAATACATTAAAGGAAAAAAAGTATAAATAAACCAGTCTTACCACTAACCCTACTTCTCTGTTTTCATGAATAGCTTTTTGTAATTCACTCATCTTCTTAGCTAAAACACATGATGATGATATCCTAGTACTTTTGCGTTGCGTTGTTTTAGGAAGTTTACGGCTCTCAGCGGCACGGGCTGCCGCGGTGGCAGCTCTTGTTTCATAAGAAAATCCGCACGTCATTTTTTTTATATTTTTACCAGATTCTGGCAGCTTAGCAGAGCGGTTTTTTCTATGCATTTTGCTCGGCTTGAAGATCTGCAACCAGAAAAAAACGCATTTGAAACAAAATACTTGCATCGCATTCTAACTAACGTAGGTAGCGACGCAACAGAGTTAAATTCAAAGTACGAATGGCCACATAGTCCTAGTCTTGGATGCTGTGAAAAAGGCAGCTATTCTGTTCTAACCCTTTTAAAGATTTTCAAGTTCTCACGCCTGTTAATCCCGAATATTGGGCGTGATGATATGGGCCAGAGCTTCAGATTAAAGAGCTTATTCCATTTGTCTGAATGAAGACGTCTGAAAGCCACAGAATCTGAATTCAGACTAGTGGAATAACGTTCAGAACGCTAGGCTTCTGAAAAGTAGACAAATTTGTGTAGTGGAATAACAAGCGTCTGCGGCAGTAACTTCGAAGGACGTCTGATTTCAGAAACGACAAAGTGTAATGGAATAAGCTCTTTAGGACTTCACCAGCCTCCATCAGAAGATACAGGGGGGGGGATAATGTTGCAAAACATATTGCTGACTTTCGGCATTTAACAAAGTCCACATAAAAGATATATTATTTCACCTGCCGCAGTCGAAATGAGGATTTAATAAATCTTAGATACGGTCTGTATGCGTGTCAAGAAAGTAAAATGCCCATAAATAAAAATAAAACGTTTTTTGACATATTATGGGTTGCCCGTAGTAGGGTGAAAAGTATTCCCAGATAATAATTTAAATATCAACGTGCCCCATTATAAAAGACAATTTTAAATGTACTAACATTATAATTACAATTAATATAAAAACTAATTTACACTTATTTAAAAATAAAATTTAAAAAACTGTAAATAATAAAAATTAAAAATGGGCCCCACTTACGGTATTAAAGCATTTTTGTCGTGTTAATACATTGAAAGTATTTGAAGCGGGAATGCCCGACACTTATTCGGCTTCATATCTTGGATTTAACCTAATAGAAGATAACGCCTAACATTAATGTTACAGCAATTTATCTACTTATGTCCCTCTCTTAAATCGTTGATCCCAAAGCTCTCTCACCTCTTCAGAGATCGAAATTAATAACTCTACAATCCCTTTTCGAAGTTAAGAAGGGATAAAAACGCCTGATAACGACATGATAGTCCAATGGGTAGAACACCCGCCCGTAGACAGACAGGCGTGAGTTCAAATCCCGGGTCATGCCTACACCAAATTGTGTTTTCTAAAGTCATATGTGTGGTTAATTTATCATGGTTGTTAACGGTAAGGAAAACATCGTGAGGGAACCCACATGGCCGAGTTGTACTACTGTGAATAAAGCAGTATATTAGCCATGTGGCAACGTATTCGTACAAAACGGCGGCGATGGGCCTGCACCCTATCACCTGAGTACACTATCCAAGCAAAACGTGGGTACCTACTCTGGACTTTAGGTGGCGCTGTCACGTGTTATTCAGAAGTATTGGTACCTCTGCAAACTCTTTTGGGGATAAACGGCGTAAACGTTTATTTATGTTATATTATAAACGCCTCTGTGAATACTATATAACGCCTGGTATTCATGTAATAGCAATTCTATGCATCATCATCAGCCAAAAGACGTCCACTGTTGCACAAAGGGCCTTCATATTCACGTTGTGTTCTCCTGAAGGGTACAAAGGCACTAATATCTCTGAAAAGTACCCACGTTTTGCTTGGACAAGCAAGCCTATTAACGTTTTTCACTGTGCGGGATTCATCACGATGTTCTCCCTCATCGTCAACAATCATGGTAAATTAATCACATATACGTATTTAGGAAATAAACATTGGTGACCTGATTTAGGATTCGCGCCTACAGCTCTCTGTTTTGAGAGCAAGGTTAACAATGGTAGGCAATTTAAACTTCATGAAAGGCAGGAGATACGGGTTTTCTTATTAAATCTAAGTTGGAAATAAATAATGGAAGGAAAAAATTCGAAACAAGTGAGGATCGAACCCACGACCTCCGGGTATACGCCACCGTGAGGTTTTCATGAACAAAAATCATACCAATACTATGACTTCGTCCGCGTGGACTACAGTTTTTGCATCCGCTTTACATCCAAAACACCTAAACACTATCACAACTTCTGTTTTTTATTTTTATATTTATATTCCCGCGGGCGTTGTAAAGAATATAAAGGACATTGAGGCTTTTTAAGTGATTGTTGGGCGATGCAGTTGGTAACCCATCACTAACAACCCTTATTTAACTATCTTTTCCCTAATCTATTTCCAAAAGTGGATGAAGTATTACTATCTCTGAAGCTATGGCTACCCTTTTATGAGATTTATGCCCGTTAATATATACTCATTAATGATGGATAGATGAATTAAATGGACATTTATTTTGATGAAAATGGATAAAACCCTTATTTTTTCCAAAAAGACTATTAATGCAGAGTCCGATAAAGTCGGTCGATGAAAAAATTAATCGTGTAAATATGGGGAGCAATAAGTTGGTGATGTGAGAGAGATTGCAATCATCGGCCAATAGATGGCGGTACTGAATTAAAATTGAGATATTTACTATTATTTACAAACTATGCATTCTGAGGCTTAAATAGAATATTAATTTATGCGTAAGTAAAGTATAATATATCTATGAGAATATTAGTTAAATAAACAAAAGTTATAAACATATTCTCAAACCTACCTTTTACAATATGCTTTTTACAAAAACGGACCCAACCGTCAACGACGTCTAGTCTACCCGCACGCGTCTGCCCACGTGCGGGTCGCGCACTCAGCGATGAGCCACTTCTTCCCCACCGCACCTACCCCGCTCCCCCACGCCCCGATCGCCTGGCGCCGCTGCCGGTATTTTATCACCGAAACGGTATTTATCGCCAAAATTGCTATGACTCTGCATTTTAAATCAGTGATATCTACGAAAATATTTATTTAATTTACATGCTGTAAAAAGCCATATTGATCTTTATTAAATGCACAATGTATTTAAGATACTTAATTGAATGAGGATTAATACTGTATTGCTTAAAATCGCTTCGTAAATAAGCTATTATTTCTCGTACAAAGTAAAGGATAAAAAATGGTTATTGTGGGTTATTCCTAAGAGATAAACATATACCATCACGGACTTTTTTGTAGACCTTTTTAAGTTGTACAATACTGTAGTAAATTGTTTTGGTCTATCTTGTAGGATTCAGTCAGCGTTTTCAATGCGAGCGCAAAAAATGTGTTTTTTTTACGACCTCACATTAAAAACCTCAAAAATTGTAGCCTATGTGTTATTCTGATGTATAAGCTATAGCCTATGTGTTATTCTGATGTATAAGCAATATTGTGGTAAAGTTTCATTCAAATCCAATCAGTAGTTTTTACGTGAAAGAGTAACAAACATCCATACTTACAAACTTTCGCCTTTATAATAGTAGTAGGAAGGATTCAAGATATCAACAAACTTAAATGGGTATACCCATTTTTTTTAAATTAAATCCTTACTAGAACTAAGGCAGATAAATAAATATATATGGACATATGAGACAGATCAAGTCAGCACCAAAGTAAGTACAACTTGCAGCTATTGAGAGTGACAGGGACGGAAAAAACACGCGCGTTAAAAATTATTCTTGTCTTGTATGATGTTTAGATACAAAGTTAAACTATGGTTAAACAGCATTTTGTACAAGAGTTTACTTGTACAAAATGCCAGTGGAGCCATTTCGATTTTATGAAAATATAGCATGTCAAAGTTAATTTTTTTCATCATATATTTCAACAAATTGTTAAAATGTTAAATAGAAAATTTAAAGACATTGAACTAATTTTTAATATAAATTTTTCAAGTCATAACGTCATAACTTATAAAATTAACTATTCCGTCGCGAAAATTTACGTAAAAATTTTACACTGCTTTAGCTTCTTTAGTTAAAAAGATACAGTTAATTTGATAACATCATCCACAGGAACGTTTCTTCTTTTTTCAATGACATTGGATTTTGTATTATAATACCTTAATCTTAAGTGTGAAAAATGACAAAGAATTTGAAGAAAAACGAGAATGACTGAATAGCCCCTCTGCGGAGTTATTCAGTCACAACATAATAACATCGCCATCTTTCGCGTTATAAGGTTTAAAATCAAACCTATATAATACTTCCGTAACGAACTTCTCAAAACTAAGCATTATCACAATCTTATAAGCTCCAATTTCAAGAAAAAACATGTTAAACTTTTGGCGGGGCAATTCTGTCAGTTAAATTTCAGCGGCCATACAAACAAGATAGGGATGGGCTAAACGGAAGTCGACAGACAGAACAAAACTACAATACTTATTATGAAAGTTAAATGCGACTTACTCATAAATGATGGTTTAGTTGGTAATAAGTTGAGTAATACATCAGTTTTGAGATTGAGATCATTTATTAATTATAGCATTAAGGCACATTACACAGTCTTTACTGAATCACAATGAAATAGAGTGAAATAATCAAATTCACAACTCCAGAACTTCAATTTTACATGGAAATATGTATTCGTTGTCCTCTAGTTATGGATTTGGAAGATATTGAACAATGTCATCATAGTCAATAATTGAAAAGTCATTAATTTTTTTTCATAATGTGGCCGTTAAAAAATATCCCTAAATACACATAAAATAACACGGCTTCACATAAAATAGCCGTGTAGTGACGGCTTAGAATAACACTACCCCTATTTCTACCCGTGGGTGATCGCAAGAGGCGACTAAGGGTATAGGGGCTTTTTAAATGTTTTTTCGGCGATGTGGTTGGAGACCCGTCACCAAAAACATTTATTATTACCATCTTTTCCCAAATCAACTTCCAGAAGTGGCTGAGAAATTGCTCATTCCAAAGCTCTGGCTACCCCGTTAAGGGATTTATAGCCGAGAGTATATATATGTATGTATGTAACACCGTGTTACTAACACGGGTTCAATTCCCGCCCAGACAAACACAAAGATCCAACTTATATTTATAATAGTATAGATAGAATTAAATATATCTTCTTTCAATATCCATAGTATCGACATAATTGACAGAACTAACACGTACATCACTGGCTTTTTGCAACTTCATACGTTTTGATAAATGTTTTCGCCAAATCTAAACGTATAAGGAAACAAATTAGCACAAAATAATCTACAGATTTTAAACTTATCGCTTACTTTGGCTACAGAAACCGAAAATCACAAAAACCAGAAAATAAATTAAAAAACACGTAGCATTGTTTTAACGTGTTCATGCAAACAAAATAGCGTCTTTGTAAAAGGTCCTGTAGGCATATCAGTTTAAGCGTCAGGCTCGCAATTTATAATTTGTCATAAGAACCTGAAGTTTTTCTTTTAAAGGTAGATTTCGCTATGAACATAAATTATATAACACTAAAGTTATAGCCGGAAGACTGAATAACCCCTCTGACTGAATAGCCCCTCTTCACCTTATTTAATTTGAAATACAACCAAAAAATAAACCTATTTTTCCCGGGCAGCCCTTAATGTCTTGTGGTATGGTATACCAACTGAAACATATATATTATATTTATATAATAAATATATAAATATTATACAAAACTTAGAATTACCATTTATATTCATCACATAAATGTTGTCTGCAGTGGAATTCAAACCCATAACCTGTGGAGGATATACTTTGTTTAGTATTAATGTTGTTTTTGTACTAAAATAAAACACCATAAGACTACTGGACACAGGCTTTAAGAATATTAAAATTATATCAAATTATAACATTAAATAAAAAAACAAGACAATCTTTATCTTTTTCATTTTCCTACCGCATTATATGAGTAACGTGCTCTATTTTATTAAAGTGACCTTTACATGTTGCTTTTCAAACACCATTACCATCTGAATTAGTTCTATCAACATTCTACTACCATTTATCAGTTTTTCTTTAAACAACATCTTTCACTCCGCAATATTAAGCAAATTATTATTTTTACTGAATGGCATACATATGAAATATCTTTATCTTTATATCCCATTATATTTTTGCACTTAATCAACTGCCTTCCCAATAAGGGTGTGATTCCATCAGAAATGTACAAGAATGATTTGCAAAACTAGTGTTTTTAAAAACAAATGAAATTGTTTCATCTACCTTGTTCTGGTTAACACAGTTGCCATGGAAATGATTCAGATGGACAAGGTTTGTACCTACAAAACATACAAAAATGTGTAGGACATTTTTTTTTATTTGAATGCTATCTGTTAGTGCTTATTTCCACAGCTCTACACATCCTCATATAACTCATTTTCCTTGCACATATTTGGTGCACCCTAAGCATATATTACTTCATAGCATAACTAGTTTGAAACAATTAAAATAAAGGATTTCTTATGAAACATGTCATGCAGCAAGTTCTCTTGAAGAATTTTAAATTCCTTAATCAACTATAATATCATAAGCCAAACATGTGTTACTTCACCCTTACAATCATAAGATGCTTTACTTTCTCTAGTCAGGATAAATGACCCTCTTTATAGTAGTACTACCCTGCCCTAGATATAAAAATAAATATATAAAAATTAAAATGCTGATTAAAAATGCAACCACAAGAAAATATAATACATATTCTGCAAATTTGTAAGGCATAGCGAATGGAAATTCACTTGCATCAGTGTATTTTATGAAAAAAAAGCATACAAAAGAAAAAATACATATCTAATTTAAGCTGAGTAGAGAACCAATATTGAGAACCAGGCTTTGAAAACATCCATTCCATTATAAATATATTCCATTTGGGTGTTTTGAAAAATTATAACATATTTACATACATACATATACTCACGGCTATAAATTGCTAGTAGGGGTAGCAAGAGCTAAGGAATTAAAAATTCCTCAGCCACGTTAAGAAGTTGCGTGGGGAAAAGATGGTAAAATAAAGGTTGTTGGTGATGGGTCTCCAACCACATCACCCAAAAATCCCTTAAAAAGCCCCAATACCGTTAGTCGCCTCTTACGTACACCCACCGGAAGAAATGGGGTAGTGCTATTCTAAGCCGACACTACACACCAAATAATATATATAATAAAAATAATATATTTACAGATTTTTTAATAATTTAAATGGATAATTATTTTGTATAGTTTTATCACTCATTCCAATGTTTAATCATCTAGTTAACAATAAAGAATTTAATGAATATTATTTCAGCTAGTATACTCCAAATTGCTGCACAACCTAGATGTTGCTATCAAAATTCAAATAGTTTTCACCACATCTTATCACTAAACTTCTCTTTTGCACAGGATATTGCAATGTGTTTATAGATTTTATAGAATCAAAATATATTTATTATCACAGGAGGTTCTGGTGCTTTCAGGATTATATTTTAGAAGGTAACATTTTTAGTAAATTAATTTGAAATAAATCTGAGTATATATAAAGACCAGAAAGTACCTATTTATTAAATTTTAGGTCCGACACCAAGGAATATGATTGCCGGGTCGAACCAAGACAAGGACTGTGGTATACAGTTAGTTAGTTAGTTACATCAAATCAATACAATACAATGGCTATGCAACAAGCGAATCAAGCCCGAAGCCGATCGAGTGTTGTTTTGTTTTCGTCTTCGTAATTCTATTTTGATTTCACTCCATCAATAACTTTTATATGTTGCCAATAAATATATTTATTTAGTATGGCCAGCTAAAAAATATATGACAATTAGCGATTTTCGCAGTCGCTTTTAAATAAATAAATTCTTCTTAGGCACCCGTATGATGGAACTGTGCAAACTATTATTATTATAAGTCATGTATGTACACTACAGTCAACAATGTTTAGTGTCCGACCGCAATCCGACCGAAACTGGTTTTCCGGCCGAAACCGAAACCGAATTTTCGGTCTTGGCTTCAGTTTTGGCCGAAACCGAAACCGAAACTAAGGTGGTGGTACCTATAAAATTGCTTAGAACACTGAAATTTGGTGTATTTTAGCTATTATTATGCCTTAATTAGTAAAAAAATATAAACACATTAGGTATATTAGGTTTGGTGTAATCATTAATGTTATAAAAATATGAATCACATATTTACAATTTTTTGAAATTAAGTTTTCAGCCAAATCAGTCATTTAAATCAAATCAGTGATTGTCACTGTTGCATTAAATACTCAGTTTTGGTATTTTGAGATCTTTCCCTTTAATACTTTGGATTGTATTTGTGCTTAGAAGAATGATCAGTCTCTTTTAGGTACCTCTTATATAAAAGTAATAAATAATATCACACCCAGTTCAAGTCTTAACATAGATAGTAAAAACTCACATATTTAGAATTAATAATGATACCTATACCTAGGCCACAATTAGTAGGACATTCACTATTTAACTAAAGTTCAAATATTTAAATAGAAAACAGTTATAAAAAAACACTTCTATATATCTTATAGTTTGGGTTACATTTTTGGATTTTGGTATTATGAATAATCAATATTTATAATTGAAAAGTCTTATATTGTAGGGCCGACAGCGTCCGTCAAAGCGTTGCCATAGAAAATGAAGTTAGACAAGCGTGAATGGGCGTGAACTGAACTTGTCAATTAAGTTTCGGTTTCGGCAAAAGTTTCGGCCCATTTTCGCCGAAACCGAAACCGAGGCCGAAACTTGTTTTTGGCCGAAATTCAGCCGAAACCGAAACCGAAACTGAACTTTCGGTCGGACACTAAC
Source organism: Bedellia somnulentella (assembly GCA_963576735.1). Classification (NCBI taxonomy): domain Eukaryota; kingdom Metazoa; phylum Arthropoda; class Insecta; order Lepidoptera; family Bedelliidae; genus Bedellia; species Bedellia somnulentella. Next base: position 17,882,456 of record OY755170.1, read on the forward strand.
AAAGTTACATTATCTTAAACTATCAATGGTTTTTTTAAATGATTGGTTGATTAAAGCTGATTACCTTAGCTAAATCGGATAGAAACTTTTAACGATTGATTTTGATGTAATTTTTGTAAGTTTTTACTTCACAACTTAAACTAGAAAAATCCACACAGTAATTTTAAAAGCGTCACCTACGTATTATCATCAGAAATCAGCATTTTTGGTTTGCTTAAATGGCCGCAAGAATCCGATTTTTATTCCACCCGAGCTATTTTCTACTTTTCTTGTTCCCACTAGCGTATTACGAATGTTCAACGGCCAGTAACATTAACAATATACTAACAACATAATAAGGATATCTCAGTAAGAAATATTAGACTTTACGTGACTTTATCTAGATTTCATAACTTACTCCAGATAAACTAGCAGATCCATCAAAATTTGGCTGGTTTTTATTAACATAATGTTTTTGTTTGGATTTCAATTCTTGTTTATTGTTTCTAATTAAATTGAGAAATACTAATCGATTTCGGTCAAAATTTGATCATAATAATATAATTTGCCGTGTAGTGTCGGCTTAGAATAACACTACCCCATTTCTACCCGTGGGTGATCGTAAGAGGCGACTAAGGGTACAGGGGCTTTTTAAGTGATTTTTGGGCGATGTGGTTGGAGACCCGTCACCAAAAACATTTATTGTTACCATCTTTTCCTCAATCAACTTCCAAAAGTGGCTGAGGAATTTCTCATTCCAAAGCTCTGGCTACCCCATTAATGGATTTATAGCCGTGAGTATATGTATTTAATATAATAATGTATTGGACTAAGAGTGGCGCTGATACCCGCGTACCTCACTAGATGGCGCTGATTTTCAAAGCGCCATCTAGAGCTTCTCGATTAAATGCAAAATTAGCTGGAGGTTCATCATATCCGGTGATCCGACATGTCAATATCCGTTAAGTTTGGTTGCGCTCTTGTCTTTTCTAATCAGGGTCCTCCAGATCTTAAGTTATCCTAGTTTTCATAGTTTTCCCTTTAGAGCTAATAAAAACTAAGTGTGTACCAAATTTCAGCTCTCGGAGATTATGGGACTATAGTTCTAATTTGATGATCATGGGTGAGTTTGTGTCATAAATGCGAAATTCTGCTATCGCTTAACTTTGGAAATAAATGACTGATGGCTTGAAATTTTACATTTTAATTATCTGATTATAGCTTACTGGAAAATAATAAAAAACCTGCGTCCTGGTCTTATCCAGAGGTTCTCAAATAGGGGTCTGAAACTGCGGCAAAATGGTCCCAGTAAAGGATGATATGGCAGTGTTTGCTTCGCACATCTGAAAGATATTGGTGTGAAAATATTAGTTCCAGACTGAAGTTATTTTGGAAATATACCATTCGTGATAGGGACTTGTATGTACAGATTGTGCATTTACTGCACAATTATGCATTAACTGGGTTGAGGAATGAAAAATGTAAAATTGACTGTTCGAATAAGAATAAAAAGGATACCGCATTGCTCCAGCATTTGATAGTAGTCATATGTATAGGTAGATGCATAATAATAAGATAGATGAAACTGCTTCGTGCCACCAGAGCTCAGTGCAGAATATTTCTAGACAAACACCAACATTGTAATCATACAGGTTCTTCTCACAACTATACACATTTCAAATCCGAAGAAGAGCTGGATAAAACTTATACGTAAGTTATTTTTGAAACTATTATTACTTATTTTAAATAAAAGATTTTTTATTTTTTATCAATTCCTAACTTACTTTGAAGCAAGAAAGATTTCTCAGGATCGTACAAAGTAACAATCGATAGTCTCTGCCTACCCCAATGGGAACATTGGGGGTGAGTATATGTAAGTAGTCTTAATTGAGACGATTTATTGAGTGAAAGTAGGTATGTAACAAATATTAAAGCTATAGAAACATGAATCTGGGGAAAACGGCGGGGTATTACAAGGTAGAAAATGTTGAGGGCTGGTTAAGGATTGGTATGGGTTGTGGTTTTACTCCCTATTCCCAAAGTGCTGTTTGAATGGCAAAACGCCAAAAAATTATTATAAATAATACACACGCTAAATTCATATTTCCAATTCAACTTATAAATAATAAATATAAAAAAAAATTGGTAAAAGACATTAACATTTATGAATGTATTGGTGAATTTTACAGGGGTTCCAAACTAGGCTAGGCATGTATTTCGGGAAACTAGATAACATTTGAATTTAAATGTTACGCTACTATTAAAATTGAAGAAAAATTAAGTAAACTTGAAAAGTTGTGAAACTCTCAGTCATCTCTTGTCTATTCTTAGGCTAAGAAAATCTTCTTTAAATTTGTGTTGTTCCAACACTGGAGTATACATTTACTATTATAAAACTTATGAAAATCAGACACCTGAATAAAATGCATGTATTCTGATTTTTTACCTTACGGTAGGAATATTAATTAAAACACAAAAAATACTATTAAAATCGGTGAACAGTTTCAAAAGTTTCGATTAATACCGACTGATTTAAACCGACTTCATTTTTCATCGTTGGTTCACTGATTCAGCGTGTGTTTTAACCTTAGGTTTTAATTTTAAGTGATTATTTCGAGCATATCCTCCATAGAATAAAAAGTACCCAGAATCACGGCCATATCGATAGTCCTATCTAGTGTTGCCGGATAAACGATTGTGTATCGATTATTAATCGATTATGCAAATGGGGCCCACCCAAATAATCTAATAATCGATAGTATTATCGATACTATCGATTACTAGATTATAATCTAAGGACGATATAATCGATTATAGTTGTAATATAATCGATTATAATCGATATAATTGATTATAATTGAATAGTCAATTCGAAAATTGCAAGCGTAGAACTTTGTATTTTCTACCATTTTCAACATAAGAATATTATGTTTAGGTAGAAATTCTCAATGATGAAAAATAAGTACTTTAAGTATTTTAGATTTCCCGCAGACGAAAGCAGGTGAGCTCCGTGGGTAAGAATTTTACAAAAAGCTTAAATTGATGCGTATTGGAAACCCACCTCAAGCTCACGCATTTGCTCCGAGCATTTTGTGGAAAATTATTTTGATTTAACTAAATCTGGAATCAGAAGACTTTTAAAAGATGCTATACATTTAGAAAGGATACTAAGTCTGTGATATCCTCGCTTCCGAGGTCTTTGCTGGGGATGGCAACACTGAGTCATGAGTGTGAGTTACTCATTCAGGCAGGTCAGTCATCAATTAGCTGAGCTCAGTTCACTTCAGTTGAATGAAAAGTTAGTAATTCAGTTTAGTTCGGTCAGTCACGTGGCGCGAGGAAGTTGTGTTGTATTTCATATAGCTAAGAAATATCACACGATATAATTTTGTTCTGTTTTTCAATCAAGGCACACAACGAAGGCCTTTTTCCAAGTCACTTAAATTTTGAATATAATTTTCAAATAAGCTTGTGGGTGCTGCATATTTTAAGTCATACATAAAATTATAAACTTTCTTTAAAGTTAATTTTTCATCTTTGAAACTTATTATTTCCTCGAGATCCGAGCTACTACCTGTTACTTTGATGTAAGTATTTTTTTTACCAGTAATATCAATTATAATTATAAGTTATATATATATATATACCCATAAAAAGTATTCAATTATGTATTTTTTGAAGAAATTCTGTGGTAAAAACTAACAAACACAAATTTTGAACATTTATTTTTCTGGATAGATGAAAACAAGATTAAACTAAATCAATACATGTATTGTCTCACACTTCAGCTAGTGCTGAACTATAACTTTTGTATGTTATGTGTAATTTTTTACGAGGACTATCTTAACACGAAGTGTACAGATAGTCCTCGTATCATCGAAATTGGTAACATTTAACAGAGTGGAAGATAGAAGATGCAGAGATATAAGAACTGCAAGAACTATATGTTTATTCTGCTGTGTAGAGACGGCTAAGAGTATCACTAACCCATTCATTCCCTATTGGGGCTTTTTAATTTAAGGTGATTGTTGACCGATAGGGCTGGAGGTGGAGACCCACCACCTATATACACCACTATATATACCACCACCTATAAACCTATACTTAACCATCATTTCCGCACACTCACACAAAAAGTGGCTCCGACTACCCTTTTTTGGGTATTATAGCCGTGAGCGAATGTAATAATGTGTATGTGTATAACGGTTTTTTTTATATCAATTATTCAAGGTATAGTTTCGAGATAATAGTGAGAAGAATACTCACCTCACAGCCCATATATCTCCCCACCAAGGGGCTCGAGCCTACCCTACTACGAGGGGGATTTGCCCTTAGCTCACTACGCTGGCCAATTCGGTATGCAAAGTTTTTTTTTGGTATTTATTAAATACCTTTATTCAATATTTTTAAATGTTGCTGATTGTAAAATATATCAAGAATTTATGATGTCAAATGAAATTATTACGATATTATACTAAACAAACCTATGATTTTCGATATTTTATTAATAAACTGCAAAACCTTATGTCTTTGAAACAACATTGAAGGTCAAACACTGTTACAGTTTTTTGATAAAATAACAGTCATCTTAGCTTCAATTGATATAATTTCAAGAAAATATTGTTTATAACCATAATATCTCGGTATGGTTTTGTAATTAGCATCACTTTAGTAAAACTTTGCATACCGAATTGCGGGTTGGCAGATTAACGACTACTACCGTAATATTAGCCGGGACCGCCGGCTTAACATGCCCTCCGAAGCACGAAATCATCTTCATTTTCGGATAATAAGGTGATTCAAGCCTGCAATATCCTTCCTAACTAGGTTAACTCTTACAAGTTAAATTCGTATAATTACCACCCCTCGGGGATCGTACCCGAGACCTCCGCACTTGAAGCCAAGCGCTTAACCGCGAGACCAAGGAGGCAGTCAAGAATACTACTTATGTAGAAAGAATAATCCTAAATTGTTATTACCACCACTAATATTTTATAACCAGAAAGAGCGCATCAGGTTATTATAAGTTATAATATGCATTGAAGTACTTTTCACACGCTACCATGTCTTTGCATTAAACATGAAACACACGTAAATATACTTTTTATTTATTGTCAAGGTCTGTGGTCAAATTGAGAAAAGTTTATGTAGTTGGTCAATAACATTACTTGTCTATAATAGTGTTATTGAAGTAACAAAGTTATTTCTACTACTTCTATATTTCTTATAGTTTAATTTGAACTACCACTACTTCTATTCTAAACATCTATTTAAGTTGCGTAAAATTTTGAAGGCTTCTTGACCACAGCTTTAATTATAAATAATCGCTGTAAAAACAATAGATACGTATACAATTTGTGGTTTTTACATTACTTCAATTTTCTACGCAACGCAATTGATGGTAGAAAATCCGCAATCGGGACGCAAGTAATGTACCAAAGCATACCAAATGCAAAATTCATTGCCGAATCGAAGTGATAGGACTGGGCTAGTAGCATGAGGCTTGTGAGAGCAAGTATGTCACATGAGAAGTGAGAAATTTGTTTTATGTGGATAATCTGTCAGTTTTCTATAACTAGACTTCGCTGTCTGTCTGTCTCCAAGCTGTATCTCATAGACCGTGCTGCCGCTATTATAACAAATACTAAAAAGGAAAAAAAATATATTAAGGGAAGTTGTCTTCATACAATAAACGTATTTTATATTTGTATTTTTTTGCTCAGTATTAAAAACGTTAATAACAAATAATTCAATAACAGTAAAGTAAATAAGCCCCAATACCGTTAGTCGCTTTTTAAGTACACCTATCAGTAGAAACGGGGTAGTGCTATCCTAAGCCGACACTACACAGCGAAATTTTTAATATATAGTATAAAAATTCTTCGATAAATATGGATAGGATACCTTACTTGAGGTCATAATATATATGAAACTTCTATAATTTACATTCCATCTATTTCCTGAGATTGTGTCAAAATAACCATTACATTCCGACGCAGTCGCGGGCAAAAATAAATATAAAGTATTGATAGATGTTTAAAAACTGTGCCTGCTCCAAGCGTGAACAAGATTGAAATTTCGAATAATACAGGCAGCCCAATTTCATTAAAACTAAACAGTAGCTGGATTATTGGTTGTTAACTAAATAAATTGTATTACTAGGTATAATTTGATCCAACACGTTTAAGCTGTCATAAACAGTAATAAAAGAAATATCTTTTATTTAAAAACGTTTTTGCTTGCAAATGGAAACTCTAGACCACAACACGTAAAACTAAGTACATTGTCTATTAGGCACATGTAATATGACTTGACTTGCATCGTTCTCAGAAAAACTATCTACTTACATATACACTCACGACCATAAATCTCAAAAGTGGTAGCCAGAGCTTTAGAGCTAGAAACTCCGCATCCACATTTGGAAGTTGATAGAGGACAAGATGGTAGAATCAAAGTATAGTTGGTAATGGGTCTCCAACCGTATCGCCCAAAAACACTTAAAAAAACTCCTAGTCGCCTCTTACCACACCCTTAGGTAGAAAGGAGTATTGATATATTAAGCCGGCACTACAAATCAACAAAAAGTACACTGGTACCGTTTATGCTTTTCAGCACATTTGTCCACGATTTAAGTCTAATATCGCTTTAAATCAACCATAAAACTAAATAAATGCCCTTGGATATATTAATTTATAATGATAAATAATTCCAATATCAGCTTCCTACGGCATATTTGAAATTCGCCAAAGTAATAAGCTTAGTGTCGCCGGTCGCCGGTCGCCGTCACTATTACGCCATTACTTGCGTCCGTAATTCTAGTCTGCAGCTAATTATAACCTACCCAACTACATAAAAGTCGTTTTGTAATCGACCGGTTTACGCATACTTTGCTAAACAAACTGTTTTGATGGTAATGAAAGTTTTAATAATCCGTCTTCGAAATTTCTCCTCGATCAATCCACTCAAACTGTTATTATCGCATTAGGTTTTCGTAATTGTAAATGCTTGCTTGCTTACTTGTATAATGTTATGTTGGTGTGTGAAAGTGTAATGATGACACCAACTAAGTGAGATTGGATTATATACAGAGGATTTAGGATATACATTTAATAGGTTTGTACAAATAGCTATTGAAAGTATTTTTATTAGAAAAATCACTAATTTCATAGAATATTTCAAATATTAATGTCTTTCCATGAGCCGCTGGTGAAATGAGGCCTCTCCCAAGGGTCACCACAGCTCATGAACTACTATACTACATATATCCTCAATATGAGCTATATTTAAGCTTGAGCTATAAGTTTACATAATAAATATACCATTAACTAAAAACTGACTAAGTGAGAGTCCACTAGTCTAGTAAAAGTAAAGCAGACAGTATACTTACGTATTTGATATAAATTTTCAGTTTGAAATCTCCTCGCATTCCTGCGATATAGGACTGGACAGAACGACGTGACGGTCGGCAAAGTGATCCAATAAGGGTTCCGTTTCTTCCTTTCGTGATACGAAACTCTAAAACTGGGCATTTCAAGTCAAAGTTTTCGTTGACAGCATGAGATGCCAAGTTACAACGATTGCGTATCGAAGACGCAAGTTTTCTCTAAACGCCACCTTCTTCGGCAGTATATTTGTTTTATTGTTGCACCTGCATCGCCATTTCTTTAATACCATTTAGAAGCTTATGTACAGTAAATGTCTAGCTACACTCGTTTTCGTTATCTGAGATAGGTATATTTTCCAAATAGCTAATAAACGTGACTGGAACGATCGCACGCATTTCTCAAGCCTAGTTTTTGTCACGCGTCATTCTCACTGAAATAACAATCGCTGTCGAAGAATTGCAAACATTTTCATAATGACAAGTTTCTATCATTCAATTACGAATAGCTCGGCTGTCCCCGCGTCATTAACAGCTATCAATTTAACGTGACTTTGACCATTAGTGTAAAACTCGCCTTTTTTAAATATTAAGATATATTATAAGTTATAATTCTTTCAATGATATCCCAACAATGGTAGCTAGAGATACAGAATTAGAAATTCTATGGGCACTTATAGAGGTAGAGTGGAAAAAAGATTGTAAAATAAAGGTTGTTGGCGATGGTGATGGATCTCCAACCACAAGGCTGCGATGTGATCGTTTATAATATTTATTTTTGTTTGTTATTTACCATTTAAGTACTAACATTCTAAAACTAAACGATAAATAATTATATATACAAAGAAATAAAATAAGAGTGTCTCTTTTGTAATACTAAAAGTGTCACTTTTTACTATATTCATATAAATGTATATATGTATCGACACATATCAATTAAATTTTATACAGTATTTGTTTGTTCCCGCTAATCTCTAAACAGCTGTATTGTTTTGGGGAGACTTTTACTGGCTAGAAGAATTCTATTAAAAGTCAAAAATTCTATTAAAAGACAAAATTGCTTTAACAGCATTGATAAAACTCAAAATTCAATAAATAGTTACGTGATTTCTTAATCATCGTAATCGTAACGTACAATTTATTTTGTAAATTGTTGTAAATTACAACACGCGATATTTATTGTTTAAAAACATAACCTTTACCCTTTAAATATACTATAGATTAAATTGAGTCAATTTCATAGTAAAAATATTTTAAGACTAACATAGCACCCAATTAAAAACATAAAGCGTTTGAAATCTAGTATCGTTATTTCTCTCGCGAGTTACTCGTGAGTAACTTTTTAAGTATTAATTAAATTAAATTATCCTAGATTATCCCCTATAAAGATTGGCAATACCCACAATGAGAATTCGTTTTCAACAGACTTCAAAAAGAGAAAGAGGTACTCAATTTGATTATATGGTTTGTTTTGTATGTATGTTATGCAAATACTGCGTTTTAGTCAATCAATTTCTAAAATTGTTTTTCTGTTTTGTTGAAAATGCACCAAATGTGGTTCCATTCAATTTTATCGGATTTAATTCCGCTATCAAAAATATATTTTCAAAAATATCAAAATTCATACGTCTCTTTTTTATCGATTTTTATGAAAAATGAGTTCTTGTCAAATGGCTGAAGGCGGTCCTTTTTTATTAAAAAATATATGATTAAGTAAGTAAAGTGAGTCAAAGGAAAGCAACGATTCAATATGATAATAACTTCATTAATAAAATATAACTTCGTTAAGTGCACAGGCCAAACGATACATTTTTAGACCCTTATAATTTATCAAGTGACCGTGTTGGTATTCTTTGTGACGAGTTGTGACATCAGACGATAAAAAACTTATTTCAAGGTTGCTTTTAACTACTATTTTACTCGCCATTAATTATGGTTAACAATGTCTATTTATTATTCATCCATAACATCCAGCCATCCTATCATCACTTATATAGAAACTAAGACTGTTATTGGTATACGAGTGAGACATCCTTTAGCCTAGAACCTTAAAGAAATATTGAAAACATTTATTAGTATCCACATTTCTGGATATAAAAACAGATCTTGAATGCCTAATATCATCAACTTGCATTTTAGCGTGATACCATAGCAAGGCTTCATGGGATGTTATAACATAATGTACTAGCAGTAGCACACAACATAGAAAAAATAGTAAAGAATGAACCATCCTTGTCGTTTACTACCAAAAATATAAGAATCTTATAAGAAATTCCATCCTCCAGTCCTCTACAGACAGAACAAGCTAACATCTCAATTTACTTTTATCTATTTTCACTATATGCACGAACTATTTTAACATTCCTTATCCTATATTCTTTACAATATCATCTTTCGCACAGTTCGCGAATCACACGAGAATTTTCCACACTATAGTTTATTAGATTACACGTATAAAGAATATCGCCAGCTAGCATTACTTACACAGCAACACCAAGGTCGCTGAGGTGTCCTATGATGCCGACGACGGTGCATGTTTCAACGATATCGTATACAATGCTGTATTTGTAATGTACGCATTCGATTAGATTTACTTGGAAATGAACCCGAACCGTAAAGGATATTGTAAAACTAGTTTCATCGCTTTTGCTACTTAGTTTCAGTTTCGTATATTTTATTTTACATTGCCTATGCTTTATACACGGGTCTCTGCTGTACCGGGACAATGTGCAGAGGCGTTGGTTGGTGTAGGGTTATGATAAAGTCTGTAGGCAACGCATATGTTTAGGTCTATTTGAATGTTGCTGTGTGGTGTCGGCTTAGAATAACTTATAACTTCTGATTTGGGAAGCGAATTTGAGCATTTTATGTTAATGTTGGGCGATGATGCCGGAGATCCCTTTTACAAGCGTCCTTTATTATAACCATATTTTTTTAAAGGCTTTACATACTCATTTTTTTTGGGTACCTACCTAATTTGAACACCGGGGCTACAGGATGATAACCCATCCTATAATAGCTATCTATCTTCTAAGTAGTTCTTGATTTATCTAAATAGTGTAATTGTCAAAGAAAATTATGGAATTATATTTTGATCTGTTTTTTTTAACGCCGTAGTAATAGCAGTAGCATAGAATGTTACTACTCCTTTTTACCCACGGTTGTCGTAAGAGGCGACTAAGGGTATGGGGATTTTTTAAGTGGTTTTTGGGCAATGCGTTTGGAGACCCATCACTTTATTTCTCCCATCTTGTCCCCTATCAACCTCCACATTATGGCTGAGGAGTTTCTAGCTCTGAAGGTCTTGCTACCCCTTTTTGGGATTTTTGGCCGTAAGAATATGTATTTATGTATGATCTGACTATCCTTTAAAGCTCGTGACTGTTTTAAGGTCATACTTACATGCACCAATAATTTCGTTTTTGTAATGGAACTAAATGAGATTTGATTTGCTATTCGACGTAATGTTAGAAGTGATAAGATTTTCCTATTTTCCGATTCGCAGTGAAGTACAAGTATAATAGTAATTAAAAAATATCGATTACACATATCATATCTCAGGATGAAATGAAGCTAAACGTGCTCGACTAGGTACCCGTGGCCAGATCTAATTTCCAATCAACTGTCCTATAGTGTACTAGGTATAAAGTGATTACTATATCAATCTACAACGCATGGGAATTTTTAAGGTTTTAAAAAATTATATATGCGTATGTTTGAGCAATTGGGGTTCTTCAAGGGTTCCTTACCAAAAATGCTAAAAGGGATCCCAGTGTATTAGTAACTTGTCGTATTTATAGATTTTGGTACAAAACCTTTCGTCAGAGACCGATTCATAATAAGAATAGAAACTGTGTTTATTGTAGGCGCTGTTTTATCAATGTTCCAATATTAATATAAAAAAACTGGCTCTAATTTCTTTATTTAATAATCTCTGTCCAAAAGAATACGACTTATTTCCGAGTATGAACAAATAATAAAAGATTTTAAGCCGGAAGTGCCTTCCGTTTGATCGCCAGCTCGACTTCATTCTAAGAGACGGGCACATCCGCAATATTAACTAGAACTATTCTTCTCAGAGTTTGCTCATATTTGTACTATCTATAGAGCTTTTGTTTAATAATATTTGGTCTGAACTTAAAACGAAATAATAAGTTTAAAATTTTATTATTTTGTTTTCATCAACAATTCAACACCCTTAGCTTATCCTGAGCGGACTGAAACGAACTGAAAAGATTTTAAATGATGTCAGAGAAGTTCTTTTATTTCTTCAAATTTCAAAATATTATCTATATATAACTAGCGAGTTACGTTAGTTGGTTTTGCTACAATTTTGGAATCGAAGAGTCCTCAGTCATTTTGGAAGTTGATTTGAATAGAAAATAGGTTTGGGAATATAAGGAATAAGTTTAGGAAAATTTCTTAAATTTAAATCCATAAATCTAATAAGGATGTGCTTTTCCTAAAAAGAGAGAGTGCTGTATTTTAACACTCTTTTTAGGATTAAAATAAGTTTGAATGGGAAATAGGAAAAAATAAGTTTGACATATCTTCATTGTGAATAGCAACACAATTGGGTACACAATTTTTTACTTAGTAGTACTACTATGGTGTCACAATCACAACCACAACTCTCAATTTACTGCGAGTCATACTCTCGATCGGCAGCATTCTTGATTGATATTAATAAATACCTTTCATGTAGCGACCAGAAAATAGAGTGTTATATTGTCACGTTCGTCAGTAGTTGTTTTCTAAAAGCTATTGGTATCGATATTTCAACTATTACCTACGTTACATAATTGGTTGGAGATAAAACAGTTTAATGCTGGGCAGTAACCAAGGGCAACGACCTGCCCTAACGAGGTCACGAAGGTACAGCCCAGTGTGGCACACGCTTTATAACAATCTCACCGAATCACCTTTCTTCGACACCGCACGTTACTAAGAAAACTTTACATTCATATAGAAATAGGTTTGTCTCTCGAAGGATATTTTATTCAGTTAGCATAGCTAGTACGAGCGACCTTTTAACTAGATATCGCGTGGTATAAAACAGCAATCTCTTACGCACTTATTTAGTATCGTATACTGTCATCTCATTCAAACGATAATCTGACTATGAAAAAGCGCTCGTGCTAGGCCTCAAAAAGATATATGCTTGATATGAGAGTAATTTTTTGCAACTGTTGTTTCTCACTCGCTCAAAAATGTCTGGTAATTGTAAGGGTGCCTTTATTGTTGTTTCGTTCCAGTCGTCGTGTCTCCCTCCTTATGTTTGGAGGATGACTCTTATTTTGATACCAAAACAAATTATAACGATTCTTTAAAAAAGGACACGTTAAAAATTCTGTATCTTGAATAATCTGACATGTTCAATTCTGGTCTAGAGGATGGTAGTCACATAGTTTCCAAGTGGACTATGATAGCTCTTCTTAAGTTATCATTTGTCCACTTGGAACGATAAAAGCCGTGAGGTAAAAGGTTTTTTGCCTATTATTTCAATGCTTTAAATAAAAAAGTTTAGTACTCGTTTTGGTCAAACTCTACATTATTTTAGAGTTAGCAATGCAATGGCTTCTTAATTACCAAAATGTTGAAGTAACAGCTCATATTATCATTATCTACATGTCAGTGAAAGTGCTGTCAGTTGGACGCAGTTGTTTTGGAACTTAGCCAAGAGACTAACTAATTCAAAACAAGTATATTCAATCCATGAGGCTTACGTTGAGTTCAATTATACATTGAGGAAGCTTTTATTTAAATTACCATGTTTTTCAATGTTTTTCTTACTAATAAATAAGTGTTGTTATATAAAAACTGGTGCCAATATTGATTATATCGAGTCATTTTTCATAGCGTTGGGAGTTAGACTTCCATTTCAGTTTAACAGTATAATATTTATAGATATTTTCATTTTAGTGCTGTGTCAGGACTAAATTTACCAAGAATATAGAATCATGGTGATCTTTCAGAACCAAACGATAGTGGCCATGACAAGACGTTATAGTGATCCAACTAAATTGATTTGTTATTTTTTAATGTGTGTAGATATATCAGGTAGATAGTTTTCTCCTTCCGAACATATATCTATTCGAAATGCTTTCGCAATAAAAAATTAATAACAAGTAGCTATGTTATTATATGATTTATTTATTGAATACAAATTTTCAATTGACGCCATGTTACTGTGATTAATTACCCGTCATACTTACTTATTCATAGTGTTTGCTTTGACATGTATTCTCTGTACACCAAGCTTCTTACTGTAATTAATTTTGCAATTGTGCGTTATCCAATTTATCTATCTATATACCTCTATGCTATACAACGAAGAGTAAAAGTTTGCAGGTATCTAAATTCATATTCATATATTTTAATTGTTGGGAAGTTATATAACGTTAATTTGCTTGACATTGATTACTACATCAGATAATTGGTCTGGAATATCTACAGTTTCATAATAATACTATTAATTATAAGGGTATTAGAAGTAATAAAAATAAGTAAGGTATACAACAAACGTTATGTTTTTGCTCAATTTTGCGCGATATTGATAACAACTACAATTGGACGTTTAAAGTACCCATATAGTAGTAGTATTATATTGTGTCAAAGCTAAATTAAAACAAATTAACATGTTTTTTTCCGTTGTACTTGCACTTGCCTGTTTTTTTTTATTACCACGAATATCCTGACCTGATGGGTTACTAGCTAGAAATTTGGAAGCAGGAAGTTTCTAAACGCGTATTGCTAATATAAATATACAATATAGGTAATGGTTTGCTTATCACAGAGCCGATCGAGCACATATAATGCTCTTGATACGTAATCAACCCGGTCCTTCTCAACATTTGTCATCACAAAATACAACAGGATACTTATAATTCATGGATGAATTCATGAATTCATCATTCAACCAATGGACGATTTACCACTATCACTGTATAAATATCACGAGGAAAGACAGGCAGTTGTAAACAAAAAATAAATACCGACCATTGTGAAAAATCAACAAATGTTGGAGTTTACTTAAAGATTTGACCGCTAAGCAAACGGAGTGCATAAGAAATGCAGGTGGGGTGATGAGCGTGGTTGGGAAAGAGTCGGAAGGTGGTCGTGGGTTGACCGGCTGCGGCCTCGTGGGAGGACCAGCTTCACTCACACACATACCTTCGCTATTCCTTACTTGTACTTTTTTACTGTTTCTTTGGATACGGCTTAAACTTTTATTGTAGAGTTGTTGTGACCCGGCCTATATCTCAATGAGTGGTATATGTCTTGATTTTGTATATCTATATTTTTCAGAGCTACAATGTTAGTGTCTTAAGACATAAGTATAGGTGCATGTGTAGATGGATTGGAATTTTAGTAGCTTAACTCTCTTTTTGGGATCGTAATCGTAAGCGTTCCAGTAGAATATTGCCAATACTCTATAATATCTTTTATCAAGATCCTTTCCGGTTTGCCTTGGTTTTATGGTAACCTAATGGTACAATTACTATTCATGCATTTTTATTTAATCGACATCATAGCTAATGTTTTTCGTTTCATATTAGATACCTTTTAAATTTCTTGGGTATTGGATTCGTTTGCTCATTATTAAAATAATTAACACCTAATTTTATTCAAATAAGAAGTAGCTAATATTTATTGGTCGTAACAATATCCAGGTATGTTGTATTATAATTAAAACCATCGTCACCATGCGTAGATCGTTACACCGAAATGGGATACTTCCGTTGTACATATAAATGGTTAAGTCAATCCGTTAGCTACTTAAAGTACAACTTGAGCATTAATATCAACGCGTTCCGGAATAAAGGTCGTTTTGACTTTTCTGTCATAGAATAGTAAGAAGCTGATCCGTTGAACGTTGTTTTGTCGTACAAAGGAAGAATGAGAAGGTTTGGGTACTTTTCGTACATATAAAACAGTTAACATTATTACTAAATTTAACAAGAATCAGTCTAGCCTTTGGTCAGAATTTTGTTACTAACACTGGCACACGATATTTATATAAAATATTTTTTTAATATCATTGTTGTATGATTAACTATTGCATGACAAAACGAACAAACCTTTCAGCTACCGATATAGTTAGCATGAATAATAACAATGATAATGCTAACTCGCCTCGAATGATATTCCATATTCGCAGAATGGAATACTTGCAACCAGATAGTGTAGATTATAAATTGCATGCAGGGAGTGTCTGCCCACAGAGACTATCGTGGTATCTATAGGTGTACCGATACGTGGCGCCTCAGTTTATTCACTTATCTTATCGAAACCATTCCACCTACTTATTACTGAGGCGTGAGAAAATGGACGTAGAGCATTCATTCGTTTTAAAATATGTCAATTTTATTAATAGGTTTAGGAACTTGTTGTACAGGTAGTCGACTGTTAGTATAACATTAGATTGTTCAATATATTGTAAGACTAAATGGGCATAGGGTATATGATATTTTCAGAATTATACAAACGATGAGAATCGTTAAGAACTTGTGAATAATAAATTTTGACATTGCAATTACCCTTATGTCCTATTCACGGCCATTATTCCGCAAATATTTTACACATAACTATAGTTGTCTTCTAAATGTAGGGTTAGTTTATTTATTAGTTAATTGTAGAATTTGCATTACGGTGAAAAGGTTAGCTGTTATTCGGGATCTAATTTTAATACTGTTTCTTTACAATACACATTTATAATGACAATAGACCGAAGTAAAAATATCTACGAATTAATTTAAGATATCGGTTTTAAATTCATACATAATATCAGAAAATTTACTCAAAGTTAGTGCAGAAATTTTTTGAATGTATGAAAAATACAAGACATAATATCGTCTTTGTACGCTCGAAGTTCTTAACACATTCTTTGCCTTAGTTTATATTAAAAGCTAAAGTTGCTATTATTTTTATAAATATTTTGATTTTTGTTCTCTGCATGAAATTCTACACGTATTAATTAACTGGTTTAAATACAAATATATAGCAAACTGGTGGCACTTGCGCTTTTAATGGCACGCAACATAATATTTTATATATACATACATAATATATATACCCCATAATTGGGGTGTCCAACCGAATTCGCATTTTCGATACAACGTCACAGTGACGCTAGTTTTTGACATAACAAACAAACATGGTGTATTTCGATCGGAACAGAGAATGCAGTGAAAAGTATACGAAGTCGGGTCACGTAGGTAGTAGCAGGCATTGTAAACCGGCGGAAGGACGTCCCGGGTTCCCGCGCCGCGATCCGTGATCCGAATTCATTATAACATTAATTATAATGCTAACTCGACCGCTGCAGGAGCTACTAACTATACCGGTATCATACACATCCAATATCTGCATGACATCATACTATAAGAGTACAGGGTATGCATAACATTCATTGAAAGAGCGCTGTGTGAATGATTTTTAATTGTTTTATTCGTATCATACTCGTGTACGTAATAAAATATTATAGTTAGCTTTTGTAAACTGGCCGTGATGATCACATAAAATAATCTTCATATCGCTCGGTTATTATAATTGACTAAAATAATATTTACGAGTACTAAAGACTCAACAATTTTCACAATACCACAGTCGTACTGAAAATTGTGTCATTCAATAAAAATAATAATGTTAAATAAAAACTTTAAAAGCATATGTCCGTTTAACTAAAAATAAATAAACAATATGAAAACTATCCAATTCACCGTCTTTACTTTTAACACGTTTCTCCAAACAACCAATTCATCTATGGCCAAATGCATCACATCCATATGTACCGAGGCGCACTCTTCACTAAATCTGCTTTAACCGACTCGATATTTCGATGAGGTTATGAACAGATTTTGTCCTCTAGAATGTTCCATTAGCAATAATCCAAAGGATTTGTTAGAACTTCCAGAGTGCCAATATTCAGAAGCGATGCAATCCGTTAAATTCACGTCCCACCAACGCTGTGCTGATTCGGCTTTGTGCGCTGGAGCTGAGCGTTGTTGAAATATCCATTATTTACCAGTAAACATAGTGTTACCTAAAGGCTAACTACCTTCCCTAAATTATCGTTTTGCTAGTTGCTCTTGTTTTTATACCTTGTTCACGAAAATGAAGCTTTGTTACGCTTTCTTACGCCATTCAGTTAAACATCTATTCGACTCTAAAAATGATTTCATCCGTAGAGAGTAGGTTCCGGTGTGATTTCTGAAACCACTTCTTTGCTCTCAATGTACGTTTGATATGACGAAGGGCAATAGTCATAAGTAGATCTGACCATATTCGATAAGTCCAAAACTTATGGTCTTCATAGGTTTTCGTGATTTTTTGCTGCGACCAATCTCTATGACGGTTTAATTGTTGCCGGTGTCCTGGTTATCCGATGTCGAGCAACCTAAGGCCAATAATCGATAGAAGCTAACTCATTGTTGGAATAACAAAGGACCGTGATGGTGAAAGATTGTCAACCGCAAACAGCCACCAATCACTTCGCAAGCCTTTAATACTTAAGTAAAGTAGCTTCGATCGATCCCCGGGGAATAAACGGAGGAAATGCTACTTATTTATTTCTTATAATCATAATACTGGACTTGGCAGTAAAATTTATTGATTTCTGCTGGTGGCCCTTTTCCTAGTTTAAGGCTATTTGTGTTGTTTATGATGTATAAAGTAAAAGGACATAAATGCAGACAGTAAGTAATAAATATTTCGTTGGGTACTAAACACGTAATGAACAGTTTTCAACTCACTCCCTCCGACTGTGAGTTGCATTCAATTATTTATGTAATGAATCCCGAATGGAGGGAGTTAGCTATAACTTTGGTAAAAAAATATGGATTATGGTTATAATATCTTATGGTTACATGATTGTACTTTTGGTCCCTGAAACTCTTGGTGCTTTTGAACTAGAAATTTGTAAATTATTACCAGACTGCTTTACTAGAAATTATATGTTATTTGTAAAGCGTCTTCCTTCGTAGTTTGTGACGTCACCTCGTCAGTGTCGCTAACAAACAATTGAGTGGTCGACCACCGAACTAGCACAAGGACTAACTGTTCAACTCCATATAATAAGTGATATATATACTTGTATCTGTTTAATTAGTTCCACTAAGCTTGCTCGGACCAACTGCCCATGGGCCCACTACTTGATCAAGTACGAAGTTCACCTACCTTCTACATGTTTATTGAACGGAAACTATTTTACTATTTGTGTCCGTTTAGCACTTTTAAATAGCGGCTTTATAATTTAATCGTTTAAATATAAAGTTGCAAATTTCTAGTTTGCGCTTAAACGTTGTGCTATTATACTATTTTAGTATATTTCAATATTATTTTATTTATTTATTACTTTATTTATTTATTATTTACTTTATATTAGTAGTTAGAGTATTTTACTTTATTTCAGTCTTTACATTTACAAATACTACGCGATTGTGCCACGAATGAAAATCGATTTTTAACATCATGGTCACTATTGGTCGTACAACATTTCTAGTTTTGTCTGATAAATTCGCTTTCATATGGCTCATACTTCGGCTACTGTTGAAAAAAAGAGACTACTATAGAAAACGCTAAAGAATTTAAAATGTCGACATATTAATATAATATATTATTTTTTCTTTGCATTAGGTTTCGTCCCATAATAAGGTGTAGTCGTGATATGTTAATCTTAATATAAGGAAGTCTAATATAGTAAGTAGATTGTAAAGCAGCATGACAGGATGACGATGTGAAATACAACGAGGCAGAGCGGCGATACCATTGTGTGTCTCATTTTTTATATAAACCATATTGATTTGGAGATAAATTACCATTGAACTAACCTGGATATCCCTGGGTCGTTAGCACAGCTGCTAAGAATGATCGTATAGCTTCATTACACTATTGCTTATACAGATGAAAAGTATAAAATGATATTGAAATTAATTAGCCCTATTTTCGTTCCTACCCTTTTGATGATCTTAATACATAATCGTCAGCTAGAAAATTAAATTACCAATTTTGTTAAGGTTAACCTTAAACAACCATACTAATGTTGTTTGCTTCTAATAAAATATGAATATTTGCTTCAACTAAAGCACGTTTTATTTACCTACATTTGACATAAATTTTAGAATGTGGGATTGGAATAATGGTCACGATTCGTTGGCATGTTAAAAGTTCAAGTTACTAATATCGATTATTTCTTGAAGTTGCAGTACATAAACATATTTTTATTTATAAATAATACATACGATACATTTTTTTGACTCCTAAATGGGTATTCAGTGCTTCTCAATCAAATTAAACACGTTTTTAAAAGTTCTATTGTTATAATAACTTCCGGTAGAGATTCGTCAGGCTAAATCCCAATCTAATTTCCTTATAAAGCACTACCTCACTGAAACGCTATGATACTGTTGCAAATTAAATTATATATATTAAGTATTTAAATAAAAAGAAATATATCATAATATTTGTATGTATTATTAGTATTAATTTATTGTATCATATGTATTTATGTTTGTTAAAAGTTTACGAGTATCATTTTATAACTAGATATAACTATGACACATGATAGTCCAGTGGGTAAGAACACCCGCCCGAAAAACAGAAGGGCGTGAGTTCCAATCCTGGGACGGGCCTACACCAATTTGTCTTTTCTAAAGTCATATGTGTGGTTAATTTATCATGGTTGCTAACGGTGAGGGAAAACATCGTGAGGAAACCCACATGGCTGAGTTGTACTTAGTCATGTGACAGTGTATTCGTACAAAACGGCGATAGGCCTGCCCCCTATCACGTGAGTACACTGTCTAAGCAAAACGTGGGTACCTTCTCTGGAAACTAGATGGCGCTTGCCATGTGAGTTCAGGAGTATTGGTACCTCTGCCAACCCCTTCGGGGATAAAACGGCGTGAACGTTTATGTTATGTTTTATATAACTATGACTGGATTGTTGTATTGTTTGTGTAGATTAAGGCATAGTTTTCAGTTTCACCATGTTGTTGGACATCTATCTCACATGACTATAATTTATTGACCTCTCCATTCAAAGGTTGTCTGGAAGAGATCGCTTTTAGTGATAAGACCGCCAATTGTACTTTTGTTATTTATGTGTATTTGTGTTTCTCCATATTTGATGTGCAATAAAGAGTTTTTCTATTCTATTCTATAATTAAAACAACTATTGCTTTTCGGATATTTTATTCGCGTGTTATTACATTGTTTTTAAAGCCCGAAGTTCCGAAAACTTTTCAGTTATCAATAGTTGTTTTAATTATAATGTGCAATCGTGAAAATCTTAGAAAATACTATGTTCTATTGTTGTTCCCAACATATATGACAAGTCTCCAGTCTCTTTAATAGCCGTCTACAATTAAATAGCTAAACTGTGTTGTGTATATTCCATACGTATCTCAGACACAACACAGATAAAATGTAGCAAGTTTCCGAGTACAAGCAACATTTCATTTCTATTAACATTATGGCCGTTATCACTGCGCATGACCCGTGTCTTAGCCGGGTTACAAGTCAATATATATTTACTTTGTACATGATAAATTAATAAATGTAATTATCGGTTTGAATGCATGTCTTTTGTTTGACCTCAAAGCATTAAGATAATACTGATCTTTACCAATTAAGTGGATTGGCAAAGAAGACTGGATGGTATCTTTTCAATTATATCCTGGAGCTGGCAGCTACCTCGGCCAACGCATTAGGTTGGCCATCCTTTTCATCCGTAGTGTATATATTTTAATTTAGTGTTTGTTTCGTACTGTAAATGTAAATATTTTGATTCTAGATAAAATAGTTATGTCGTAATTACTAATAAAAAAATTAAAAAAAAAACATGTTCTCTATGCAGTATTTTACTGAGTTCTCTCATCTCCATTGACAACATATTAACAATTTACTTTCGGTTTTATTACTTACTATTAAAAAAAGTTGAATGATAGAACTGGATAAGCAATGATAAGTGATAATATCAAATGTTATCATACTGTGGTCTAGTGTGGTATAAATACGTATTTACCTGAAACGGTGTCGTGGGTGGACGGGCTGTGTGGGCTCCTCCACCTTACCAAACCCGCTTCGATACGTTTTATTGATACCGATACGCATTTGGTAATCTCCATATTACTACGCGTTAAAACTCTGTAGATGGCGTTACAGTGCATTCCAGATCGTTTCGTCGCATCTCGACCTTTTAGCTCTTTGCTTATATCGGATAACAAGGTTACTTAGGGTCAAAGAGGCCTATTAAATGGTTGTTCAGCGTGATGAGCAATCCATCACCAGTTACCCTATATGTCACTATTCCTACCACTATTTAGAATGTTGTTACGATTGGGAAGTTTATTTAAACACATGAAACTAAATTATTTATTCTTACCTACTAATGTACCTAACCGTTTACTAAAAAGAAAATCAGCTAATTAATATTGTGATACATTTATGACGCATATGATTAAGTTGCAGTAGGAGCTCCCTGGGCAACAAAATTGCATTGTGCATTTTAGTGGTTGTGGTGAAATATCATGAGTCATTATAGATACAGTATAAGAATATTTAAGGAACCTGAAAACATAAAAATTAAAGTAGACAAAACCTGCGTATGTAGAATGCCTATCGATATTTAGCCATATTAAGGTGAAATCAATAAATCCTCATCTCAAACCGGCCCTAGATTTTCATAAAAGCGAATGAAAGCAATGTAAATTGTGTTGTTTCAGGTGGAGTATGGTGTTCCGGTAAACTTCCTTCACTAGTTAGCGGGTGAGTAGTGTTTGCATTATTGAACTGTGCCGGAAATAGCGGACCAGAATCTTTTCGACGCCCCGCCCCACCTCAGCCGGCCCCCGTTTCCGTTTACCTAGTATTTTCTTTTACTATGCCGCTTTCAGACTAACTAAGAGATCTAGATCTAGACTAAACTTCTAGGGAAATAGAAAAAGGAGAAAAATATGAAAAATGGAACAATAGTGCGTGGGCGGCCAGTGATAGTACATATTTGTCATCTCGAACTGTCAATTCGGAAAATGGAACATGTAGTGTAGGCTGCAACATATATTTGACATCTCGAACTGTCAATTTAAGGTGTAGTTTTAAGTGCTTCTAGTAATCCGGTGGTATGAATTCAAAAGGTTATTCAAAATCACATATCATATCTCGTGTATTTAGTTTGAAATGCCATTATAAATGAAAACTGACGATTATTTATGAGGTGTGAAGTTTTAACATTAGTTTAATCTCAAATTTTAACAACACTGCGATAAGATGTGGCCGTGTTAAATGGTTCATAAGCACTGAAATAATCTTAACATGAGCTGATATAAAATGCATTGTGGTTTCTTATGGTGGCTTTTTATTAGTCTGATTTAAAACAATACATATTGTTTTAAATTTAATATAAAAATAAGAGAATTAATAAGACTGGCCATTTTGCATTGATTTATTTTGAGTCAAAATCTTCTTGCGCAACATTTTCAAAATTTCCTGCCGTTCTATCACAATCTGTATAAGAAGTGACAAGGCTTTCTTGCCATGTCTCAAAGACGATGAAATTTTATTAATAGTTTTGTAAAATATGACTCCATAAGTACCAAAGTACTTAAGCTCAGTAAGACTTGTTCATTAATTCCAACAAACGTCATTCTGTAGATTTCTGTAGTAGGTGTTGGAATGGAAGCACACAACAGTAGTTGACCTTGTAACACCCCACTTTTGCATGACAATGTTATCCACACTCGTACTGTATTGTTGTATCCCGTTTTTCAAAATAGCGCGCAAGAGCTAATATTTATTTTAACATCTAAACCCACAATATTAGTATCATGTCTGTTTTATAAAATATAAAGAAATCAAGTTGTTTCCTAAACACAAAATTTCAACGTTCATTTGGTTCAGATATAATCATATTACGTTTATTCTTTCATCTAAGAAAAAAAACGAGTTATTTGTTGAATAACAATAATTAACGGTATTGTCCAATTAAATGATAGACAATCAATTAGTCTTACATTCAATTTGATCAATCTTAAAAAACATTATGATCTCATTTGAAATACATTAAGTTACATGTTTCTTATGTCATCTATAGATATATATATATATATATATATATATATATCGGTAAGAAAGTATGCAAGATGTCATATTCCAGTGCAATTGTCTTCTGTAACAATGCATCTTAACAAATAAAATAATCATTTTCAACAAGTTTAACTGCATATGAAACCAAAGCAGTCAGCATGGCAGACATATGCTTAAGATAATAGGAAGCCAAATTGACCGCATTCATAGAAATTTGAGACAAAGGATATGCCTGACTGGCACCAAATAGACTGTTTTATTAGTGTTTTTTTTAAGAACTCAATGAACACTTCCTGATGAGGCTTTTAAACTACAATAATTGAAATGTCGCTTGTTGCTTATTTGCTGAGACGCTAATGTGTTTGTAGTTCCTGCTTCGAAACTCTTGTTATTTAATTTATTGGTTTTTAGTGCCTTTTGATTCAAATCACCGGTTTTTGTGCCTATCAGTTTTTAAAAACTCCTATGTCCATATTGAATAATTGAATGAAATACCATACGTTAAAATTAATGAGATATATTTTAATAACTTGTTCGGTATTCATAGGAATTAGGAAAATTATAAATGGTTTTTTTTATGTGTTGATTATTTATAAAGACAATTATGTAAAATTAATATTAAATATAATATTACTTACGTGAGGCAGTTTTGAAAAGTATATTTTTTCAATAATTACCAGAAGCAGTGATATTTTGCACAACCCCTTGCTTCAACCAATTGTGAATTTTACGAAAAAATGAAACACAGACTTTTTTTCGATCTCAGAACGTTAATTGTATAACATTATCAATGAGTTGGTTAATAATTATATACTCTCTATCGCCAAAGTAAGAATAAATAAAATTCGAGTCACCTCTCAGCTCCATCCCCTTAGCAACTGCAAGAAAAACGTAAAAACAGAAAACCTCACACAACATTTGAAGTTATAATGACGACAATTTGCAAGCAAGAGGGCACAAAGGTTCAGTGAGGGCAAGTCAAGCAGATCGCTTGATCTTGTCCGCGATTTATTTGTTTAACTGTTGTACGAGCTCGATTCATGTGCGACTTCGTTTGTATTGGCGGCGCGTGTGTGGGTCTGCGTTTTGATTACTTATGCGGGGGCATAGCGCCACTATCGCAGTTACATATACTTACTTTCACGCAGCTAATTCTAAATGAAGTACACAGAGGTCTTGGTCAAATTCTCTTTGCCCTAGGATTTTTACGCTGTATTATAACAAAGCGTACCCTTCCTAATGAAATTAGTAATTATTTCTTATTGTAGTGTTTTTCTGTGAAAAACTTAGCTACAATAACCTTTTCATTACAAAAAAGAAATGATTTCCATTTCTTTCCATCATTTATTACATTAAAGTCAACAAAAATGTCGTAATGTGTTGTCACAACGATAGTTCCTTAATAATATAGGGTGCACCACCGATTGCAGCGTAGATCCATCATCCACAAGTGGCTGAGAAACTTTTTATTCCGAAGTTCTGACTACTTCTTTTTGGAATTTATAGCCTTGAGAATCTACACAGGATAGTAGAAATATGCATATCTTTTTTTTAAAATACCCAAACTAATCATGAAATACGTTTCAACTTCTTATTTTTATACGTCTAATAGACACCCTGGCCTCCTTGATAGGGTGTGAGTACTGTACGAGATGATTGTGCTAAACTAGATTTGCAAAGTGCTAAAGTGGAAACTAACTCGATAGACTATTATATGCTACAATAGATGATGAGATGATGACAAGAGTGCTAGAATATTGCCGCAGCTATTTGCGAGTACTTTGTTTAATACGCCAATACTTGACACTAAATTGTAAATTGTAGTGGTGTCAATTTTGCACGTGAGATGACGAGTGTTATTCCCATCCGGTTATCAAAGGTTTCATGATAAGTGCATTCGAGGCGATTGTCTCATTTGAATACAGGGGGTGCAGCAGATCAGTAGTACAAGTAAAATTCAGCGCTTAAGAAAAAATGGTCAGTGGTTTTTCATAAACTTAACACTTTTTTCTAAACTATTTCGATTTGATTTCTCCTCATTTCTCGCTGTTTTTGTTGTGAGAATATTTATAACAGAGATAAATTACAATGAAAATAATATCAGGCTTTTTATTTTCATACATTTAAGTAGTCTATATCTATACTTTTAGAGAGAAAAAGTGTTGTGATTTTTTAAAAGTACCAGTATAAAGCTGAAACGTTCAGAAGAAACATAGGCTCACGCTAAATAGTATAGGGTATCCCCCTTTGTTGAAATAATACTACAGACAACTATAGCGTAATCCATACTCAATATTATTTTAAATGGCCGAGTTAAAACGGATTTTTTTAATTTTACCGTAATAATAAATTATTTTATTAAACTATTTAAAGTAAACACACATTATTTACAGTTACATTTCTGCATGCTTGTGTATAGGTTTTTTAACTTTACAAATGTTTGCTCTCATGAAGTAAAATCCACTTACGTATAACAACAACCAATCCAAAACTTTATAACACAACATAAAATTATCAGTCTTGTTTATTTTTAAAGTTAGTTAAGTTAGTATTTTTAAGCCGTGTAGTTGCTCTTTAAAGATTAAACAAGTAATATAATCAGAATTTTCTTATTTGAATATTGCATTGTGTAATTCTAACAACGGATTTAAAAATAATTGGAATAGTTCTCTTTCCATAAACTCGTTAACAAATGAAACTTTTAACAATTTTACCGCGAAATTATAAAACGTATGTTCCCGTAAGGAAATCGAAAATCTAAACTTGGTAATGGATTCACCAAATAAAGAATGCGGTGGCTATTTTGGTGTGTGCGGCGCGGCCCGCGGGGCGACGGTAGCCGCTTACCAAATGCAGCAGATAACGGGAAAACGCCTTATGCAGACGCATTCTCTTACATGTAAATGTTCGTGCTTTTCCGAGCTTTAGGAAATGAGCAAATGGCTCTGACTAATAGAATAATAGCATTGCAAATTTAACTACTGCGACCTCAGTTTCCTTCTTGTAGTGTAGTGTCGCCAACGGTCATACGCTATAAATATAACGTTATCGTATTAAAACACAGCTAATAACGGAGCAGAGTTTAGAGTGCTGTGAAGGATTATGTAGTAGTGTGTCAGCTTGTTAGGAAAACAGGGGGAGGAACTGTGGAAGTACAGGACTGCTCGTCTGATCTATATATAAACGCGAAGCTACTGGGCCCGAAGGCACGCGCTCCTGTATCGGTCGTCGCGTCGCTCTGTCGCCCGCTTGTCGCGTCACGTAACGGGCCGCTTAATCATTTTGATGTGCCTACAAACACGGACTTTTACTTGCACAACTGTATTTCTTCAATCTTAGGGATATGAATAGGCGAAATAATGTCACTAAGTGGGCAATATTCCTATTAGAAGTTTGATGGTAAAAAAATATGGTCTCAACCATTATCAGCCCAAAGTATTGTCCAACACCTATGAACAAAGTGATAGGCCGTAATTTAATTACAAAGGTTTTTTTTATTAATTTATAGTATTTTGGCGTTTAAATTAAGCGTAGCGTACCAAGCCAGACGGAAAACATTAAATCTAATGTTTCACACAGGACATTTATTAAAACTTCAACTTTTCCTGTTAATCAATTTGTTAAAATAAAATCACGGGTGTCGTAAGAGGCGACTAAGGGTATTGGGGCTTTTTATTGGATTTTAGGGCGATGCGGTTGGAGACCCATCACCAAAAACCTTTATTTTTACCATCTTTTCCCCACTCAACTTCCAAAAGTGGCTGAGGAATTTATAATTCCTTAGCTCTGGCTACCCCTTCTAGGGAAATACAGCCGTGAGTATATGTATGTATGTAAAATAAAATGTATCAAATAGAATACCCATATCAACTACAATGTGCTTCAAACGCGGAAGCGTTTAGAAGCAATGTGTATACAGAATGTTTTAATTTTTCTACGTCGTACTTTGTAAAGATAAAAATATAGGAATAACATACTTTGTACATTTAAAATTATTATAATCGCATTTTCCGAAGGCTGTTCTTAGGTGATCCTGTTTTATTAAAATGTACGTTAGAAACCCTAAATTTTAAGGTACATGTGTAGATTGTGTGGAAAAATGATAAAGAAATAAAGGTTTTATAATGTGTCACTTAGGACATATCACCATCTCTTCACCTAATACCATAACCAACACTACACGTGAGTCAAAATCCAGATAAGCGTGGTTGTGAGTAATTCATACAAGTACTTAGAGAAGTAACAAAGAGGTCTTAATCTTATCGGTTCTGATTTCCAAACGCCATAAATCGTAAAAATAGGCCGGAAAATCAAGAAAAAGTACTCAAGATAAGGACAAAATTGTTCAAGGGGTCGTGACCTCAAAAGCGAAAAGTTCACAACAGGAAAACATTTCGAGAGCCATTGAGCAATGATGAAGTTTATCTTGGTGATAGGAGATATCTAGTATAACACGTTAACCCAGTGATAGTGTTAGATTAAGATATAATTTAAAAAAACTAATAAATTAAAATACCAATATTTCTATTTCTCCGATTTCCAAGAAATTTATTCATTTAATTATTGTTCAAAAAACATAAAACCAGAGCAAAATCGCCATTTTTTAAAAAAAAGCTTGAAATAATACGATGCAGAACAACAGAGTGCACTTAATTAGGTGTAGTGAATAGATTTCCCATAATGCAAGCAGGTGCAGGCTGGACGCGCCCGCGGATCAATACGGGAGCCGCCCGCCCGCCCTCGCCCGCGCCCGCCCCCTTCACAGCCTTACGCATATTTTTATCATATACCCTATTTTAACAAATAGGACTCAATTTGGCGTGCCTGCATTGGATACGACGATAGCTTGTGGATTAATTATTGCGCTTTTTGAGCATTCGTTGGATATCCGAGTGGCATTGTGTCACTAAAGACTATTTCATTCAGCTTTTCTCTATTGCAAAATGTGGCTGCACATTTACTCTGTTTGCAAGTTTGCGTCGAAGCCGTTATCAACAAGTGTATTTTCCACGTATTTACACATATGTAATGAAATAATTACTTAACTACCCACTCATCCTGATGGAACTTTGCCTACTTCTTTATTTAGATTGGTTATGTTCGGAGCAACAATAATTAATTTCGAATCGAAGCAAATTTAAATTCGATGCAAAAGAGTTCGTCGACCTCATCGATTTACTGGTCCCTAATAGCAGACAATTTTTGCTTACAATTTTCATCACAATAGGTTTTGTTTTGGAGTACTTTGAAATTAACTGTGTAGTGTCGGCTTAGAATAGCACAACCCCATTTCTTCATGTGGGTGTACGTAAGAGGCGACTAACGGTATTGGGGCTTTTAAGGGATTTTTGGGCGATGCGGTTGGTGACCCATTACCAACAACCTTTATTTCACCATCTTTTCCCCACGCAACTTCCAAAAGTGGCTGAGGAATTTCAAATTCCCTATCTCTGGCTACCCTTTCTAGGGATTTATAGCCGTGAGTACGAGGGGCATGCCAATAGAAGTTAGATACTCTTTTCTCATTTAATTGACACTGGCAAGCTATACACCATCTTATAGGTTGGTTTTTACTGACATATTGAATATAAAACACACTTCTTTTATTTATTTTTTATTTGAATGAGCATCATTTTTTCGAGAATCTGGCGGGAATTCACTTGCAACAATGGAGCTCAGTCGACGTGATTTTCGCGCTATGATTTATTATGACTTTAAAAAAGCCTCAAGAATATTTTGGACTTTTGGCTTCTACTTTTGGTGAGTCTGCTTGTTCCCGAGCAACAGTATTCAATTGGTTTGGTAAATTTAAAAGAGGATGGGGATGTCTCGAAGATGAAGCGACGACAGGACGGCCGCCAACCGCGGTCACGCAAGAAAACGTTCGTGCAGTCGAAAAACTTATTCGCGAAAACCGACGAATTACATATGTAGAGCGAGAACTAGGAATTGGATCAGCAATGCAAACCATAATTCACGACCAATTTCTCTCCGTAAACGTTGTTAAAGATGGGTGCCGCACAAACTTACCGATGAGCAGAAAGACCGTCGGGTGGATTGGTGCCTATTCATGATAGATAAATTCAACGGCGGCGAGAAAAAAAACGTATATGATATACTGACTGGTGACGAAACATGGCTATATAACTATGATCCCGAATCAAAGCGACAGTCGACTGTATGGTGCTTTGAAGACGAGCCAACTCCAACGAAATGTCGCCGTGCACGAAGCACACAGAAACAAATGGTCGCCTCGTTTTTTTGCAAAACGGGTCATATTGCTAATGTTGTGCTAGAGAATGAAAGAACGGTGAACTCCGAATGGTATGTCACAGTTTGTGCTCTAACAGTAATATCAGCTTGGTGTGACAAGCGACTGAAGTCAGGAATCCGGCACCTTCTCTGGCACCACGACAATGCGGCGCCGCACACGTCTGCCAGAACACTAGACTTGTTCAACTCGAAAAATGTGTCAATTCTCCCTCACCCGCCATATTCCCCTGACCTAGCGCCTTGTGATTTTTACTTGTTTCCAAAAATCAAAGAAAAACTAAAGGGGAAGAGGTTTGAAAGCAAGGAAGATGCGCTGGTTGCCTATAATTTCGAGATTTCTGAGGTATCTAAAGAAGAGTGATCACAGGTATTTTCCAATTGGTTCAGACGTATGGAAAAGTGTATACGTGCTCAGGGTGAATACTTTGAAAAGATCGATACTTGTAATAAAGAATAAATTTTATAATTTTTGAGTATCTAGTTTCTTTTGGCATGCCCCTCGTATATGTATGTATGTACTTTGAAATTATGGTACTACGATATTTCTTCGTATTATAGGTATATGTATAAGGTGACTAATTAAAGAAGATTGATGTTATTATATGAAGCTTTTAAAATAATATTTAGACTTCGAAAACATAAAGGTTTGTAGTATTATACCAGCTTTGTTTTGTGCCGGGCGGCGGCGGCGGGCAGCCAATCGGGGCTTATTCAAGCTGAACCCAATTGTTGATTTGATCAGCCTCTGTGACTGCGCTGAGCTTTTGTGATTGATTAACACTTGTGATTGAATACCTAGGTATTATCTAGATGCAGCCTTAAACTAATATAAGTTAGTAAATGATCCTTTAATACAGATCAATTATTTCTTTAATATTTAAATGTTTAGAAGCATTTATTTTTAATATTTTTCCAATAGAGCCTTAATAGTTAACTACTTGGGTAGGATACTGACTAACAGAAAGACAAGATTCCAGTTGGAAGTATCCAAGTGTTATACTAAGTAAACTGTTAGCAGTAAGTCTGTAACTGTTAACTTTAAATATATAAGTGCATCGCAGGCTCAACGTTCAACGCATGTATGCAAGCCTAGTAATCAAATTACAATATGTTTAGATGCAATTATTATAAAAATTATATATCATTTTATAAATCATTATATTAATTAACTTAATAAATGAACAAAATAGACAATTATGATATTCATTGCGCTTCACAGCGCACCAACCTATCCTCAGATAATTATTTTACTCTATCTGTTTGGACATAGTCTTTTTAAAGCTCTTCAGAAGTTTCTTGAAATAATATGCAAATTAAATTTGAACGTTTCTGCAACAATGTCAGTCTTAATTTCAAATGGCCAGGTGGTTAATGCAAAAAGTTATAAAAATACGTACTCCCGAAATGAAAAGTGACTCATTCTAATTATGAGTGCATTGGACTGGAAATTTGGAATAATTACTGATGTCGGAGTCGGCACCGCTGGCACCGCTACCCAGTCGCTACTCACCTCACCTGGATATTTTAATTTGAAAAATTATGTGCATATTTTCCAACGTAATATAACCATACAGTCATTAGTTATTTACTCTAATCGCCGTCATCTGAAGTTGTCATATTCGTTACTCATAACATGAATCATCTTATCTATTGTATGGATAAACCCATGTTTTTAAATAATCGCGTCCCGATCACACTTCCATACACACAGTCTGTAATTCATCCTGTTATTCTAAAGTTACCTGAATGATTTCATATTCTGAATATCATTCGGATGTCTAGAAGGCTAGAGGTCACGTTGATATGCTAAAATTACACGAGCCGCATACATCTACATACTTTAGTTTCAGGTAAAAAGATGTATGGTAATTTTCCTCATATAATGTATAGTAGATTATTATATGTAGTGTGTGGTTAGCGTATAGAGGTTTGTAAGCGGATGGCGCCGTGGTGCAGGCGTCGGGGGCGGCGGGGGGTGCCACGTGTGCGCGGGGGGCGGGCCGGCCGGTTAATATTCCGCGACAAGACAAGCGAGCTTGCCTGATGCAATTTGCTCTATATTTGGGCACAAGCGCAAGTGACCGCGCCGCACGACCGACCCATCCCGCTGCGCCTCGCCGCATCTCTGCACTACCAATACTACGACGACGCACACATTGACGCATGTACTGTATGATTGACATGACATTGTCTTGCATATGTTACTGTAAAAGCTCGAACTGCAGTAAATCCTAAGATATTCCAGTAAAACTTAAGATTTACCAATTCCTAATGGTAAATGTCCAAAAAGATTTGCGATTCGAACTTTTACTACCATTCCGTTGGTAAATCTTAGGATTTACATTAACGGCACGGTAAATGTTGAAAGTTAATTTGGAAAACCAAGCTGAAAAAATGAAAACCATGTCAGCTGATAAATATTCAAATGTGGAAGTGGGCCAAAATGTAAGACTGAAAGTACCTGAAATTGACAAAGCTAAAACTGACCCAAAAAGCATTATTGCAGTTGTGATAGACGTAAAGGACAATGAGTTTTACCAACTAGGTACCAAAATGGGAATAGTAAAACAGCTTTACACCAAGAATCAGTTTGCCGCATGCTCTGAAGATTTTATAAAGATAGAAGAAATTGTTACGGATAAAGAAGTGAGTCTTCGAGAAGTTGTCGGAAAATTGTCGTTAACTGGAGGACAAGGATTCAAAAATTGTAATTGTCAAAAAAAATGCTCGACAAAAAATACACCTGCAGATCATCAGGATTACTTTGTAATTCTAAATGCCACAGCAGCAATCCTTGTTGTAACAGGTGAAATGTTTTTTTAGGTACCTTACCTATTAATCAATCACATTTGATTGTCTTTTTTTACTTTTAAACCAAATAATAAAAAAAAATTAAGTTTGACTAGCTTTTGTAAGCATTATGTTTGTATATCGTTGTTAAATTCCAAATAGAGAAGTACTGATTCAGTTAGATATGATAGAGATTGAGATATTCAGAGATATACGTTATGTGTTTTTTCAGAATAATTTAAATAAGTTGGTATTAGTTTGTACTTATTACTATCATTATGATACCTTTAAAATACTATGTACCTGTTTTGTCTAATAGTTCAAAGTAAATAATTCAGAATTAATCATTGTTTTATTCCTAAAACCAACATCTACCAGCTGACAGTGGTAAAACCTAGCATATACTGAATTCGAATGGTAAAAGCTCGAAAACATCGTCGTATCTTCAGAAATACTTACATTTACCAACTCATGTCGGTAAATCCTAAGACTTACACTTAAATCTTAAGATTTACCGTAGTTCGAGCTTTTACAGTAACACATATACTAAATGGCTGTCAATTTGAGTATACATTATCAGAAACTTATTGTATTGCATTTGCCATTCAGGGTAAATCTTGACGAAAGTTTACTTGCAGTGTTTGCTAACGCCATACCAAACCAAATCGCTTCGCTATAGTATACGCCGACTTTTTCTAAGTTTTTTATTATATTTCATACATATACAAGTTCTAGTTAGTTTGGGGCTAAATTGGTCTGTGTATATGTCCATTTATTATATTATAACTGCAAAGTATAAAATAAACCCGTAAATTCATTTCGTTTCATGAAATACCATTAAAACGTCAATTGAGATATATGTTGTCTAATTAAATATAGAACTATAGATACTTGGGATTTAAATTTTTAAAAAAAGCTAATAATTATATCTTGTTAAGATTTCACGTTAGATGCCATGCCATCTCTGTGGTTTGGGTGTGCATAGTGTTGATGTGTGACCTAGCTTGTGTCGCCGATACCGACCGATGATTGGCGACCCACATGCAAGACGCGCGGACTCAAATTAAGCAATGGCGGTATTGCATCGGCTGCACTCGCGGCATTATCCAGACGTGTTTTACAACTCATATTTAAAAACGTGGTGATTTGTTAAAGCCTACCAGTTGTCATGTTGTTTGCCCTATTTACATAAAGTTAGTATGAACTATACTGTACTTTATACTCGTTGAATAAAACTGTAACGGAAAATATAACTCTGGCGTGGTTTACCGCCAACTCTTTCTTTTGCGCTTATATCTAACAAAAAGCGACCTCAAATCGAAGATATCTTTTTAGATAGTAAACAATCAGAATACTAAAAAATATATCCATATTGGTCTGACCAATATAATAACTAATATGGCAGCTAAAAGGTTAACCGCTTTTAGAATCTCGGTCCATAATTTGGAGGCTATTTACCCATAGCGTGGGACACGAGGGCTATTGAGTGGGATGCGTTCCCAGATCCCGAACGAGTCGTAAGTGACAACCAGGTGACATTCCAGACCTTAAACGGAGGACCAGTTCCTGATTGCGACCTTTCTTTGCGTACGCAACTTCGTCTCCACGTCGTATCTTGATGAGCACCGAAAATAACAATTATAAAGCGATAACTTCTTTTGATTGTATATTGTTTTGCGATTGTACCACAGATAATTTATATCACTAACCTCAATATGATGTACTGCATAGCAATTGTAATAGTATAAGGGATAGTGATAGAAGGGGTAGGTGAGTAATATAAATCGGTAATCAATTCATACTTGGATCGATTAATTGTCACCTTATTGCGTCCCTTAGCCTTAACCAGACTCCTTACTTCCTTAGTTGGTTTTTCATAACCTATGAATATCAATAGCGTAGAGTACGTTTATACCACGGTCAGTCACAGTCAATGGAGTAAGACACTTAATCGCAATTTTAAAACAAAAATCAGAAAGACAAAATATGTTGTCTTGTTTGATATCTTAAAATGTATTATTGTTGTGATTGTTGCCCTATAAGGCGAAAGCGGCTGAACGGCTTGGGTTCAAACTTAAAACAGTAATTAATAAATAAAACTTAAAATCGTTTAATAAAATCACGGTAAGTTGTCCAATCAAATGTGGCATTAGTCTTATATTCTCATTAATCCCATCAAATAGCGAACTAGTTGTAATTCAAAGTTAGAATTCAGCGTATGATGAGTGTATGTTATTCGATATTGTTTCAAATACGTGACAAAGCGGCGGGACACAGACCGTGCCGCCCGCATCCCTACTAATGGCCCGTTGAAATTCAATTACGACCTTATAATGCATTCGCAGTTATATTGTTTCTTTCAGACTATTAAATACAGTTTTTTTGAAATTTTCGTTGGTTTATCCCGATAATTATTATATATAATGTCAACAAACCGCGAGAGTTTAAAAAGTGTATTCTCTACAGACATTACACGAGTCATTGTTTAACTTGTTTTTTTCATTTTTACTTACAACTTAGTATTAGAACACAACACAATAACGCATATATACATAAAACCTAAACAATGTGCGATATATCAAATTGTTGAGAACGCTAGCACTGTTTCATGTCAAAAAGCCATACGCAACAATTTAACTTCAACGTCGTCGCAATCATTAACACTACTAGTCAATTGCATTGCTCGGAATAGCAGACCCACATCGCGGTCACAAAGTTTCTACAAGACGTACTACTAGATTCAACTTATTTCGGTAGGAACGTGGTCCCGACCTCCTTCCTTTATTACTATCATTATAAATATAAGTCGATAATAATAACTTATATATTATTCACAGCTCTTGGATTAGAAACCAATTAAACTTCAGGCAAAAGTATCGGTGGAAGTATGCTTTATTGTTTGCTAATTCTTTATCCAGTACTTATAGTAGGAATAAATCTGATTGTGCTGTTTTAACACGACAAAGCTAAGTATACATACTTTTATTTCCGACCTTTTAAACGAACAGCGGGGCTCAAGTCTCAGAGCTAAATTTAAAATGAGAACTGCACTTTAATAGGGTGGGTTTACTATCGATACATCCGTCAAAAAGTGTGTCGTATTTCACAAAAATATCGGACGTTTCTCGTTAAGAAAGTAATTTAATAACGAAATTTTACTTTCTGGTACCTAAAAGATTATTTTTAATTTATTCATATTATCATATTTTTCATAGTATTAAATGTTAACTCTGGGAGGTCAGTGTACTATATTATTCAGATATTTCGTTCGAAAACGTAAAACGTAACGACAATCCATTTGAATACTTACCTCTCAATAACCTACCCCGCCTCGTCCACACACAAAGAAAGCATTGTGTTAGTAAAATTGTTAAACCGACTCTACCCAGCTATAAGCATAATAATGTATACTGAATTATAGTTCTGAATTATATAGTAATGTGAGTGGTTATATCGTAGATGGCGCTGGTTGAAGAGAACGGTGCGGGGGCCGCGGCTGACGATCCCGAGGCTCTACTCAACGAATGGCTGAGTGAGCTGACCGTCCTTACTAACGTGAGTACAACTATTTACACAACACATCTTATTTCTTTTGATGCATACATACATATACTCACGGCTATAAACCCAAAAAAAAGAGAGCCAGAGTTTCAGAGCTGGAAACTCCTCAGCCACATTTGGAAGTTGATACGGGAAAAGGTAGTAGAAATAAAGTATCGTTGGTGATGGGTCTCCAACCACATCGGCCAAAAAAGCCCTGGGTAGAAAAAGGTAGTGACATTCAGAGCCGGCACTACACGACATTTGTTTTGATGTATTAAATTATTTGTCTTCTTTCTTATAGAGGGAATCTAGCATCAACAGCTTGTATTAATTTGTCGCGCTGTTGGACCATCTTTGTCAGTCAGTCATCTTTGTCATTGGACTGACAAAGATGGTTCAGGTTCAGCCTCCCATAACACACACTCTCGTGTCTAGAAAGTTTTATTTGCCATTATGAATAGGTACCTCCCTACCAAGGTAGGAAACGATTTTAAGATGGTGGTATGATATGTACAGAGAGAGGGTCGTTGGTACCGTGTTAAATAATAAAAATCCTATTTATTGTCCACATGCAATATATTTATTATTTGGATATATTTGGAGTCTCTAAATTAATTGAAGTGAATTTTAATTAGGTATTTTCGATATGATTGTTCTATTAGATTCCAAAAGGAACAAAATTATTACGTTTAATATTTATACTTAACAATTAAAATAAATATAACATCCTCAAACACAAACATTTTATGCGCACAATACAAGTGTGCGCAACATAGTTATCTAAAGACGATTCTGCAGCTAACGAAAACACTAATCAGCGTCGCCAGTCGCCACTTGCCAACTGTTGGCCAGTGCGATTGTAGCTAACTACTAAATAACAAGTCGAGTAATGAAGTAAAGACAATCACCTTAAATCTCAAAAATATAAAGCAGCATCGCCAACTGTTGGCAAGCGCAATTATTACTAAGTAGTAACTAAAACAAAAAGTCGAATACTAAAATGTAAGTTGTTTTTCTGTGGTGGTTTCGGGATGCAGAGATCGGGAAGCAAAGCACACGTGTCTGCCGCAGCTGGCGACAGGTGTGCGGCCAATCTGCGTTGAGGCTCGAGACACTATCTGCTTTACATGCAAAAACAACGCTGCATCAACTTTTATTTTCTGATTTAAATATTTTGTATATCTGTATGCTTAAATTTACGGAAGGAGAAATTATGTTTTTAGGAGTTTTGATCCGAACAACCGCGTTAACATAGAAAAATGCTTTTCTTTTTATATAGTTTTTACTCTAAAATGCAAAGATGCAAGTCAGCATTTTGTAGCAGTTTGTAAAATTTATTTGTTTAAAGTATTTTAATACTTTTTGACGCTATGTTACCTAAGATTAGAATCTTATTTATATTAGAGTATATAAGTTACTCTACTTATAAGAAACTTTACACAGCCATCGTGGTATATGTGAATATACTTTTCACCACATATTAATTACTTACTTATCTCAATAAAAACAAATGTCACTTGTTGCCGAAGTAAACAATATTAAGGTTTACGAGCCGTTGCTTTGTATACTAGGCAAGCCAGTTATTAAGAAGTGTTTTAACACTTGCATATGCTCCTGCACTGCACGAACCTTACAAAAAAATATAATTAACTGCTTGTATGTTCTTATTTGAGTTTTAAACTTATCATTTAAATGCCATTTATTTAACAACCAATTACTGGGTATCAGGCCTGACCAGGAATCAAAGCCAAGCTAATATGTAATTTTATGCGCTACCAGCTGTAGTCGACATCTGTTGTGAAAAGATGCCGTGTTAAAAAAATAAGTGTTTAGACATCGTTTTTTGTTTGGCCGGAACCTCCGTCGAACTTGAGTTTTATTGCAAAAGGATGAATGCTACGAGGCAATCATGACAAACGGTGGTTCTGAGTACATTTTATGATATAGCTTTTTATCTGATACAGTCACAATAGATACACGAATGTTGTCATCGTTTAAGCATCATTGACATCATGACGACGTCCCTGGTCAAGCGGATAGGTAACTAGCTTCTGGGTTCAAACGTTGAGTTCGAATCCGGCTGAGAGAAAAATTAATGTGATGAGCATAATTGATTGTTTCTTAATCTTGGAAAGTATTTTTATGTGTATTATATAGTTTAAAATATATTGGTAAGTTAGTACCCCATAATACAAGTAATTTAAGTTGTATTTAGCTTGGGGCTAACTTGATCTGTGTAATCCAGTTCGTATATATTTTATTAATAGTTAATAAAGTTGCAATTAGTTTTGGGCTTATTTAATATGTGTTATATGTCCGTATACTTGTATTGGTAAAATTCGTGATGCATCTTACATTATAATAAGCAGCGCGAGCTCCGTAGGCGCGGGAAGTGTTCGGGCCGGGGCGCAGGTGCTCGTTATGAATACACTCACCACCTGTTGCC
This sequence comes from Bedellia somnulentella, assembly GCA_963576735.1. Lineage (NCBI taxonomy): Eukaryota > Metazoa > Arthropoda > Insecta > Lepidoptera > Bedelliidae > Bedellia > Bedellia somnulentella. Next base: position 17,920,954 of record OY755170.1, read on the forward strand.
ACTTTTTTTATTTTAGTAAGAACTACCGATACCTGAAGAGCTTTTGATAAAGCCACCTTTCCGAATTTACAAACTGTTTAACTTAAACGCGATTTGATGTGCTTTACTATTTTTATTCGATTTTACCCACCTGTCGAAGGAGCAAAGCTTTAAAGATTAATTGATGTTTGCTCTAGAGGTTCTTTTCGAAAGACTAAACTACTAGATCGACTTTGAAAAGCTAGGTGTCATTATGCATTTGTTTTATGACCGCGTGTAGTTAGTAGAAATGTCACGTGTTGTGCAGAAGTATTACTATTGGTGCCACCCCTTGAGAAAGATAAGATAGAATAATAAAATAAATTACCATTACCAATTAATCAAAGCATTAAATATAATATATTCTGAAATTAACGTCAGTTTCCGTCCGTAGTATCAGCAGAGTTAGCCAACATCTCTGGCTTCATGCTAAAGGGTGGCTTTCCTATTTTTAGCCAACTACCGGAAGAGGGTTGTATTTCTTATTATGTTATTGAAAAAAGAGTGTCGAGCTCCGTGTCAAAGCGTATGAGATGTAGTATTAGGTCTTCACTTCATAGATCGAGCTTGATCGATAAGTCTATAGTTTGTGTGCATTTAAAATAAAATAAAGAATTAAGTAATTTGAGCCGTTTTTGAGCTCTGTTCCCTAGACCGACTTATTGTTATTAGCAAATATCAAATTCGTACTCTACTAGAAAGGATATATTTATGTAAACGTGATTGTTGTGTCTTCTAAATGCTTGATTCATATGCAAGTATTTTTACCAGTATACAAAATGTAATGCTTGATTTGGCGAGAGTACTGCCGTGGACCCAGATAGTGAATTTTTTTGCAAGTTTGTAACTTACAAATGAAAATCTGTGAATTGTCCAGAATCTCAAGTCTGAGCTTTTTTAATAAGGTAACTATGCCAGGAAATTACTTTTCTATAGTTACGCTGAATAATTAAACGCAACTATATCCATCCGCTGCTCCTGACATCAGCGGGAGCTGCCTTTATGACACTCCTCCTAGTTCTTAAAACTATTTAGAAGGAGTCTCTGTTTCAGTATCAACATTACATGATTCAGTACGAGTACTCAAAAACTTTATAGCCGGGCGACGGCGGCGGCGGCGGTAGTCCGTTGACGTTCGTTATTTAAGGGCAATGTTCCCTGTTACATTACAATAGGAAATCTTGCCGCCAATTTGACCCGCTAGGCGTGCCGTTTGTTATATAACATGAAAACAATACTTTGTTACATTTTTATATCAACACACTATAAAGCTACCTTAAACAACATTGTTACATACAATCGTTTTAACAACCGAATGCTTTGTAACAAACTTATACAATGCTTTTAGCTTATTAACTTTATGCAAACAGTCTTCATTGACATATTTAAATAACACGCGAAGTTCCTCACCTCTTTTCGAATGAGATCTAATACGTTTAAGTAATGAAAGTGCATTTTTATGTAGGTATTTTGTACATTTACGACAACAGATCTAACTTCGTTTATAAACCGGCATTCTAGTGGGTCTAAGTAGCAGTATATTAATTAGTATATTATAGAACTATTGTTTTACGCACAGTCTACCATCCTTTTTAGGGAACTTGTTTTTAAAGAATTTACTTAGATATTGTCAATCCTATTCAACGTCAAATCTGATATGTGATGGAACAAATTTCGTGACGCTGACTACTTAGCCAATTTACTTGATGTCAACTTTGAATTTGATAACATGAGAATCATACCGTACCCACCCATACCAAACCTGAATTCATGGTTGGTATAAAGCTGTATTAAAACCATAAGCGGCCAGTACACAATGGCGGACGATGGCCCACTGCTCGCCATCGCCACTGTGTACAGGGGGCAATGGTGCATGATGGCGGACAATTGCCGATCGTGGCGCGCAATGGCGCGCAATGGCGAAGTTGTCGGTTTTTCGGGCACACTTCAAAGGAATCGTGGCGTAGCATGGCCGGTGGTGTTTCCACAATGGGCCATTGTTTAGTTCGTCACCGACCGCTCATAGATACTTATACTTTTTTTGGAATATTTTATTGCAAAATGTATTGATTATCACTATATGACGTAAAAATAACATAAATAGCGCCATAAATAAAATAAATTACATGCATAATAATAAATAAATAGCTGCAACCATAATTACTTCGACGTCCGTCGCAAGTGGATTGCCAGACAGTAATGAGCAATGGGCCATTGTGTGAACACCAATTGATCGTGGCCAACAATTGCCAATTGCGAAGCGTGGCCCATCGTCGGCCATTGTGTACTGGCCGCTTTACAAATAGGAAATAAAGTATGAGCGTCTGTTTAAGATTCTCAATCTAAGTTCTGTCTTTTTTGAGCCGACTGTGATATGTGTTTTCGCTATTAAAATGACATCTGTTTCACAAAGTTTATTTCAGTTTAGCAATCATAAATAGCATTGGCACTTCAGTAGGCGGATTGCGAGTTTTATCGAATAGTTTACTTTACGCCGCCCCGTAGTAAAGTAATCCTATCCTTTGCACCAGGAGTAAAAGAGACAGATACGTATTGTTTTCATTCAGTTGTATGGAACTCGATCATTCTGATCGAAAACGAACTTTCGATTGAAACTCGCAATCCGCCTACAGCCCTTGTCGTAATTTTAGGTCTTTGCAGTAAACTTTGATACCTTTCATGGGCACATTCTAAAACTTAGACGAAGTTTATCGTTAACTTGGATGGGTGCAAAAAAATCCTGGTAATGTAGTCATGCATGCCATACCTTTTCTATAGTACACATGGGTAATCAAATTATCAAAATATAATTATTGCCAAGTCACTTGGACATAGGGTTACCATATCTCAGGATTTGTCCTGAGATTTCAGGATTTTTCGACTCTTCTCAGGATTCCGGCCGGATTTAGCAAATCTAGTGATAGCTCAGGATTTTGAATACTTATGTATTAATTTAAAACAAACTTAAAATAATCTTCTTTTGGTAACAATTGCAGTTAAAATCAATCCTTATTTCAGTGTTGCCAGTGCCAGATGGTCAAATATAACACGACACAGCTCAAAAAGTAACATTTACACGAGGAAAGTAACATGACCTATGAAACATTCGTAGATTTGGTATGGCGCATAAACGTTTGAGATATGGCTAAAAAAAAAGGTCATATATTGAGAAAAAATATTCACATAGCCAATAATAGAGAGGTAACTTTTATTGCTATTTTTATTAGCTTAAAACTTCAGGAAAGGAAAGCTTCAAAAATCTGAAAAGTAACACAAAAGTAACATATTGAGTCATGTAACATGGAAGTAACATGAGAGGGTCAAAAGTAACGTAAAATGTTACTTTTGTAACATTCTCGCAACGCTGACTTATTTATCGAAGTAAAACGAACTCAAAACAATCTTCTTTTGGTAACAATTGCAGTTGCAGTTAAAATCAATCCTTATTTATCAAAGTAAAACAAACTAAAAATAATCATAATCATCAGTGCCATGTTGGATACAATTGTGTAGTATGTGCGCTGGGCGCTCTCATCTGTAGAAAATCTCAGGACTTTTCCATGGAAATCAGGCCTTTTATCCGGACTTTTGATTTTTTCATCTGGTAACCCTACTTGGACATAGTGTTCATGTATAATGAAAACTAGGCTTTGCTTGCTATACCACCTTTAGAATATTGGGCTCAAGGGCTCTCTAGATTTCATGTTCATGTTGCGGAGTGCGCAACAAAATTTCTTCATTCAATTGGTTCGGTATCAACAATATTCGGCATCGGCACTGATTGAATGAGAATTCTTCATTTGTTCAGTTCAGTCTTTAATCAACTCACTCAGCTGAGTGAACTACAGAGAATACCATCCAATTGGCATCGCTCACAGTTCACAGACAGTCACACACACACTCATAGCAATAGCAGACTGACTGAATCAGTGAGTCATTCATTTACTTACATTCGTATATTCGTCATTCGGTTCGTTCGCCTCGCTTAACTAAACTTATTCGCTTGTGGAGTTTTTGAAATAATGATGTATCTTGAGTTTTGAATTATAATAGGGCTAAATATTTCATATTAACAACTTATGGTGAAGTGTCTAATATGAAAAATAAATTACGTACTTTTTTAGTGTTTATTTAATAATTACCTCTTAACTTAGTCTAAGTGTTATCTAGCATTGTTGTGCATATCTACTGTATATTTTATTTTTGTTGTTTAATTAAATGGAGAGTGAGGTATGTTTATTATACGACCATATTTTTATAGTACGAACATATTTTGTCTTTCCTAAACATTATTTCTTGTCATCCTAAACAAGCACATTACTTTTTTGTTTGTACCTGCAAGATTATCTATTATTTACATTGAGTTAGAATTTTTAAAAAAAATATATTATATGGTACCACATATCAGCAATTTTATATAATTATTAACAGTTACTAGGTATACATAGTGAAAATTATAAATCTAAGGGTTAATTTACACATAAGAAAATCTAAAATGTTTTCTACTACTATTGCAAGATTATTTTCTTGTAGTAGTCACCTCGCCCTCTCCCATGTTTTTTTGGGCAGAAATACTTTATTTCACTGCCCCCTTGAATCATGTTTGAATTTTTTTATTAGGTATGTTCATTATATTTAAGAGCATATTTATCTCATAGTTGTTTAATTTTTAAAATCCCTTTCTTTTTGCTAAGCTACAGTAATATTTTGCTAATATAAGTTAAACAAGATGTACAATATCAGACTTTTGAAGAAGTGGTAGAATGAAATAGAATTTTACACTGCCTGATCGCAAATTATTTATAACTCTTAAGAATTATAGGCTAGTGGCTTGACCAGAAGTGTTAAGGTTAATTATTTAAGTGCATAAGCTTAAATAGGAAATAAAATAAAAAGTTTATATCAACAATTTGCTTTCTTTGTTGCAGGGGCTAAACTCATCAAGCGAAACTGCACCTAGGCCATTAGAGATAGCTGCACCGAGAATTGACACTTACCGCTTTTCAATGGCTAACTTAGAGGAGACTCAAGATGCTGATCTTGATGCAATACTGGGAGAATTGTGTGCCCTGGACTCTGAATATGATGATGAAATATCAAGAGTATCTTCAGGTATTGTGTGCAACAATGTTACTCTGGATGTATTTCATGAATTTTTCATTGTTAGATGATGGAAAATTCCTACCTAAATATGTAAATCTGTATATGACAGATTCTCTTATTGTTAGTCGATATACATTTACATGAAACACAATGAAATATTCATGAATTTTCCAACCTTTTTGCTCCGGCATTGATAATCAGGTTATTTATGTCTGTCTTGGTACATGCTAAAATGTTGTGCAGAATATTGGTAGTGTAGGTTACACATTGTGTGCAAGTCTTGTGAGCAACATAAATTGGTAAAAAAATAAGTTTTGTGAAATTTCTTTAATTAACTCTATCTCATAAAAATATATTTTATTCACTGTCTAGGTGTTTGTAAACTGGCACTTTAAATAAGAAGTTATGTGCTCTAAAAATTCAGTTTTGGAAAAAATATGTCCAATAAAATATATATGTAAAGATGAATCAGCAATGATAAATGGGCACATGTTTTTTTTTGGTGTAGTCAATACTTAAATGATCCAGCATATCATAACTTTGTTAATGTTGAAGTTAAAATACATACATACATATTCTCATGCCATTAGAATAACTTACATAATTATTTTGTAAATGTGCAAAATAATTGTACTTTTACAAAAATATTATTGGCCAATTTTTTTTCATGCTGTCTGGTATCTAAATTATCTTTTTCTAAATTCCAATGCAGTGGGTATAAAGCTTTACTTTTCTCTATGTAATGTTAAATAAACTATAGCTGTACATTTGTTAGTACATTCTATGTTTAAACAGTTAAAATGATTGTTCCTTATCAATTTGGGGCTTGATTTTTGGTTAACTGTGAATATTTCTTTAAATGTCTCACTATCTCATCATTACTGTCATGTTACAGGTTATACAGCTAATCAGAAAAGAGAACATTGTCAATTGAATGAAAGTTCCAATGAGCAGGATTACCATGGCAAAGACTGTGTCGATGCATCCGCAAACATTATAAGAACTGACTCCCCGGATAATGATTCTGCCTTTAGTGATACAGTAAGTGTTGAATAAATTATTTAAATTTCAAGTCACTCCTTTTATTCTTGTCCAATATTTTGTTTTGTTAGAAAATAGCTATTTCTATAAATACATATGTGAAGCTTAACTGATGTATTTTATGCCAGGAGTAATAAGTAAGTGTTACTTGCATCGTCGGTTGAAGAGTTGCAAGAGATGATGAATATTGCATGTACGTCGTTTGAAAGAAAAGGAATGAGAGTGAATGTAGATAAAACCAAAACCATGGTTTTTGAGAGAGAGGAGAATATGACTGAATGCGTGATTGAGATCGATGGTAAGAAAGTGGAACAAGTGAAAGAGTTCGTATATCTGGGAAGTTTGTTCACTAGGGATGGAAAGTGTGATGAAGACATTGAAAGAAGAGTAAAAAAGGGTAATGCGATAAATGGAGCATTGGATAGTCTCATGTCTAGTCAATCGGTGTCCGAAAAGGCTCGAATGGCTGTGCATGATGCTGTCCTCGTTCCTACGCTTATGTATGGTAGTGAATGTTGGGTGTGGCAGAAGAAGCATGAAAGCAGAGTGAATGCAGTAGAAATGAGGTCCCTCAGAAAAGTTTGTAATGTGAGGTTATGTGATCGTGTAAGGAATGACGTGATTCGTGAAAGATGTGGTGTAAAAGATGATATTATAAGAAAGATAGAGAAAGGAATGTTGAGATGGTTTGGGCATATAGAGAGGATGGATGACAGTAAATTGGTAAAAGAGATCTATAGAGCCAATGTGGAAGGTAATGTTAGTAGAGGACGACCTCGGAGGACACATTTGGATCAAATAGAAAATGTACTCAAAAAGGCAGGTGTCCGTAGTACGAAGAATAAAAGAGCATGTATGAAAAGACTGATGGATGTGAATGAAGCTAGAGAGGTTTGCCAGGATCGTACAAAGTGGCGATCGATAGTCTCTGCCTACCCCAATGGGAACTAACGGCGTGAGAATATGTATGTATGTATGTATGTATGAGTAATAAGTTACTTGACACAGTGAGTGACACAGATGTGAACTCAATATAATATAATTTTGTTACGTTTGCTATAAAAAGAAGATAATTTATATTTATAAAATACTGACAGACATTACTGCATTATTCCTTCTGCAATAATGTGTGATATTCATAAAGTAATCAATAAAAAACCCTTCACTTGACAGACATACTGCTAAAATAACTATGAAGTGAAATTCTGCAATATGTTGTTGTTTTACTTGGTTTTAAAAGATGATGTATTATTTTCAGGTATCCATGCTTTCTAGCGAGTCCTCAGCCTCTAGTAGTGTAAGCTCTAAAATAAAATCACTAAAGTTAAACTTGGAGCAAAATGAAAAGGTAAGATGCACAAATTCTTTTACTGTCACTATTGGAATACATCTCTGTTTTAGTGATATAACTTTATTTTGTGGTGAATTTGTTTCTTATGACAAATTAATGAAAGTTGTAGAATTTAACATGACTTATTTGAATTGATCCAGAACCGAGCTGACCAACAAAAGGCTGATAAAATAAAGCTGGCTCTAGAACGAATGAGAGAAGCCAATATAAAAAAGCTATTTATCAAAGCCTTCACTGCTGATGGATCATCGAAAAGTCTTCTTGTTGATGAAAAAATGAGCTGTGGTTATGTAACCAGGCTGTTGGCTGATAAGAATCATGTTGCTATGGAGCCTAAATGGGCTATAGTAGAGCATTTACCTGATCTTTATATGGGTAAGTGTCTAATAAGTTATATTTTACATCAAAAAGTTATGTCTTATTCTGCATATAAATGCATTAATTTATGTTATTTCAGAAAGAGTATATGAAGATCATGAACTGTTGGTTGACAATCTGATGTTATGGACTCGAGATTCCAAGAATAAAATACTTTTTGTAGAAAGGACAGATAAAAATTCTCTATTCCAAAGGCCAGAAAAATTCTTACTGTCTGAAGATGACCAAGGTTTGATATACATATCAATGCACCAAAACAATCGTATAACTATTAAATGGTTTTAAAATCATCACACAGCAGGACTAACCTTTCTAGATTGACTACACGAGTGTCTTTGGGATATTGTGTCTAGCCAATAAATATGGTTGAATGTTTGTTTGTGTGACCAAATTTAACTTAATGATTTGCAATTTTGTAGTTCTTTTTGTTATAAATTTTATCTAGTTGGTACCCTGCTATGATGAAGGAAATCTTTTTGCAAAGTTTTGGTTTTATTTAAGAACGAAACTATCCATAGTAATTTGGTTTTAATGGAACTGGTACTTGAAATTGTTTATCTATACCACTTTTGAGTTTGAAGATTCACAACTTATATCTGAATTATATATTTAAGGCTGGAGCAGTGAGCAGGACGAACATTCCCGCCAAGTGATCCTAGAGGAGTTTTTTGGCCAAGCCGGGTTAGCTGTTCCTTTACCCGCAGTGCCCTGCCATCCTGCGCCGCCTATGGAAGGCCCTTTGTATTTGAAGAGCGATGCTAAGAAGGGCTGGAAGAAATACAACTTTTTCTTGAGACCTTCTGGTAAGATTCCTTTGCTAATTTAACTAACTGACTGCTTTAACATACATATTGCTAATATTTCTTGTATGGAATCATCACATAATTCCGATGTTGTAAAATAATTCTGGACGCCTATTTTTCATTACTGATTCTTATATCAAAGAAAACTATTAAAACATCATATTAAACTGGGCTGGTAATTCTAGCTAGCCAGAATGTAGTTAATTATTAAAACACTGTTTATTGCAGGCTTGTACTACGCACCAAAAGACAAAGTGAAAAACACGAAGGAGTTAGCATGTCTGGCGACCTTTGAAACCAATGAAGTGTACACTGGAATCAACTGGAAGAAAAAGTACAAGTCTCCAACAGACTTCTGCTTTGCTATCAAACATCCAAAACTGCAGCAACCCAAGAGTGTTAAGTTCATCAAGTTCTTGTGCGCCGATGACCGACAGACTTTGGAGAGATGGGTCACTGCTATACGCATTGTCAAGGTTTGTTTGCTTTGGTAAAACATTTTTTCAGTTGAACTAAGATGTCCTTGAATAAGTACAAAGAAAATAATAATTCTTACCCCATTCTTATGTTGGATGCACATTAAAACTATATGTATATTAAATCTGACTTCTAATGCTGTGTTTGTGATGCGTCAGTTTGTAAGGATTATGCAAAATGACGTACAGGCTATTAGGAAAAATGGGCGTGAGTATAATAAGTAAGTAAATTGTATCTTTAGTTTTATAACAGTCAGTATATGTTTGTTAATATAGTCAAGAAAAGATGGTAACGGCCGTGCCCGTTTTTCTCGAGACTTGGCTGAGGCAATGCCGTGCCCCCAGATGAATCAATATTAAACATAAGTGAAAGAATTCATAGCATAATTATAAAGTAAAAGAGGATTTTTTAATTTCCAGCACGGACGGCAGTTGTTGGAGAACTACCGAGTGTTGGTTGACGAGCTGACTTTGGAAGACCTCGACAACTTGGCCCATGCACGCTCCTGTTCGGTAAGTTATAAATATAATACATCTTTGCATTTTACTAATGAGATAAAATTTATATATGCAGCTCACAGATTTAGTTATCAATAAAGAGTCGTTGCAAGGGTTGTAATTAGACTATATATAACATAAATCATCACTATATAAAAAAGTAGTAATACAATCATAGAGAAAAACATAACTGATTGTGGAGCTATTTGGCAACCCACCACTTCACCACTCTTTCCCAATTTCAGACAAAAGTCTGCAAAAATGCTGATTCTGGTACCCCATTGAGATGTATAGCCATATTGCCGTAGCCATAATATTGTTGCTCTAATATATATATATTTTCCAGATATCGTCGATCCCCACGAAATCCTGCGCTCCTCTAGGAAGCCCGGCAGCCTCTTCCAGCAACGCCAGCCAAGCTAATTCTGACATCAGCAGTGGAAGGTAAATACTATTAGCTAGCTATTATTAATACCCATTACCATTTTGATTTACCATGCTTTGGAGGGCAATGTAAGCTGCTCTGTCTATTAAGGTAGTAGGTATTAGTTTGAAAACCCAAAAAAAATCCCTGTGTTTGTGGCTCAAGTGAGGATTTGCTTAATGATATGTGCTGTGGTTTTACTATGTATTCAACCAATTCTTTAAGACTCATATAAAAAAAATGCTTGTGCGGATTTTGTTCATTTGTTATTCACCAAATTTTATGACTAGTTGTGCATGATTTTATGCATTCATTGCCTAAGGGTCCCCTATGAGTTGTCACGTCAGCCAATGTTGAGCTGATCCATCCATCGGCTTTCCGTGACTGTTGGGTAGCTCTAACACTGTCATCTGATACATGGCTGTCACTCCACAGCCTTGCACCCAATAACTATCAAAACTCATGAGCTGTGCTTCTTACCCTATTAGCGATTTCATCTTCAATGTTATTAATTTTATTTAATTACCTTTTGTTTGTTATACCTGACTTCAGTTTTTGTTCGTAGCGACTTATTTGTTTTTTATTATTCTTGTAATTCATTAAAGATGGACAAGTAGATTTCATTGCTGTCTCATTTCCAGTCAAAAATAACATAAAATACTAATAAGGTTGACTATTTCTAGATATGCGATTGTATCTTGTTTTTTAGTTCGTATTCTACCTAAATATGTTTGCTTACAAATGTCATTTATGTACCTGATTTAACATTGAAATATTTTTTTTTGGTTTGCGATTCTTGTTCTTTTCTTTGCAAAAATGTATCAATAGATATATCATAAATTTAACATAAAGCAAACAAGAAATAGCTTGTTTGCAAATAAGAAAAGCGTTATTTCACGTTCAGTAAAAACTAACAGGACACATTTAGATCAAATAGATATTGCTTTAATAGAGGCTGGTGTCCAAAATGTCAAGAATAAAATGAGTAAATAAAAGATGAGATGTAAATAAAAGTTTAAATGGTTTACTAATATTCTGAAAGTAGAGATTGATAGTATCTGATATGTATGTTTTTTTGTAACTGTGAATGAAATATAATGATGCATTGGCTATATTGCGAATTAATATTGTTATTAAATATCCACGAAGCTTGTTCTTTACCACTAAGTGGTAGTGTCTGTATCTAAGGGTTTTGATATTAATGATGAGGCCAAGGTCGAGCTTATCGAATCTGACGATGTAAAGTACTGGTAAACATTAGAGGTTAACTTAACTTATCATGAGAGATCTGACTAAGTCCACTGCTAGACAAAGGCCAAAGATTTCCTTAAAGACTCGTTATGATTAAAACTGGCGTTGTGTCTGTTAATATCTATTCATTGCTCTACAATGTTTCATATATATATAAACTTATAATTATTCAAATATATAAACTTATAAATTGTTTATATTTTGGAATCATTGCTGCTAGCTTTTGCGGAACAAATATCAACAACATCTATCTTAAGTAATGTTTGTTCTATGGTTAGACCAGATCCATGTAAACAAACGTAAGCAACGCGACTTGGCTTTGTCGATATTACTCATATTTCATATTGGTATTACTTCATTATAATAACCACCTACACGCGCTAATACATCAAGCTTTACATTTGATCGAGAAAGTATTAACTTTGTTGTACATAATGATAAGACAGCTGTCAATATGTTTAGTTAAGTCTTTTATCGACTGTGTAAATTAGTTTGAGAAGAGACCCTAAATTATAGTCATAGTTATAGTTGTGTAACGAAATGGTATAAAAGTGAATGTTTTCTGTTTCAAGGCACTCCCGGGCTTCCTCATCAAGTTCGAGCGGGTGTATGTCTGACAGTGGAACGGCGTCCGAAACTGCATTCGACTGCGAGTTTCCTATGGGTATGTTTGCTCTTGTACATTACAGTCATTTAAACTCCACTCAAACGTTCACGACGAATATGCTCGAAGGGGTTGGCAGATGTAGTTATACTTCTGAACATCATGTGGCATTGTCATCACCTGCTGTTTAGAGTACCCACGTTTTGCTTGGGCAGTGTACTACGTGAAAGGGGGCAGACCTACCGTCGTGTACGAATATACTGTCACATGACTAAGTACAACTAGAACTTGGTCACTTGGGTTTTCACATGATGTTTTCCGTAACCGTTAACAACCAGAATAAACTAACCAAATGTGAACTTTTAGAAACGACACATTGACATTGATTGTATTGGGGTTATTAAGGGATTTTTGGGCGATGCGGTTGAATACCCATCACCAATAACCTTTATTTCACCATCTTTTCTGAGGAATTTCTGATTCCCTAGCTCTAGCAACCCGGGATTATAGCTGTGTATATAAGTAAGTGAGTAAGATGTGAAAACTTATCAATGAATCGATACATTTCAGGCACAATAAAACGCAAGCCGTCAATGAAGCCGAACATTCCGCTGACGTGGATGACGCGCCAGTTGAAGGAGATGGCGGAGCAGGCGGCGGGAGCGGGCGCGGTCGCGGAAGCGGTAGCGGGCGACGGAGGAACCCTCACTCGGCGCCCCAGACACTCAGCTACCTTCAGCAAACATCAATATATTGGTAAGAACTAGAAAGAAAGAAAAAATATTTATTCTGTGTATAGGATATGTACAACACACAAAAGAAAAAATAAAACAATACAATAATTAAAACAACAGAAACACAAATCTAAAACTAATCCTATGCATAGTATTTTCTAGGATTTTCACGATTGCACATTATAATTGAAATCCTATGCATCAAAATGGTCATTGGCTCAGCAAGATGCCACAGACGTTGAGCATTCAACCCAGATCGGATAACAAACCACGTGACATACTAAATACTTCTTAATCTTATTCTTGAAAGGTGGGCGAAAAACAATCTACTTAAACTACTCATACATATGGACATGAAACTATAAGTAACGCCCGTGTGTTGCACAATATGATAAATATAAGTATCAAGGTGCCTTCGATAAAACAAACATACCTTGTATCAGCAAAACTCTGAAATACTTTCCTGACAGAGATAACACCAGAGCCATTGTGACAAGAGCTGTTCACATAAAGGGTACTCTCTCTACTCCTCTAGAACATGGTTTTCGATTCGAGGACACTTAATGCCATAGGATTATTTAGTATAGGCGTATGATCTCACCATCCTCATATATGGAAACTATACAAACAACCTCTGCAATTGAATGGGTTAAGCATTAAAAATGGTCAAAAGTTGCAGTCACGAATATAGTTTAAAAGTAATTCCTAAAAAGACTGAATTAAAACTTTTCACTTACAAAAAGAATCTCCCCTCTTTTAAACTTCCAGAGCTATCTGATTCACAGCTAACACTTTACTAATGATAGCCTGCAGTTCCTTAGTCTGGTGGCTGAGAACCAGACTAATAACAGCTTAAAATAACCTGGAAACAATGGCATGCTTGGCATGTTACGGCCTTTTTTGAGAACCTGCAGCTTCTACATTTACTTGGCTTGCTTCTATTTATTCAAATAGATTTAGTATGCTATTATGGAAGCAGCAATGCCATCTCAACTCTGGCATGCAGAAAATCGTAGCGTTTACCACCCATGCCATAATTAATTTGAGGAATCAGTATTACACGCGAATAATTTTCGTCGCTTTAATATATATTTTAGCACATCTTCAACAGGTTTCAATATTTTTATTTACAATACATTATTGATTACAGTACATTATTAATTACAGTGAAACCAAAGTACAAATCAATCGAGACTTAATTCAATATAATAAAGTATTATTGTGAAGATGTTAGGTTCATCTGAAAATGATAATTGTTAAGTCCGCCACCTATCTAAAGTCTACTAATAGGGTGATTAGGTAAACTTCACCAAAGTGCCTAATAAAAGTTTGCAGAATAAATTCTACTACCTTGATAGTAGCCGGGACCGACGGTTTACAGTGCCCTTCGATCATCAGAGCAGAATCATCTTATTTTTTGGATAATCAATTGATTCAAGTCTGCAATACTAAATAAATCCATTACATCTAGTAATAGTATTTATAGGAAACTGTAAGGTAAGCACGAGCGCTATTTTATCGACACGATGACGGTTAGAATGAGATGGCAGTATACGATACTAAGTAAGTGCGTAAGAGATGGCTACTTTGTCGCACGCGATAACTGGTAACCAGCGCTCGTGCTTGTTCTTCTGATATGTCTTAAATGTTTTCTTTATTATCAAAAAACATGCTATTTATTAACAGATGCGGAGAAAAATAACTATGCAGTGAGCAGCGCAGAGTCCGATCTGAGTTGCCTTTCGCTGCCGCCGCCGCCGCCGGAGCTGCTGTGCGAGCCGGCCGCGCCCGTGCCGCCGCCGCCGCCTCTACACACCCCTTACTCCGCCTGCCTGCTCGAACTACACGCCAAAAAATTAGCTTCCGCACAAAAATGCGAGAACGATGCCAAACCGAACACCGCGACCATCAAAAAGGTCGCGTTCGCCGACGACTTCATAAATACGGGAAAGAAAAGCCGAAAAGGCTCCGAGAGCAGCGAGCAGGACTCGCTCCCGCGCAAGCCGTTGCCGCCGAAACGCAGCGAGACCACGCGTCTGTCGTCGTTGCAGCGGAAGTCAGAAGAAGAGAACCCGCCGACGGATTTCCTGAAAGACTTGCAGCGGGTTATGCGTAAGAAGTGGCAGGTCGCGCAGAAGTGCAAGTTGGAGCCGAGTACGACGCCGCACGAGGTGCTGGGGTTCCGCGAATTCCCGGCAGGGGGCGGTGCGGGGGGCGCAGGGGGCGGGGCGTGCAGCGTGTCGCAGTGGGTGCAGGAGCACTACGGCGCGCCGCCCAGCTACGAGAACGTGCGCCGCCGCCCGCCGCCGCCGCCGCGCCGCAGCGACTCCACGCACCTGTCGCTGCCGCTGCACCCCACCGCGTGAGCTCTGTTACATTCGCTTCGTAGTTAGATAGTGTCCCTCTTTATCGCGCCGCCTTCGTCGGAACGATGTCACGGCCGGTGTACACCCGCAAGTAAAGTTAGCAATTTGGCAAATTGATGTTTAAGTAGGCCATACACGTTACGGTGTACCGGAGAGGTTACCTGTGCAGGTTTGCCGGTCGGCATCGTGTATGGGGACATTCGGTGCATCGGAGCGCTTTTCAGTACACCGTACGGTGCCGCCAAAAAGAATCGATTTTCGATTCTGCGCCGGTACAAAAAACTGCACAGGTCTATTCCCATACACGCTACGGTCTACCTGCACAAGCACACCTGCACAGGTAGGCCTCTCCGGTACACCGTAGTGTGTGTGGCCGCCTTTAGGTATTGATTTAGATCGTGATGATGTTCAACCTTTTAATTCAAATACAGATGGTAATTTAAATACTACGGCACTATCTAAGCTTATGAACTATACATTATGTCATATTACCGTGTCGACGTCACGCTAAAGTCTAGAGTTTAAATTATTGGCGGTGCTATTTGAAAAGTATTTCTAAGAATTGCGTTTATCTTTCCGTTGATGCGCTTTGTCTTACCGACGTTCCATGGGTAATTGATTTCAATCTTCAGTTGATATGCCTGCGGATGGCTTGTTATATCTAATTTTTTTTAAAAGTTAGCAAACTTCACTTTTCTTCATACCATCCTTAAGGAGAATTGAAATAGCAATTCAAAAGTGTCAATTGTATGTTATGTTCCTAGTAACTTATTTGCATGTAGCGAAAATGTAAATGAACGAATATTGTTACCTATCGTAGAGCGGTAGTAATTTTATAATGTACCATTTTATATTTACTTTGTGCTTTATATTCAAAATTTTAAAAATTATTGGTAAATTGATGTGCCATAGTATTATGTATTTTATAACTAAGATTAATATAATATTTATATATGTTATGAGTTTTTAAATTATAGTTAAAGAACTAAGATTCAGTGGAGGCTTCGACCCATCCTCAAATATAATGTATGAAAAAAAAGTGTTAAAATTTTATTTGAAATTATGTAAAACGACAAAACTTTTAACAGTTGAACAGGCAACTTCCCATGTGCAAATTATTTAAAACCTGACATCACACTTAGTTCACTATAGTACCAAAATCTATTATGTATCTAATATTTGATATTCAAAAAACGTCATTTAGGTAGTAAAAAAATCTTTTAATTTCAGAGATAGTTCCGTTTAGTTGTTTGGGACCACTAATACATTATAATTGAATGTTATTTCATGTTAAAAATGTGAAAGACTGAAGGATGGGTCGCATATTAGCATTATCCTTTTATCACTTAGTACACTAATTTATATAATTCTCTCTTATGATTTTATAAAATTGAAGTAAGTGGTCAAGTAATGTTGAAATTTACCATGCATTGTGTATTATTGGATAATTTAGTAAATATGTAACTGTGCTGAGCGCCACATTTAGAGATGAACTATTAAACTAAATATTGTGAGTACATGAGATATTGTGGTTTCACGGAAACATGAAGTTAATGTTTATGGGATTTGGTATAGGTGTTGCAGTAGCTTATTATGGAGCGCATATTTTCCCAACGACTCGCTCCCTCATTTACGACACTCCAGTTTTTTGGATCTCATCAAAACACCATTACATTATTTTCAAGGCTGTGATTTATTTCCGTGGTTACAAATATTTTGCTTCACATATATCTATACATTTAATTTTAAATTTACACATAACTTTATAATCTACTTAGTAAGAGTTAAGAATGATATCTTTTCATGTTTTTATGCAATGTCAGTAAAGGTGTCTAGCTTACCTTCGGCAGTAGTGAATGTTAGATGACTGTTGTGCTATTGGCAGGAAAATGGAGGCTAATAAAAATCTGATTTATAAATGTAATCCGTGTACTAATTACCGTAGTGTTTTTTAGGATAATGTATTTTCTATGTTAATATTTTACATCATTTTTCTAAACAGCCAAAAGAATCCATCCTAAGACTATGAGACTGAATTATAATGATTCGTAATTGACAATAAGAGGCGTCCATAGCTATACATTTTGAACACACTTTACATTCATCATAATGATCGTTTTACTCTTCCCAAGCTTGATGAAAACGTCATTTTTTTAAGGATCATGTGATCCTTATTTTGTATCTACTTATTGTCTTAGAAGGGCTTATATTTTACAAATAATGTGTTAATATATCGCTATATTGGCAAACCCTTACAGGATACGTTTAGCAAAAAATATTTGAGTTTTAAAAACAATATGAATACCATTGTTACCTTATATGAAATATGTGTGCACCCAGATGTTTGTACATTGCTTCTGCACATTTGCATATAGAACTATTATACATGAATGTGTGTATTGTGTGTATGTTTGTAATTATAAATATATTTTTTTTCAATCGAACTGTTTTTGAGAAATAAAAAAAACTGTAATGTAGAAACAAATTGATGTTGTATTAAATAATATTTAGCCTAAAGACTGTTTTCCTCAGGGTATTTTTATCCCAATTTAACGTATCCTACTCTTTTTTATTAAGCCCCTTCAACTAATGAAACTAAAACATTAAATTCCAATGATTTCAATTGTAATACCATTTATGGCTTATACATAATTATATTGATTGGATAGTATAAGATTAATAAATGTCTGTAGCAAATCTTATGCATTTATAACGTGGTAGCTAGAATGTTGTGAAAATGATTTGTTATTAGCGGTTTTTGTGTACTTTTAAGAGCTGATTTATTTAAATTATTCTAGCACAACTTTAAGAAGGTACCAATCACGTAGATATGAAGCTTGTGCTTCGAATGATTACCGTGTACAGATAACAAATAATTATTATTACTTTTATATTACAAATATAAGAAATTTCAATTTAAACCGCTTTTTATTTCTTGTATTTAAGAGTATCTCAATGTTTCTCAATAAACTTTTATTGCATACCATAAGTGTACAAATACTTGATGTTAATCACCGTACAGCAATAACTATGAACCCTGTTGGGCACATGCAATTTTACAATTTACCTGGGTTTTTATTAATTTTATGCATTTATCACCAAGTAGTCCAAAGTTGACCAATAGTATGACCTGGATCGCATATGTGGGTCAAACAAATGATTTTTACAGGCGATTCATAAAGAAAAATAAATAAGTTGCTTACAGGGCTTATACCGCAAATACACCCTAGACATACCTCCTTTACTCCTTCCCTCCTGGACAAGATGGTAAAAGTTTCGCTCAATTTAGACACCCATATTATTCCCAAACAGCTGAAAAAAATAATATACATTGGTAAAAATAAATATATTTATATTGTGCCAAGAAATAAATATAAATAAAATTTTACAGTATCCCATTAATCCCGTGAAGAATCTTCCATCCTGCACTGAACTAACTTCCTCCCTAACTTTTAAACTAAGCAAAAATGATATCCTAACGTTATTTCGGCTATTCCCAGTAGTCTTACTGGATAGTCTTACCAGTAGGACTAATGAGATTTTTATTCCCAATAGTCTTACCGAAAGTAGGACATTGTCTATGGCGTATTTTTCCCATTAGTCTTACTTGACATTTATTTTAGAAACATAGACCTCGTAACTATTAGACATAGACAGTACCTTATTAATATATTTAATACAGATCCACAATCTTTTCTTGGCCGGCGGCGACTACCTACCTACCTAGTCGCCGCCGGCCAAGAAAAGATTGTGGATCTGTACATACAACGCATACAACACTTGTTTGTAATTTTCAGTTTTACTGATTTATTACTAAGGAATGTACATTTTAGACACGATTTTTTTTCTTTTATTTTGATAAATGAGAAGTTATAACGTTTACAAAGTTTTTTGGAAAATAACTTAAGCAGCTATAAAAAAATACGTAAATTTAACTTTCAATTGAAGTACCAGGAACGCATAAAGTACAAGTTGTTATGACGTAATAAACTTGAAAATCTGTACAAATATTTTTCCGATGCTTAATTTATCTTACCTATTTTATGTGTCTGCTGTCTCTATGTCCAGAGGTCGACGTGATATTTTTCATGAATAGGTTATTAATAGGGTTGTTGTGGTCGGTTTGTTTGTTTGCGTAGGTCTCCCATAAGGTTGACCGACGACTTCGTCGTGATAAAATTTTTGGGCAGCACAGAACCGGTTTTTATGGAGATCTTTCGGAAAAGCCTTTCTCCACCTGTGGGCGTCTTTTGGTTGATTCTTCTGTCTGATTATTCTATAATTCTGATTTTGAAAAACTCCAACTGATAATTTTGTATAAAACCAATAGGCTTTTTTTTATTTATGCTGCTTTTATGTTTATGCTACCCTGGTACTTTAAATACAAAAAATTAAAAAAAATATACTATAAATACATACATACATATACTTACGGCTATGTTTCCCTAGAAGGGGTAGCCAGAGCTAAGGAATTATAAATTCCTCAGCCACTTTTGGAAGTTGAGTGGGGAAAAGATGGTAAAATAACTATAAATACATAGTTATTTTACCTTTTGAAGACTGTATTTTGGCGGAAAATATATTACAACCACAAACTCATTCCCATGTATATTGCAAATTATTTAGTTCATGGCAAATACACCTCAAAAAAATACAATGTGACAGGTAATCAGCCAAAAAAAAATTCGATTTTAAATCATACATTCAATTTCACTAAGGAGGTATGTCTATTAATCTTATTTGGTCTACATAAAAGTTGGAACATATAGAGGTACCAAAAAGTTTTGATTGGTTAGTAAGACTACTGGGAATTATTTTCCCAATAGTCTTACTAGTAAGTCTATTGGGACAAAAAATCCCAATAGCTCTACCGGTAAGACTATCGAGTAAGACTACTGGGAATAGCCGCGTTATTTATCCGTATATATAAAAGGACACTGAATTAAAATCAACGCACAGCCGAAACTACTGTACTTAGAAACTTGAGATTTTGTTCAGAGTAGTAAACAAAAATCTTCCAAAGGGGTGGAATAGGAGACTTAGGAGAGTAAAGTTTGTATTCAAATTATCTTATTTCTGTCTTTAGAACCTCAAGGCAATTTCACAAATTTCAAATTTGAAATAGAGGGCATTTACGATGTAAATGAGCATTGAATAGAGATTTCCGGACTTCATCCCCTAAATGGGTAAAATTGGAGGTACAGTTTTTGAATTATCAGTAATTTGGTACTTAATTACGCCTGCACTACAGAAACTAGGTCTTATATCGCGCAGACGAAGTTATAATAAATATATAAATGCCAAAACTTACTTATTATAATCAACTCACAACCGAAAATACTATAATATATAGAAACTTTCAATTTTGTGGAGGGGTGTCTTGTTAGGTATTATGTACGTGAGCACTAAGAAGGTAATGTCAGTAATTCCAACCCTTAAGGGGATGAAATAGGTATTTGATAACACTTTTTCATGATTGGCGTAGGGGAAAGAAACAAAATGTAAAGGGGTGTAGTTTTCAAAAAATTACGTTATTTATTTGCCGAAAAACTGAAAATTTAGTAAAGGATCCCATTTTGTGATATAAACAAGCATTTAAACAGTAATTTTAGGAATACATCCCCTGAACTGAAAAAAATAGGGTTTGAAGATAACATTATGTATAAGATAACACGAAAATAGGTATGTATGTTTTTGATTACAAATATAAACTATGTAGGTGAGAGGGACAAAATTCTTACCTAAAAGGATATAATTTTAGGATGATTAGATGTCCGGTACTCAATCACGAATGAACTACACTACCAAACTAGGTTTTATGTCACGCATACGAAGTTGCGCGGTACAACTACATACATTCATATACTCACGGCTATAAATCCCTAGAAGGGGTAGCCACAGCTAAGGAATTCGAAATTCCTCAGCCACGTTTGGAAAGTTGAGTGGGGAAAAGATGGTAAAATAAAGGTTGTTTATGATGGGTCTCCAACCGCATCGCTTTAAAATCCCTTAAAGGCTCCAATACCGTTAGTCGCCTCTTACCTACACCCACCGGAAGAAATGGGCTAGTGCTATACTAAGCCGACACTACACAGCAACCACTACAACTATTTGCACGGTACTATTAGTCCGATATAAATCATGAAACTTTGAGTTAACAATACTTTGTTCGGTGGAGCACTTCAAGCGCCATCAACTCAGTAGTTCTATACATCAGTACCTTAAAATTATATTTATATTATATAGTTTATGCTAAACAGCCCCTAATTAGCTTTAATGGAAATATGATAAGTACATGTGCAGCCATTTTGCTTCCACAGTGTGTTATAGAGGTTGAGGGTGCTGCCAGTAAACGTTAAATACTTTAGTTAAGGAAATTACTTAGAAGAAGTCAGAAACTCACCTAGTAATTTGCTAGTGATTCCCTTCCCTTGGTTATTTCATCGTATTTATTTGCTGTGAAGTGTCGGCATAGAATAGCACTACCCCATCTCTTACCGTGGGTGTCTCGTAGAAGTCGACTGAGGGAATAGGGCTTTTTCATCTCCGCCCTTAGACTAATCCAAGTTCTGCCGTGCTGAGGGATGCGTGGCCAGGGGTGAGCTTGATCGCTAGCGTGCCGCCGTCCCGGAGCCTGGTGCACTCCGGGTATTAATTAACCTTACCTAGTCAAGCGGGGCTCTGGCTCATATTTCCCTTGCTTTTCGTGGGGACCGAATGTGTTTAAAAAACAACAATTAAACGCGGTGGCGGTGATGTGGCTCGCCACTCATCACGCCGCGCCGTGGTTCCTCGCGGGGCGAAAAGTGAGCCAAAGAGACCCGCTTTAGTACGATGAATTAGTGTGGAGGGATGCATGAGAAATTAGATGAAGTATGTTTGATTATGGAAGAAAGAAAACAAGATTTTCTGTGTGTAAATGAAACGAAGCGCAAGGAAAAAGAGGTTTCACAACTTGGCCCATTTACAGCTATCTGGTTGGGAGTTGCTGAGAGTGACAGAGCTTGCCAAGGCGTGGGGCTTATGATATCTGAAAGGATGGTTAAGTACATGAAAGATTATGCATGTGTGAGTCCAAGGCTCCTATGGATAAAGGTGAAGGTAGGGCTTGTCCGGATGCGCATAATTTGCGTATATGCTCCGGACATGTCCAGATCACTATCCGAGAGGAAGGAGTTTTGGAATCTGTTAGACGATGTTGCGAATGGGTGGGATTAAAATGAGAAAATTGTTATGCTAGGAGATTTTAATGGTTGGGTTGGTGTGTCACGCAATGGTTGTGAAAGAGTTTTAGGAAAGTTTAGTGATAAAAGAGTGAACGAGAATGGTGAGAAAGTTATTGATGTATGTTTGGAAAGGAATCTTTGTTTGAACACAAAGATATCCATATGTATACTAGACAGAGAGCAAGCGAGAGAAGTATGATAGATTTATATAGATTATAGAGATGGATCAAAGGCTAAGAGCAAAGGTTGTTGACACCAGAGTCTATAGGGGCACTAACGTTGGCACAGACCACTTTCTCGTGATATCACGATTGAGAGGACTGTGCACGCGTTGGCGTCACAGGGCCAAAGTGTCGACAACTGAATTTGCGAGAATAAAAGTGGAGAAATTGGAAGAGGATGAAAATACTAGAGATGAATGAAATGAATATATGAATAAATTGGACGACAGACTAAGTTGCGTGGAGATGAAGGATGAATTGGAAATAGAAGAAGTATGGGATGTGCTGAAATCGTCAATGGTTGATTAGCATCCATTTCTTCGCCAATCGGCAGTAATGTTGATTGGAACGACGTTATGTGTGACTTTAGTGACAGTGAGATCAATATGGAAGAAATAATGAAAGCAATGAAAAGTATGAAACTAGGGAAAGCGGCAGGGTATGACAGGATAAACACCGAAATGCTGAGGGCTGGTAAAGAGGTGGTGGCTTCCTGGTTGTACTTCGTTTTCCACAAATGCTGA
This sequence comes from Bedellia somnulentella, assembly GCA_963576735.1. NCBI lineage: Eukaryota > Metazoa > Arthropoda > Insecta > Lepidoptera > Bedelliidae > Bedellia > Bedellia somnulentella. Next base: position 17,943,972 of record OY755170.1, read on the forward strand.
TCGAGTGGCAAAGTGCCACAAGACTGGTGCAAAGCGGTAATTGTGCCTTTATATAAAGGAAAGAGGTCACACCAGGAGGTACATTGTATGCAAAGGTTTTGATTGAAAGAGTGATGAATGAAACGGATGATAAAATTTGGGATGTGCAAGCAAGATTCAGAAAGGGAATGGGATGTATGGACCAAATCTTCTCTTTAAGGAGCATCACCGAAAAGTTCTTAGCTAAGAACCGAAAGGTGTATTGCTCCTTCATAGATTTAGAGAAGGCGTATGATAGGGTCGTAAGAAAGTATTTATGGGAGTTGTTGTCCAAGTTCGGTTTAGGGAGTCAACTTATACGTGCACGGATATCACTCTATGAGGATTCCAGTGCATTTGTGATAGTAAACGGGGAAAATACTGACTGGTTCGGGATCTCTCGGGGTGTCCGACCGGGTTGTGTAGCTTCTCCGTGGCTCTTCAATTTGTTCATGGATGACTGTTTAACAGAGTTGCGTGAAAGTGATTATGGATTGAGAATGGGTGGATTCATCATTAAATGCTTCTTATATGTCGACGATCTAGAGCTACTTGATGAATAATGCATGTGCGTGTTTTGAAAAAAAGGGAATGAGGGTGAATGTAGATAAAACCAAAACTATGTTTTTTGAGAGAGAGGAGAATATGACCGAATACGTGATTGAGATTAATGGTGAGAAAGTGGAACCAGTGAAAGAGTTTGTGTTTGTTTACTGAAAGGAAAGTGTGATGAAGATATCGAGAGAAGAGTGAAAAAGGGTAATGCGGTAAATGGAGCACTGGATAGTCTAATATCTAGTCAGTCGGTGTCTGAAAAGGCCCGAATGGTTGTGCATGATGCTGTCCTCGTTCCTACGCTTATGTATGGCAGTGAATGTTGGGTGTGGCAGAAAAAGCATGAAAACAGAGTGAAAGCAGTAGAAATGAGATACCTCAGAAAAGTTTGTAATGTAAGGTTATGTGATCGTGTGAGGAATGATGTGATTCGTGAAAGGTATGGTGCAAAAGATGATATTGTAAGAAAGATAGAAAAAGGAATGTTGAGATGCTTTGGGCACATAGAGCGGACGGATGACAGTAAATTGGTGAAAGAGATATATAGAGCCAATGTGGAAGGTAATGTTAGTAGAGGACGACCTCGGAGGACACATTTGGATCAAATAGAATATGTGCTCCAAAAGGCAGGTGTCCGCAGTATGAAGAATAAAAGAGCATGTATGAAAAGATTGATGGATGTAAACGAAGCCAGAGAGGTTTGCCAGGACCGTACAAAGTGGCGATCGATAGTCTCTGCCTACCCCAATGGGAACTAACGGCGTGAGAATATGTATGTATGTATGTTATTTTAGCAATGTTAGCAATGCAATCTCTCTATATTCATACATACTTCTCATTTTATTGCTGATGGGTAGTATCCCTGATTCTGAATTTTTTTTTCGCACTAAGTACTAATATTCTTAATTAGGATGGGGTACTAGTCCCAAATCAGTCACCGGTAACATTGACCAACTTCATAAAAAATCATATATATTAAGAAATTCCGCCAACCTACTGATAATTGTAATGTTGTCATATTAAACTTTTGAAACACATATAAAAACATTTTTGAGCAAAAGAGGCGAAAAATATAAATTACTTTATGATATTTTCTCCCACTTATCTCGTTCATTAATCATCGAGCCGCCATCATACTCGTAGTGTAGATACGCGCGTGCAATGTAAGAAGAAATCCATTTGAATTGTGTTATTTTTAGCAGTTTTTCGTTTAGATTTTATAAAATCTGTCTTTTTATTAATGACCCTTGTGATATTTTGTATTATATTTTGTGTCGAAAATACAACATCCCTCATTCGACAATTATAAATTAAATCAAAATGCAGCACTGTCTGCAAGAAAATTGGGACTCCTATAATTTTTACGCCTTCATTACATTGCATTGCATTAAAAGTGAATTTCATATGAGTGTATATTTCTTGCTTTTCCAAAAATTGGTCATTTACTGGTTCAAAAATGGACAATAACTAAAACCAATGATCAAACTTAGACACATTCCATTTATTCAGATTTATGTTTCTATTGAAAAAAAATAAACGGTTCACATATTTAAGACTTTGTATGTTTATTTGTCCATTAACTGAGCATACAAATGTAAATAAACTACTTTCCTAGGTCTAAAAACATGTAAATGACAAGCAATTGCAGCCTTAATTTTGCCTTAAGTGGTTTTCCACTGGTTAACTAGGGTTAGTTACATATACTTCTGGAGGTTGAAACAATTGAATTTTCACTGAGGAGGAAAAGACTATTGATTGCCATTATTTGTATAAAACTGTACTCCCGAATAATTCTACTTCCATTCAATAAGTACAAATTATTCCATTCCATATGATACACCTGTCTCTGTCTAATGCAAATCACAGAGTCAAACTAAATCATCGCTTAGTATAAAGTGACATTCTTACATACGAAGACAATCTAATACAGAATGTTCTCGTTTTTGAGGGTAGATAACTTTATTCTAACTACAACATTTAGGTAGCAGTTATAGTTTCTGTCAGAAATTTGTTAGTGTCAAACATGGCCGCGCACAGCAAAATTACCTTGTGAAGACGTGTACCATAAGTAAGTTACTTGAGAATTTGTATCCATTGAATTACTGTTTGGATAATAGATGGTTCGTGAGTCGTTAAACATATTAGATAAACAGAAAGTGCCATAAATATTCTCTTTTTGAATTGGATATAAAATCCATATTTTTTTTTTACTTACAGGTGGTAAGTTTTATTGACGTATCCTTAGAACCGTTACTTTTTTCATTAAATCATCATAATATTTTATCTAAGATTACTTATTAGCTAATAACGCCGATAAGGTAAATTGTGTTTATGTAAAAATATCGCAAAATTAATGACTATCTTTTATTATGTGAGTTTTGTTTTTTAGTGACTGCCATTGTGTGTCAATAGCATATTCTGCTTAAGTGCATGTTGCAGTGTAAACTTCTTTGAGTATAAACACACCGCGGAGCCAAGGTAATAGTCAAAACTTTTTGTGTATTTGTTGCAGATACTACTTCTGGTAGTTTGAATCTGCTTACCCCATCGTCTACCACTAGCAAAATACGAGAGTTAATGTATCCAAGAACGGGCATTTACAAAGCCTAATAACAGTCTCGGAAGTACTTAAGTACACCTACACCCACCATATAGGTAGAAGATTTAATAACAATTGACAATCTACTTAAACCACCGCCAGAAAACCTTACTTATTAAACGAAAGTAAATCATTTGCCAATACAATGTTTCAACAGAATCCGGATGAAGTAGATATTTATTCAATTGGTAGAGAAGGTTTATCAAGTCCAATAATAAGCTTTATACAAAAGCGTCTCGAAAGGTTATATGGACCTGGAGTACTTGCTCAAGGGTTTTTCAAAGAGAAACGTCATAGAACTGAAAGCCAAACTTCAGACACTCAAAATGTTACTGCTGGATCTTCTCGTATCCCAGAATCTTTTAACAGGACCAACTGCACAGATTTAAATTTGTCATTACCTGTGCTGGGGCATTTAAGACCAGGGTTCGGGGCAGAAATTCCAAATTTTTCACCAAAGAATGGCTCACACAATTTAGAGCTAGAGGTGGCAAGCCAAGACATTGCCCAGGCAAATGATAAGACTGAAACACAGAGTAGCATTGACTCGGACTCTGGAATAGTTGAAAGTAATGAGGACACATTAGTTAATCCTTCTAAAGAAATAGATTTGTCCCATTCAATAGATAAGATTTCCCTGAATAGGAGTGTAAATGGAAGTACAAGTGGGTTCAAAGAAGTCATCAATGATGCACGTTACTTTTTGGCCCTAGAGAAAATAGAGACCCAGCGTCTTCTAGAAATGGCTGATGGTGCTGACAAAGAATTAGAAGATCTTCAGGTAACTAAACATTACGTAATATTTTTTCCTTTTAGTTTTAGCAACAATAACAGCTGCCCTGAGTTTAGATTAAAAGTATTTACATAACTATTATTAATGTCCATTTATATTATGCTTATTTATTGCAGGATAAGGCTGTTAGTGAGGAGGTGTTAGGACTTCTCCGTTCCGCTTCAGGAAAAGCAAGATTACTTGCTACTCAGAAAATGCAACAGTTTCAAGGTAATTTCATTTTTGTAGTTTTCTTATGGAATTTGAGTATCAACACTAGGTTACGTTTACACGTTACACTACGTTTTTTCTACGTACCTTTCAGCGCAAGTTATATATGAAAAACCTCACCGTTGTTCATGAAAAGCTAGTATGTCCAAATCGAGAGTTCATTGCACTATCTTGAAATTATTATACATTTCATGAAATTCCAAATACAAATATTTCGCATTAGAGGTTCGACAGACATTGAGAATCAAAGTCTCGGCCACCAAACTTTTGCCTGATAATACAACGGATGCAAATTGAGGTGGTGTTTGGTATTAATATTATTATGTATTCAGCATAGCAGATAGAGCCAGGAACATCCCGATCTTGGGTACTCGAGACTTTAAACTAAAAATACAACACTTTAATCTTATTCAGATCCTAGGACTCATCTTATGAAGAAACAAACTGTACAATTTTTTTTTGTTATTTTAGGCCTTTGTTATAATAACATGAACGACAGTGAAGACGAACAGTTTCCGACAACGGTGGAAGATCTTCAAGGATTCTGGGACATGGTGTCTCTTCAAGTGAAAAATGTAGTCGAAACCTATGCTCAAATTGCACGGTTGAAGGCAAACAACTGGGAGGAGGTATTGTATATATAATTTATAGTGGAAATTGAATTTAATTCAACTAATATAATAAATGCGATTTATTATGTTTGTGTAAGTGACGTTATAATTCTAAATTAGCTAAGCTCTAGTGTCAGCTAAGAATTGTTGGACCCCATCCTTCACTCATACCGTGGGTGAGGCACACGGCAACTCAGGGTATTGAGAGTTTTCAGTGATTGGTGGCGTCTTCAGTTGTGGTATTTTTTTCGATGATGACGATGCTTTCCTTGTACCTCATCGGTTCTCCTTTGTACAGCAGCTGAGCATCTGAGCAATTGTTAAATTAAAAGATTTGGCTGACCCTTTTTGTTATTAAAGTCGTGAGACCTGAGTCATGAGACCTGAGTCATGAGACGATGTGTCCCGAACGGGGAAGATATTTGGTATTTATTATAAGTAATAATTTAGATTATAAAGAGTTCTACTTAAATCGTGTATATAGGGGTGTCAAAGGCCTTTCAGAGTAAACTAGAATGATTTACTTAGTTCACTAATCATTGTCGTCTAATAGAATTTAAAGAAATTGCCTTTATGCTAATAAGTTACATTGCCCCATTAGCCTCCTGTGAGGAGAGGTATATTCTATTCACAATAATATAATAATACAAATATGTACTAAATACTATACTTATATACTAAATTTAATATAGAAATATTAATTTTATACTAGAGATTGATTTTGAATATACATACATACATACCTATGTATTTACGGCTGAAAATCCCTGGAAGGGGTAGCCAGAACTGGGGAATTAGAAATTCTTCATTTGAAAGTTGAGTCACTCAACTTGAGTGTTGAAAAGATGGTAAAATAAAAGTTTTTGGTGATGGGTCTCAAACCGCATTGCCAAAAAATCCTTTAAAATGCTCTAATACAATTAGTCGCCTCTTAATGGAAGAAATGGGGTAGTATTATTCTAAGCCGACACCACACAGCTTAACTAGTCATAATTACATAACAACAATTCAAATTCAGAAGCGATGGAAAACACATCCAAATTATTTATGTGAGATATGTTTAATCACTTATTTCTAACATTGAGTATTAATTACAAGCAAGATAACTGTTAAGCTGTGTAGTATCGGCTTAGAATAGCACTACCCCATTCGTACGTAAGAGGCTACTAACGATTTGGGGCTTTTAAGGGATTTTTGGGCGATGCGGTTGGAGACCCATCACCAACAAACTTTGTTTCACCATCTTTTCCCCCACGCAACTTCCAAAAGTGGCTGAGGAATTTCTGATTCCCTAGCTCTGGCTACCCCTTCAAGGGATTTACAGCCGTGATTATATGTATGTATGTATGTACAACTATCAAAGGAAGTCTGCAAAGATATTTAAAATTAAATAGTAAGTAGGAAATCAGCAGCGTTCTTTACCTTTAAATTTGTATGTCATCATGTAGCGTTCCACATCTCCTATCCAGCAGTTTTATCTGTATTAGAGCTAAGTTTAAGCCAAAGGCCTTACGCTTATTACTTTAGAATATCATTGCCATTTATTTTTCTGTAGTAAGTAGCATTGAGTTGAAATTGAGTTGTAAGTCCATCGTATAATTTTATACGATTTATCCCAAGTTCAACAAATGTGTTCTCTTCCAGGAGGCGCCAGTGGCCAAGCCGGCGATGGGCGCATCCCCCGCCACGCCGCGGCGTCGGACCCGGCCTTCTCCCAACAGCAGTGAGAAGGCACGACTGGCTGCACAGAAACGAGAGGATGGCAGGAAAGCTATGCTTGAGTATTTGAGGTGTTTTATCATGTTTTACCACATTCCATTAAGGGCCTCCCGCATTGCGTCGCTTTTGCACTCACTCTTACGTCAAATTTACTGAGGTACATACATACATACATATTCTCACGCCGTTAGTTCCCATTGGGGTAGGCAGAGACTATCGATCGCCACTTTGTACGATCCTGGCAAACCTCTCTGGCTTCGTTTACATCCATCAATCTTTTCATACATGCTCTTTTATTACTGAGGTACAGCGACGGAAAAAACGCGCGCGCAGTTAAAATGTACTTTATTGAGTTTTATTGAATCACTATAATGATTAAATGAAAAGTTAAACATCAAAATTATAGCTCTTAAACCCACGCGTATATACATACACAATGAGTTCACACGTATGTTATGCAAGTGGAGCCTACAAGGTTTTTATGAAAAAAATAGCATGTTGCAATAAAAAAAAATTAAGACCATGAACTAATCACCAACATATATTATATTGTTGTTGTATTGTATTATTTCTGAGCTGTGGAGTGTTATTTTTTAGCTGTGCTTAGAATAGCACTAGCCCATTTCTTCCGGTGGGTGTACGTAAGCAGCGACTAACGGTATTGGGGCTTTTAAGGGATTTTTGGGCGATGCGGTTGGAGACCAATCACGCAACTTCAAAAAGTGGCTGAGGAATTTTTGATTCCTTAGCTCTGGCTACCCCTTCTAGGGATGTATAGCCGTGAGTATATGTATGTATGTATATTATATTCATGTTGCAAACCAAAATATCAGTTTTAGAAAGTTATTCACTCCGAAACTAAACAAAACTATTTTGGAAATGTGTCAGGATTTAAATTGATATCATATAATAATCCGTGATATCCGCGTAACTGGTCGGACGTCGTACGATCTATTGGTCATTGTTTAACGATAATGTCTAATCTTGTGAAATGTTGTAATTGTAATGTCGTTATCAACGAAGTACTTGCATTTATTTGTAACAAAATCGATGTTATGGATGAAGAGAGTATCAGCCGTATATGTGTTAGTGCGTTTTCAGAAAATGAAATAGTGGAGGCCAAAGCGCTATTATGTGAATCGTTATCAATGAGAATCAAAACTCGAAAAAGGCAGGGGAAGACGCTACGGGACATCGACGACATTATCTGTACTGTGAAGGAAATAGACCCTGAAAAATTACCTGTTTTCGTTGCGAGAGATTTGCAAAAACTACCACCGGTGCATTTCGATCACGTAGATGTGACCAGGTTACTTAAAGATCTTGTCAAATTACGCTCAGATATAGACCGTATGTATGAGAATTTTGTCACATTGAAACAGTTAGAAAAAGTAACAAAAGACATAAATATATTGAAGAGAATTTCTGCTATGAATAATTTACCGTTAAACGTTAATTCCAAACGAGGTGCTTGTTTGATAAACAGTTTTGAATGTGATAGTGGTCCAATGGGATTGCAGACAGGTGATTGTGAGAATAAATCGTATGATAGTATCGTCAATTCATCTTCACCTATAAGTAACGTAAATCTCAGCAATAAGTCACATAAATCAACGGTTTTGTCAAAAGATTCCAACCTACCCATAACAAGTAACATAAATACGCGGGTCGCATCAAAAACCCAGCTGACCAGCCGCTCGAGCGAGCCGATGACTCATACTGCACCAAACACAATGATACACACGGATGACGCGCTCGGTATTGGCAGCGTAATAATATAAGACGTTTGCTTCAGTTGCACTAGAGGGTGGCAAATTTAAACCAGAATTTCATACGGATGAATGGATGGTTGTACAGAAGAAAAGATTAAGAAACCGTTTTACGGGCTGCAGGGGAAAAGCATCTGTGGAGCCTAATGATAATTTTAGGGCGGCGGATATAAAGACTCCTCTATTTATTTATCAAGTTTCAAAGGAAGCCACAGCTGATGGTGTAGTTAACTATGTTAAAAATAAGTCGAATATAACTGTTTTAGTTGAAAAAATAAATACCAAGAGGGATTACGGCTGTTTTAAGATGTTTGTACCCAAACACAAATTGGATATCTTCTTGAAGGACGATTTTTGGCCAGAAGGAGTAGCCTATCGCCAATTTATTGAATTTAGAAATCGAAAAGGAGACAGAGATAACAAATTTCTGAAAAAGGATACTTATGTTACCCAAAAATAATGACTGTTAACCCCATAAAAATTATAACGTATAATTGTAAAGGTGTTATTCGATCGGTTGATTGCGTTAGAAGACTACGTGAATTTGCGGATGTGATTGCACTACAGGAAACTTGGAACTACCCCATGACATAAGTTTTCTTGCAAGTATAAGTGATAACTTTGCTTATGTTGGAAATTCTGCTGTCGACACATCTACTGGAGTGCTCAAAGGTAGGCCATACGGAGGTGTGGCCTTTCTCTGGAGAAAAACTTCGTGCCCGTGTGTAACGGTTGTGCCTTGTACTAGTGCGAGACTTGCGGCAATTCGAATTTCGTGCAATAATAGTAGTGTTTTGTGTATAACAGTGTATATGCCAACTGCATCTACGGATAACTTAATTGAGTTTACGGAAGTGTTAAGTGAAATTTCCGCCCTGATAGAAAGTACCCGTATAGAATCTGTTTTTATTCTCGGTGACTTCAACGCACACCCAGGTGAGTTGTTTGCTGGAGAGTTACTTAACTTTTGTGATGAACAGTTGTGGTCGTACGTGGACTTTGAACTTTTACCACCAGATACGTATACTTTTATAAGTGAGGCTCACGGCTGCAGACGATGGTTAGATCACTGTATAGTGACGGGTGCGGCGAGAGCCCTTGTTAGGAACATATCAGTTATACATGACGTGTATTGGTCAGATCATGATCCTTTATTGATTGAGTGTTGTATTAATCTAGTGACATCTAAGATTCCATTACCTACTAACTCACTTAATCAGGTTATATGGGGTGAAAGAGATCAAGGTCAAATTAATATGTTTACTATGACTTATGTAACTCAAAACTCAAAAACATTAACTTTATCAGCGAATTTTCTGACTGTGCAAATAAACTTTGTAATGACCAGAATCATAAAATGTTGATTGATAAATTATATAAGGATATTGTTTCTATAATGGTTAATGGTTGAGGCAGCACAATTGAGTTGTAATAATAATGTTAAGAGAAAATACAGATATATAACCGGTTGGAATAAACATGTAAGCGCAGCTCACAGGCAGGCCAGGCTTTGTTATTGTTACGACATCTGTTCGCAAGTAGGAGATAGGATTTGCCACTACTAGATTATACTAGATGGCGTTACTAGTATTTAATGAGTCGCCATGATATCTGTTGCTGAAGGAAGTGTCACTACTAGAGAACAGATGGCGTTACTAGTATTTTAATAAGTAAAAAAAGGAATTACTAGATGTTTCTCAAATATCGACTTTTCGAGAATGTGGTACTAGAACTTTCTGTAATATTCGCGTATTTGAGATTTGGCATATATAAAGAGCGACGCGTGCTACGGAGTTATTCGAGTGCGAAGAACTAAAGCGAGAACAAGCGAAATACTAGAGCGGAATATTTCGCTTGTTCTCGCTGTTCCGATTACGGAAATAAGCTTAACGGTGTGGACAGTGTTACTATAACGGAGTAAATTAGTGTTGTTAATTAGTGCGAGTATCGATAGTTAATTATCGATAGTGTTTGTTGTGTTGTGTAAAGTGCGTTATTGGTCAATAAATATAATTACACCTTATTGCACGAAAGTGTGACTGGTATTTATCAAATTAAGAACCCGGTACGTAACATTATCAACTCTGGGCATTGCACGGTAAACCAGCCACCGGTTTCTATTTTAACGATATGTACGAATCTCTGAAATTATTTAAGACTAAATTAAAATTCTGTCAGAACAATGCTCAACAGATAAAAATGGACATCATAGCTAAACATCACAAGAATAAAAATTTTAGTAAATTTTGGAAAAGCACAAATAATTTGAACCCAAAGCCAGGTCTTCCTGTGAGTGTTGATGGTTTGAATAATCCACATGAGATTGCTAACGCCTTTCGGCGTCATTTTAGAGTACAGTCACTGCTTGCGGAAACGACTCCAGAGTCCAGCGCTGAGCCATGCCTTGGTGACTGTAATGTTAGATTCTCTGCCAAAGAAGTTGCCTCTATTATTAAGGGTATGGTCAGAGGTAAGTCTCCAGGGCAGGATGGGCTCAGCGTTGAACACTTGAGATTCGCTGGTGTGCACCTGCCTATAGTCCTTGCCATGTTTTATAATTTATGTTTGTCGCATTGTCACTTACCGGAGGACTTGCTGTACACTGTAGTTGTGCCTATTGTAAAAAACAAGACGGGAGACGTGTCAGATTCGTCCAACTACGGGCCTATATCACTAGCTACGATTATAGCGAAGGTTTTGGATAGTTTGCTGGATAAACAGCTTGAGAGACACAGTCATTTAAATGATGCTCAATTTGGTTTTTGCCCTGGCCTTTCTACGGAAAGTGCCATATTTTCTCTTCAGCAGACTGTCCAATACTACACGACAAGAAAGACACCTGTTTTTGCCTGTTATTTGGACTTATCGAAAGCTTTTGACCTGGTGAGTTATGATGTACTATGGCAGAAGATTCGATGTGACACAGATGTGCCAGTGGAAATTGTGTCATTGTTTAAATATTGGTACAACAATCAGACAAATTGTGTTAAATGGGCGGGGGTGCGGTCGGAAGTGTATAGGTTGGAGTGCGGCGTGAGGCAGGGGGGGCTGAGCTCTCCACGGCTCTTCAACCTGTACATGAACCGACTCATTGAGGAGCTCAGCAGTACCGGTGTCGGCTGTCATGTAGACGGAGTTTGTATGAACAACATTAGTTATGCGGACGACATGGTGCTGCTGAGCCCCTCGCTTGGTGCTCTACGTCGATTACTACATATTTGTGAAGCCTATGCGGAATCCCATGGTCTAAGGTATAACCCTAAGAAGAGCGAGTTTATGGTGTTTAAAGCCGGGAAGAAAACATATTCTGAATTACCACTTCTTAACTTGTGTGGTGCCCCTCTTAAGAAGGTGGACAAATTTAAATATCTGGGCCATTGGGTGACGGAGGGCATGTCGGACGACATTGACATTGAGCGAGAGCGAAGAGCGCTGTCAGTACGGTGTAACATGTTGGCTCGCAGGTTTGCACGGTGTACTAATGATGTTAAGGTTACACTCTTTAAGGCGTTTTGCCAAACCTTTTACACGTGCAGCCTGTGGGTCCACTACACACAGCGTGCTTACAGCGCTCTTCGCGTCCAATATAACAATGCATTCAGAGTGTTGTTGAAGCTCCCACGATTTTGTAGCGCATCAGCTATGTTCGCGGAGGCTACGACCAGCGATTTCTACGCCATAATAAGAAGCCGTACGGCCTCCATGCTTCAGCGCGTTCGTGCGAGCTCCAACAGCATTCTGCGTGTGTTGAGTGACAGGTGGGACTCCCCACTGCTCCGGCACTGGGTGAGACTGCACACCGCCAGTTGCCGGTAGTATTATTCAGAGCAGTACAATTTATGTCTTTGTATTTAATTTTAAATGTTATTTTTGTTCCTAACATAGGTATTTAAGTTCTTGTGATTACTAACAACTATATGGATGAATAATCCGAAATAAATGATTTTAATTTGATGATTTGATATAATAACATATAATTAGTGAATGTTGTAGGTTGCATGCATGATAACGTGTCACGTTACCTGAGCGAGAGCTCACCCTAAGCGATAGAGGAACGATAAGCATAAGGGCACGGTGATAGTATCACCATACAATTCTGTCGAGTTTTTTTTCATTTTTTTTTAGAAACGAACGGTGATAGGCCTTCTGGGAACTATAAATAACAGGTGACAATAATGTAAAGTGATGTTCAGAAGTACTATTACCTTTGCCTCCTCTTCGGGAACATACGGGGCGTGTACATATGGATCTTCGAGTCTTTTGAATACACCAAATTAAAATGTTGTTTATTCGTGTGTGTACAGTGGAAAAATACTCTAACGATATAATTGTCCTAGGATTCCCATTGAAAACTGGAAGTGCTGAAGTATAGCTAATTGTTGATCCAACCTGGGTATAAAATGTTTGAGTTCGTTGGTCAGAAGAGAAGATAATACCTTGTTTTATTTTAATAAGCGATCAAAATAAAACAACATTCGACTACATACATTGCACTAATTAGTTAATTTATTGTTATTTCCAGACGTCAGGCTCGTGAACGCCAGCGGGCTGCGTTGTCGCAGGTCCCGGGCACCAGTCGCGAACATCAGGTATGAGTAAATATTTGACCAATCTATACTAATGTTAATTTGATGGCTAGTATCCCCAGATTTCCAATTTTCTATCACATACTTTGTTAATTTTGCAACACTCCAACAGAGGCTCTATTAATCCTGTTCAGTATAATTTTCTACATGTTGAGTGTATTAACTGTTAAGTCGAGAATTAAAAGGACTTAGAATTGACCTTAACAACATATGAAATCGGCGCAGTCATAGTTTTTCTTGACAATTGTCTGACTTGTCAGAGTGGTGAAATAGGGGCCAGGTGACAAATTCACGTGATGTTCAGAAGTATTAGTATCTCTGCTTGTATAGATTTTCGGCGTGAACGTTTATGTTATATTATGTTACTATCTAAACTGAATTTTATATTTCTTTGATTGCAGGAAGTGGAAATCTTCGTGGGCCGCGCGAAGCCATCCCAAGTAGCGCTCTAGGAGGCTGCAGCACCTTCCCTAACTCTTCTCGACGGCTGACTTTCTAACACTTATATCAGATTGTGAACGATTTATTTAGAGATTTGTAACTGTTTCAGCGTAAGATGGGTTACGGGAATAATAATCCGTTTATAATATACTATTTGGTATTTGCTCATTGATCTATGTGAGCAATACCTATATATCAAGCATATGTTTCTATTGAATGTGTAGTGGATCTGATTGTATTGTGAGAACTAAAGACAGTATTTTTTATTTGATTTAAGTTTAGTAGTTTTGGCAGATACGATATGTAACTAATAAAAAAACAAAATGAAACATACTAAATCCGATGAACTAAATAAGGATGTCGGGAGCCATGCTTCCGAATGTAAGCAATAGGCTGGAATTCTCATTATTTATAAAAAATGATTTCTTTGGTATATTATATACAAGAACGTATAAACTAAAGCAGTATAACCTTTTCTATGGCTAATGTTCCAAAGTACACCTTATTTTTTATATGTTTCATATACGAATATATATAGTGGTTGACAATCGGTACTTAGTTGAGTAACCAGTCTCAAATTTGAATGGGGTAATTGAGTGTTCTAATTTTGTTCTATTTTTAAGATCTGTATTTTTTTTGTAATATTTGTTGTTCATTAGTATGTAATAGAAGTAATTGGACTTATGAAGTAGCGAATGTACTACAGAAACGAACGTATTCGCTATATTCGTTTGTAATAGATATAAATAATCCGCACACCATGGGAAAGTAAATATTCGTGAACCAACTGCATTTAAAAGTCGATAGATCATTTCTTTTGACTTTGTTATTGTTATGATTATGTCATAATTATTGTCTCTATTTTGTGTTAATTAAATACAAATTTGTTGAGCAAATAAGTATTTATCATTATTCATAAAAGACAAGCATGTACCGAGAAGTTTGGATTTTACAAACTTAGTTTTCAATTTGTTCTTCTTACTTAACCACATATGATTTATGCATGTTTTTCAATTAAAATTTCAGTTAATACGATAATGATTTTTAGTGTGTTTACTAAACACGTAAAGACCTTATAATCCATGAGTGTAACCATAATAATAAGATGCACTTAAAAAATTACTGCACTTGAAGAAACGTGATGTCTTTGGCCTTTTGTCTATACGCGGGTCTACCAAAGGATTTTTTCCTAGAACATTTATACTATATAAAATTTATAAGTTGCCTCTGGGCATTTATTAATCTATATACATATGTGTTATTTACACAATTTATTACCTCATGAACGATTGAATCGATTAAGCTGAAAATTCATGGGGAGGAAAATTAGAACCAGGAAAAGGACATAGGAGACTTTTTATAATATTATGAATAGGAAATAGTGCCGTGTAGTGTCGGCTTAGAATAACACTACCCCATTTCTATCCGTGGGTGATCGTAAGAGGCGACTAAGGGTATAGGGGCTTCTTAAGTGATTTTTGGGCGATGTGGTTGGAGACCCGTCACCAAAAACATTTATTTATTACTACCATCTTTTCCCCAATCAACTTCCAAAAGTGGCTGAGGAATTTCTCATTCCAAAGCTCTGGCTACCCCGTAAGGGATTTATAGCCGTGAGTATATGTATGTATGTCTGTATGTAAATAGGAAATATTTTTTGTGTGTTGGTTCGTCGGTAACGAATTAGCTCAGAAATCGCTCAGCCAATTAATGGGAAACAATAGCTTTTAGAATTAGCATAGGCAATATATTCGATAAATAAATCATGCTAAATATCATAGGGTTACAGCGGAGAAAAATATTCATCACCACTGTGCAAAGCTGGACCGGACCACTAGTAAATAATAAAAATCATAAGTAGGTCTTATACCGAAAACTAAAACTAATAAATACCTCCTTTCCTCCTGGAAAGTAATGTAACGGGTAGTTTAGAAAGCCAAGGTTACATTAATTCCCAAAAAGCTGAAAGTTGGTGTATTTGTTCATCAAAATACACATTATTCCCGAGCTTCCATTTTTTTAATTCATGGTCTAAGTTACGATTTACGATTACAATCAATACGATTTTCAGCATAACGTGTTATCATAATATTTACTTCACCAAACATATAGATGATACAATAGGCTATTTGACTGTAATAAAAATATACATTTCTTTTATTTCATTAGTCTTAATATTTCTTTTATGGAGCAATATGTAATAATGCGAGATAAAAATATTGCATTATTTCACTAAAATCCGTCTTCTAAAATAAGTATTTTTGATGCAACTGTCACGTGACTAAAAGCGACCGTGATTGGCTATTTCTATAATGACGTAGATCGCGCATAAACAGTCAGTATATCGCTTCGCTCATTGGTGTTTAATGCGGAATTGACGTCATTTGTGCTTACAGCCGCCATATTACTTAAAGTGGCGTTTTCGCGGCAGATTTGAATATTGCATTTTCTTTTTCGATTTTTTAATAAAATAGCTAAAATGAAGACAGAAAAATATTTATTTAGGGCTCCTTATAAACAAATTAACACCGTAAGATAGTTTTCAAAACTTTGTC
Organism: Bedellia somnulentella; assembly: GCA_963576735.1. NCBI lineage: Eukaryota > Metazoa > Arthropoda > Insecta > Lepidoptera > Bedelliidae > Bedellia > Bedellia somnulentella. Next base: position 17,959,828 of record OY755170.1, read on the forward strand.
AAATAGCCTATTATGTATATTTTTCGTAAGAGCCTCCGTTTTTGAGACATAATAATTCTACATGTTGTAAAATATCGTATTTATTAATCAAGCTCAATAACGGTGAGGTCGAACAGCTTACCCACGCTTTGCCAACATTACCCACGCTTAGTCGTATGTTGGTGTATTCATACGAAGTGGCTTCACGCTTGCCCCCGTCATTCTCAATTTAAGGCTACTACTTCGTAGTTTATGCGATTATTAGTGAAGCAGCCACCTGTGCCGCGGTGATTGGTTGGTATGTCAGCTGACTGCTCAACCATGCAAAACTCATTACGCTTGACATAAATATTAAAATACACGTAGGCATGTAATTCGGTATGCAAAGTTTTACAAAATGGTCCTGGTAACGAAACCATTTCGAGATATTATGTTTTTAAAACATATGTTCTTGAAATTAGATCAAACAAAGATAAGATGACCGTTATTTTAACAAAAAACTGTAACAGTATTTGACCTTCAGCGTTATTTCAAAGACATTAGTTTTTGCAGTATAATAATAAAATATCGAAAATGATAGGTTTGTTTACTATAATATCGTAATAATTTCATTTGAGATCACAAATTCGTGAAATGTTTTGCAATCAGCAACATTTTTATTAAACATTTCGCTTCATTTGCATGTCGCTACGTGATATTTTCGATCGATGACGTCATTAAGTACAAAAGTTGAATTATGTAACACAATAGGCACCTTCTCTTATTTTGAAAAATTGACTACCGAATGTTTTCAATCTTCGCTTTGATCGGCTCTAGGTTTGAATTGGTATGTACAACCCTTTTTCTTAACCAATGCATAGGTGAATAAATAACCTTTGTAAACTATAACGAACGAGTAGTCAATCTAGCAGTTCATGTCTATTCAAAATAGAATATGACTATTGTCGTGTAATACCGGCTTAGAATGTCCTACCCCTTTTTACCCACGGGTGTCGTAAGAGGCGTCTAAGAGTATGGGCCCTTTTTAAGTGGTTATTGAGCGATGCGTTTGGAGACCCATTACCAACGATACTTTATTTCTACCATCTTCTCCCCTATCAACTTCCAAATGTGGCTGAGGAGTTTCTAGCTCTGCTGCTCTGGCTACCCCTTTTTGGGAATAATATCTTGAGTATATGTATGTATGGTTGTAATATCACTACTTACCAGATGGCTAACTAAGAATAAACCAAGTGTTTGAACGTTGTTCTCAACTTAATGGTTGACTGAATGGTTGACTCCTTAATAAGGAGGCGACGAGTCAATTAGTTAGCTGGCTGATGTCGCCACATAGCTGCGCCGAGACAAACTTACATATATTCACGCCATTAGTTCCCATTGAGGAGACAGAGAATATCGATTGCCACTTTGTATGATCCTTGCATGTCCATTTATCAATCTTTTCATACATGCTATTATATTCTATACGTTAAGGTCAGATACCCTTTTAATCACATTCTGTATTTTATCTAAATGTGTCCTCCGTGGTACCATCAACTTTGGGACTATAGATTTCTTTCACCAATATATTTTTGCTCGCCTTTAATATATTATATCATAAGATTATGTGTGTAATGGATGGAAATGGGATCTAAATATGGTTTAGGAACATGCAGATGATAAAGGAAATAATAAATTACGATTCCCACTTGACTTCCAAACGTTGCTATGGATTCTAAGGCTCTGATTACACTTTTATTAGGATGTATAGCACCATACCATACATATACTTACGGTTTTAAATCCCAAAATTGCGTTTTTAATTATTATTAATAAATAAAATAAGTAGCTATAGCTTAGCTTTAGAATTAAAAATTCATCAACCTCTTTTGGAAGTTGAGTGGAGAAAGGTTTGTAAAATAAAGGTGGTTGGTGATGGGTCTACAACCACAACGCCCAACATTGGCTTAAAAGCCCCAATCAGCTCACAGCCCATGTATGTACCCACCAAGGGGCTTGAGCCTACCCTATATAGAGTGATTTAGATTTGTACTATGGAGTCCACCACGCTGGCCAATTGCGGGTAAATCAGGTGATCAATAATCAGGTGGTTTTAGCCTGCAATATTCTTCGAAACTGGGTTAAATCTTACAAATTAAATTTGTGAGTTTTACCCCCGGGGATCGAACCCGAGACTTTCAGACTTAAAGCCAAGCGCGTGACCGCGGGACACGCGGGACCACGAAGGCAGTTAAAGCCCAAAATCAAAAATTAATTAAAAATATTATTAAATGGAGGTCCGAAATACTTTACTTACGTACTTTTTTATATGTAAAGCCCACTGTATAATCAAGTGAATCAAAACAAACTGTTATAAATGTGTTTTACGTCTGTTCCAGTTGTGTAGTACTTGGCAGTTGGCATCAATATGGACTTTATAACGATGAATTGCGAGATGTTTATATGAACTATTTTCCAAAGTTGGTGAGACCAATGTGTGCCCGCATAATAGTAAAATTAATAATAGATACCTTGTCTATCTTTAAAATCACGTAAATTGTATCATGAATATCATGGTTTGATCACAGGTACGATACAAAAATCGAGTACCTATATTTTAAATGGAATAGTAAACTTTTTGGTAGATTAACTCTGAGTTTGGTGGAGATTGGAATCGTGTTAAAATTAGGCCATTTTAGAAAATTAACACTTTTTTACTGTATTTCTTGAATAAGTTTACAAGTTTTTAATTTGAAACTGAGCATATTATATCGTATTTCTTAGTATATATAAACGATAACAAAAATTACATGTTGCTTATTAATTAGAATCTTCAAAAGTTTTAGCGTCAGTCAAAATGTATGGTTAAATGAATTTTAATTAAAATCGTCGTGATCTGGATGGTAGTGATATAACCAGCTAAAATTATATATTTACTTCAAAATGACCTCATCAAATCCAGATGTTCTAACTTTGATTCCTCCTCGAAAGAGGTCCATTGAAGGTAAAGTTCAATAAATATCCATTTATATATCGGAAAATGTGCTTATTATTAATATATCTCCAAGCCGATTGTGTTAGCGGTCCCTATGTTACGATCTATTATAGGAAACTGGAAATTAATAAGTCTATAATGAATATTTTAAATTCTGAACTATTTAAGTTACATTTATCTGTTGTTTAAATATCGTTGTATCATTAAACGTCTTGGGAAGCTCAATTATTGTCCTTTTGTTCTAAAAGGCGAATTAGAGATAAAATAAACACCGCTACATCCGCCGCCGTAGATGGCCTACTGTCGAGGGGAAGTCTTAAATAAAAGGACATAAGAAAATCTATTCTTGGGAACCATGTCATTATTTAAGACATCAATAAAACTGCATTTATTATTTTTACATCTACTATTGAAAATTTAGTATTGTTAAAACTTTGATCTTACCAAGACTTACTAAAATAAGCTTCACAGTGTATTTTCTTCATTTACGTAAAAAAATACAAAAAAACGTTAACCATGATATCTTTAAATACTTCAATAAGCCAAACCAAGCTTTCGACAATCGAAACAAATAAAACGACTTTCCAATTACAATCAGCTGTACCATTGACTCACGATTTAGAATAGAATAGAAAACTCTTTATTGCACATTTTAAAAACATAATATTATCAAACAACAAAATTTTACAATCAAGTACAAAGGGCGGTCTTATCACTTATAGCGATCTCTTCCAGATAACCTCTACCTTAACCTTTTAACCTTTAGATTTAGGTGAAATTATGCCCAGCTTACATACAACAACCTAGGCGTAAAATTTGTTCAAAGATAAAATAATCGTTAACGTCGTGCAAATTTCGCTCCACACATGGCAATTGGCTCTGCATCCGTTAGCTTCTAATCAGTTGATTAGCGCGACTCCTCCTTGTTGGCTTAGCATTAGCACCGTGTATCACAGTTCCATGTCGTTGGCATTTCATTTTCCATTTTAGACGGGAATAAGTACAACGACACTTTAAGAAATAAAACCCTTTGTAGCCTTAGAGCATACACAACTAGAGAGATAAAGAATACGTCACGACGAGCAAGAAAAGGATAGCTAATAATAAAACTCTTAAATATAGAAATAGCTAGTACAATCAAAGGCTAGTACTATGATTTTTTGTCCCTTACAGACAGTTTGCCACAATCTTGTTAGAGAAATAATAAACGCTTTGTTTACTTCATCGATTTTAGATAATACTAGTGGATCGTCCCAGCTTCGCACGGGTAGCGTTGTTTTTTTAAATATCTGAGGTTTCTTTCTTCAGTCACTGCTAAAGCATTGTGAAATTCAGCGTAATGTTTTCAATTTATTAAATTTATAGCACTCCCTTCAGTGTAGTTTCGTGATTTTGAATGCGCTTTTATGAACGGTTTAGTATTTCCGTTTAATAGCAAATTTTGGAATAAAACGCCATGAAGTATTTATAACAATCTAAAAAATAAATCATTACGATACGTAGGATGCAACTACTGGCGCCATCTAGTATGTTATATGTAAATTAGTAAAGATTTGGTTTCGATCACGGGCGCGATGGCTTATTTTATGTATAATTTCGGTGTTTGTCTACCGATTTCTATGATTCTTTTTTTATTGAATAGGTAATAATGTAACCTTTTTTAAATTAGGGATGAATGAGAGGTTTACAAACGTAAGAGTAAACAAATATAATCAGGATGTTCCGAACTGCTAAGCTATCAGGAATTACACGTGTTATTGTGAGTCAACCATAAAAGATAGACATATACTGTTGAGGATTTTTTTTTAGATAATTTTATGAAGAATATTTCCGCCACACATGATTTCTATGTAACTTTAACCATTAAGGCTGCACACGCGACGGAAGCTTAAAAAATGGAGTAACTTCTCCCGTTTTCCCCAAATTTCCCAAAATTCCCCTTTATTTCTCTGCTGGAAAGTATACAAAAACCTGCGCAGGAGTATGAAGAATAATTGTACCAAGTTTCGTTAAAATCCGTCGAGTAGTTTTTGTTTCCATAAGGAACATACAAACCGACAGACAGACAGACAGACAGACAGACAGACAGACAGACAGACAGACAGACAGACAAAAATTTTACTGATTGCATTTTTGGCATCAGTATCGATCCCTAATCACCACCTGATAGTTATTTTGAAAATATATTTCATGTACAGAATTGACCTCTCTACAAATTTATTATAAGTATAGATTGTGCAAATACGTGAAACACATCATATTTTGGACTCGTAGGAAGTAAGCTTATTTAGGGTAGAAACGTGGGTTATGTTCGTGCTTTAAAAATATGTAAATCAAAAGTTTTGGGCTGCAGTTATCGAAGCGAATAAAAAGCTCCAGATGAATCACTTCGCAGTGGCGTATCAAAGAAAACTCGGAATATATTTACAGTTTTTAAACCTTATTAGATTTACAATAGAAGATATGCTGTTATTTATACGTGTTACCTGTGTTTTTGATTTAATTCTAAACATAACCTTCAACAACAAAACACAACGGTGTTGCCTACTTCAAAATCTCAATAATCCTATAGAAGTAAGAATTCATCATGTAATTACTATAAACAAGGAAAGTATTCGGAACTAATTAAAAAAAATATTGTTTAAAAGACAGTAACTTTGATTGTTGAATTTGAATAAGGTAACGTGTATTAAATTATAATGAATATTTGATTTAAAGAGTTGTTTTATTTTAACAAAAATATTTTGATCTATTACCCTATAGAATGATTTTATTGACTACGTTTTTATTCCCACCAAGTAGCCATGGTACAGATTTTACTGGTACTCGTTGGGAAGAAAACACAAAAATCTGGTGATTGTTGTATATTTATTGATTAGTCATTGTTAGTAGGTAAGTTATTTACCGCTGTCCATACTATATCGCTGACGCGAGGTGACATCATATCATACGCTGCCTACGTGACTTAGGTGCATAGCAATACGCGGTCACTGCTGACACTACGGAACCTCGTAATTTTATATTGTATTCTGTTTCACATTCCTATTCCTAACATCGGATAGACTAGTTGTAATTAGTTATAGTTATTTTACATTAAACTTAGTTAAAACAATTTTGTTTTTTTTAAGTCCTTCGGTTGTCTTGTCGCTAACGTAATTGTGTTGTATGTTAGTTTTTTGTTTGCTCATAATATATCTATTTATAATCTTATTATTTGAGGATATTTGCCATATATGTTCGGTAACATTATATGTTTGTCGTTATTGAAAGCAAGAGAAAAGCCTTACCAAATTACCACAAGCGAGGCAAAATTGTTTTTGTGTCAACACCGATTGTGCGAGGGAAAGACATATAGGGTGCCACGCGCGTTATCTCTCTATTCTATAGGTAGTTGGTCTGAGTTTGTAGCTCTGTATTATAGTATATAGTATAGTATACATATAATAAGAATTAAAATAACAAAAAATATTCCTGAAACTGAGTATACCTTAATAACTTGGGATACTAACTTAACGAAGTATGTAATAGTATATAATATAAACATATAAATAACATCGATGGCTAAGAAACAATCAATTTATGCTCATCACTTAAACACTTATCTCAGCGGGGATCGAACTCGCAACCTCCGGACCGAGAAGCTATCACCTCTCCACCACGACATTATCTGTATGGTGAATTGATTGGGACGATGTGAACCAATACTATTTTAAGTATCTATAATCATACTTACTTACTTATACTCACGCCCATTATTCCCATTGGGGTAGGCAGAGACTATCTTGACAAACCTCTCTTGCTTCCCTTACATTCATTTATTCTTCTCATACATGCTCTTTTATTCTTCTCACTTCGGATCTCCGCCTTCTATCCTATCTATCTATATAATCATATTGTTTTTATTGCATTTATGGTGTTCATTTTTTATACTAATGGGAAATATTTTTTGTCTCGCAGATAATTGCAATTGCTTAAGTGTTGGTGGTCATTTGGAGAGCGTGCGCTGGATAGTTTGGCCTCGCAAGCATAAACCTAGTCCTGGACACCTTGCGCTCGGGGACTGGTATGAGGATCCGTATATTTGGCTGAACTACGTGGAAAGCAGGGATGGCGTGGTTCCGTTGGATGACGTGCTGAAGTAATTTCGCATTTACTTATACTTCTTATTTCTACCGCGTTAATTTACCCGGTTTTCATAATGGCACAAATTTGTAGTTGGCTGTGTAGTTTCGGCTTAGAATAGCACTATCTTTCTTCCCGTTGGTATTCTTAAAGGCGACAAAGGGTATTGGGACTTTTGAAATTATTTTGCGCGATGTGGTTGGAGACCTATCACAGCAACAACAACAACCTATATTTTTCAACATTTTCCTCGCTCTACTTACTAAAGTGTCTGAGGATTTTCTTATTCTGAGGCTGTGGCTACCTCTTCTATTGATGTATAGTCGTGAGTTTACTTATGTATGTATGTACAAAGTTGTGACATTTTTCTCTGAAAAATCTTCGACATGATGAATTCATCGTCTTTACTATTTTTCTTCATGCTTACTAACTTCAACTACGAAGCGAATCTTTAAAGACTATTGACATACCGAGTTAAATCAGTGTGCATATCAAATGACCTATTTGCAGAGCCCTACCTTATCTTGGAATATGAGCTTGCAATGGTTTTTAATAGAGCAAGGGAACTTATACATATGTGAGTTTACTTCTACAGTAAAAAAATAGGGCATATATAGCTTTGGAATCATTATGTCCTTAGCCACTATTGGATGATTTCGCGGAGAGAATATTGTAAGATAAAATATGATTGAAAATGGCTCTACAACAACTCGTGACCCATTTAAAGAAATGGGTTTAAAGTACCTTTATCATCTTTTCGAGGATTTACGGCAAAAATGATATTTAAGATCAACAGACACTCGCTACTGGTCTATTCACGATGTGCAGCGTTATTTCATCGGAGATTTCCACTGTGAGAAGGCCCTCTTCACATGTCAGTATCCGAACTTGCAACTGCCGACCACTTTGGGTGATCATCTATGGAAATCAAACACCGCACTCAAGAGACACCATTTGCCATACGCGAGGGAAATTAATATTTCTGTGGAAGCAAGCGTGAAGGTAATCTTAATAGCAATGCTACCGTTTTGAACTAGGCTCTACAGATTATATTGTAAGTTACTTTACAACTTTATAAGATACTTTCTTCTCTCAAGTTGCCCAATATAGTTTTTTTTCCTTTGTTTATATGTTCCTTGAATAACCTTAATTTACCTTAGTCAGATAAATATTCTAAAGTCCCAGTTATCTACTGATGGTGGTGTAATCCAATTTCATGCAATGATGTACTGGCTCTTATTTCAGAAAATTTTAGCTAAGAAAATACAGATAGACCGACTTATTCTCAGTGATCAGTTTATCAAACTGGATTCACTCGATTACACGAAAAGAAAGGGATTCCTCAGAATGTTGTTGGATATTTTAAGGTAATTTTTTGCTCGCACTTTTATGACTTTAGATTGCTGTATGTAGAACAGTCCGCTATGAAGAGAATACCATAGTCAGCCCGGTGGCAGCAAAGTATCAGTTACAAAGATTATTATTTATATAACACTTTCTTGAATGTACTGAGTAGGTAATAATAAACAGGGCATTGTTTGTGTTTCTATGTGTAATTAATTGCTCGAGCCGAAGAATGTCGGTTCAAATAGAACTCCCTAATGAATTCCTATACTTGTAGAAGGAGGCGGCTAAGGGATCGTTTACTATACCAATTTTCCCCCTTCTTTTACTTTTCAAATCATATCATAAGTAATTTATGGTTAAAATTAATATGCTTCGGTTGTATCCATTTTTCATATAACAAACACACCCGAAAGTATAGGGTTTAGATTATTTCAATATTATTTCTCTCCTGTGGAGAAAGAAAATTTATTCTACTTTCGTACATAACTGAGATCAAAATCCGTTCTGCTTTAACTTAAAATCGACCTTTTTATTACTCAAATTATATTTAGCTGGATGTGCTGTACCTATTCAAAAATCCAATAAATAGTTCTAAAATGTGGACATTATAATACTGTGAACCAGTAAACCAAGTTTATATGTGAACCATTATTGGGAGAGATGATGATGTTGTAATGGTGTACCCAGCATGCAGAAGCGGCTGCAACTGGTGTCTTTCGAGAACATGTGCGCGCTGCGGCTGGAGGGCGTGCGGCTCGTCCACCAGCTCGCTTGTTTCAACGCCGACTCGCTCAAGTACTTGTTTCTGTGGCGGTTCGTGCTGCCCAACGAGAACCCCATTCTGATTAACTACTCTTATATTACTGGTAAGATAAACATAAACATAAACGTTCACGCCGTTTATTCCCGAAGGGGTTTGGCAGAGGTACCAATACTTCTGAACATCATGTGGCAGCGCCACCTAGTGTCCACAGTATGTACCCACGTTTTTCTTAGACAGTGTACTCACGTGATAGGGGGCGACCTATCACCGTTTTGTACAAAAACACTGGTAAAATCTATCGTACAAATACCATTCGTGTCGGCAACTTATGAAGGGGTAGTGAAAGTATGTAGGTACGTGTACATTTTCCGATGTGCGGACTGTTCCCTTATTATTAGTATTGTATTATACATCAAGAGAGGGCCAGACAGAATTACATCACTGTATACATGAATGCACGACACAAGTCTAAATTATATTCAATTATGTAGAATAACTGACGGCGAACAACCCTGAAAGATAACAATACATATGTATGACTACAGAAAGGACACAGAGTTGAATGCCTAATTTGGGATATGAACTTGAAGTCTGCATTTGGGTCCAACCTCTTTCCCACTAACATACCAGGGTTATTCCACCAATTATACAAATATACGAATGGATTGTTCTGGTTATATTTTATTCATCCAGATCCATAAGTTTACGATAAAATAAATAATAAAATACGAAACAGCCTAGGCTTTGAAATTTACTATTTACTAACTACTTGTTTTTGAAGTCGGTTTCATTTATTTTTTTACACATGAGATCTGACTCATTTATGCATATTTTGTTTAGAAACTATTCCTACATTTGTAAAATAGGCTATTTGACTGTTATAAAAATATACATTTCTTTTATTTCATTTGTCTTAATATTACTATTTTGGAGCAAGTAATAATGCGAGATAAAAATATTGCATTATTTCACTAAAATCCGTCTTCTAAAATGAGTATTTTTGATGCAACTGTCACGTGACTAAAAACGACCGTGATTGGCTATTTCTATAATGACGTAGATTGCACATAAACAGACTGTGTATCGCTTCGCTCATTGGTGTTTAATGCGGAATTGACGTCATTTGTGCTACAGCCGCCATATTACTTAAAGTCGCGTTTTCGCGGCACATTTGAATATTGCATTTTATTTTTCGATTTTTTAATAAAATAGCTAAAATGAAGACAGCAAAATATTTTTTTAGGGCTCCTTATAAACAAATTAAGACAGGTTTCAAAACTTAGTCAAATAGCCTATTGTGACTTGCGGTAAGGGATACTTAATGCTGTGCACATGTAAATGACACTCGAAATTAATAAATAATATATATATTCATCATACAAATGATAACCTGCACTGGGTATCGAAGTCTAGACTACTAATCTCAATGAGATTTTGAAAATCACTAGAGTCCGGACTACATCAAACGGTGAATTAGTTAGAATTAAAATTTTTGACTACAAAGTATGCTTAATTGGCGTGACAATACCTATAGAATAACAATGATGCAAAATTGCATCGTTTTTTATTGAATTGCATTGCTTTTGCAGTGCTCTCTATTGCTTTAGATTGTATCGTAAGTCGCAAATTGACTGCAATGGCCTATCGTTATCACGTCAATTATTATTATCAATTGAACAACAATGTATTCAATTGAAAGCGATTTCATTGAAAACTCAACTCAAACGTTCACGCCTTAAATCCCCGAAAGGGTTGGCAGATGTACTAATACTTCTGAACATCACGTGACATTGTCACCTGGTGTTCGGAGTACCATGCTTTGCTTGGACAGTGTACTCATGTGATTGGGGGCGGGCTTACCGCCGTTTTGTACGAATACTCTTGTCACATGACAAAGTACAACTTACCCCTGTGGGTTTCCTTACGATGGTTGCCCCCCACCGTTAACAACCATGATAAATTTGTGTAGGCCTGTCCCGGGATTTTAAGCCCTCATTGCCTGCACAATAAGCGGTGTTCAACCTTTTGAGCTATTAATGAAACGGGAACAAATATGAAGAAAATCTATGTACACTTTTAATAACGAAGGTAAATTGCGCAAATCGTGGATATAGTAAAAAATATATTTATGAAATTAAGTGAGACACTAAAGTATAGTCCTATCATAGAAATTGACATACAATGAGCTATTGACATACAGTTTACCATTTTCAACTTGTTTCAACCCCAAAATAATTTTCAAAATAAATAATACATAAAAAGTGTCGTACCTAGATCAAACTGAAAAAGTATAGTGAGGTTCTTAGCCTGAGCTGAAATAAAAAAAACATCTTGTGATTTGACCCTTTGACCAGATTTTTTTTTTATTTAGGTACTTTACTTATTTATTAGTTATTTTTAAAATCACAATATTTTGGATATGCAAGTTGTTAATTTTATGTTCTGAATCGATAAAAATAATTTAAGTATAAAAATGGAATGTTTTGAAAGCGAGGTCTAGACCAATTTAGACGCATAAAAGCGTTTCTAATATTGTCATAGCAACGATGTCAACATTGTCAACGATCAATAAACATTGATCCCGGCAATATAACTCTGCTTGATATATTTTTTATCGAAAGAAAGCATTCTATTTGCAACATGTCTACTGACGAGGAAAAGTGGAGACTTTCAAAATTGCTTGACGGATTGGACGTGCCAGAGCTGAAACTCACGGAGCAAAGCAATGAGCTCGTCAAAATGTTCAAAGAGAAGTTCGGACAAGGGGTGGAAGAGGAGTTTACACAAGAGGTTGTGGAAACCCAACCGACTCAAAATCCGTACAAGGTGGATCCGGATTTGCTGAAGGAGATATCGAGAAAGCTATTTGCGTTGCAGTCTCAATCTAAATGGTAAAACTGACTAGTATATTATATATTATGTGCCCAATCATTCGTTTCTAGTTCCACCTAAATTAAATAAAAACACGAACTAATTAGATTTATAGTCTTCTTAAAGCTGCTGAAATCAACAATAAATTGATGTTTATCTATGTTAGTTTCCCTAATAAAATTATTTAAATAAAGCCAAATAAAATATTTGCTATAAGCATAATTAAACTAGAGAAATACAAGGATCCTAGCTAAAAGCTCCAAGTATACTCGGTAACGCAAATGTTAAATTTATCTTGTTTTCTCTTATCTCGCATAACCAAATTATCGTTATAAAATTCTAACTTCCCGTTTCTTATTACATAAGTAGATAAGTGAACAAAATTTAAAAATAAACTGTCGGATAATAAAGTATCTTATTGTGGATGTAGGTAGTAGCTCATAGAAACTATAACACTACAAATATTAATAATACTGGTACAATTTTTAGTGACAGGCAATCAAAACAATCACTTCTCTCGAAATCGGACCCGAAGAGACCATGGCGCATCAACAACAACCAAGAGAAGTTACTACGCATCAACAACGAAATCAAGAGACACGTTGACAAAGGATCGGACTTGATCAATCCTTTGTCCCAGGAAGAGCTGCACGCGCTGATAGCGCAATGTGAGAAAGACAGCAGCGTCCCGGGTAACGAGATGGACATCATGGAAGCCGTGAGTGCTGCCAAGAAACACTTACCCAACTTCCAGTACAGGAAAATTGAGAACAGTACCGCGGTGGAGATTGTTAACAAAATGTCAGAGGCATCGTTAAGAAATAAATGAGATGTAATTGATAAATTGCAAATAAATATTTGTAACGTTTCTTGCGGTCTCTATTTAATTTTTATCTTCTATCTCTATTATTTAGTTCTTAAAGCCGCCACATTTGAATGGGAAAAACCAATTCAAAAACTTACCCTCTTAGTTTGCTTTCCCTTCTATGAGGAACTTTATCGAATGTGAAAGGTTAAAGCAATATATGGGTTATATGTCATTTCATAGATCATTAAAGCAAAAAGAAAAATAGAGGTGGAACCTCGAAACATTTCACCGAACAGCCTTGGTGGGAACTTAGTGGGACAAAATGCACTACTTCTTATGCAGATAGCTTTGTCTTTAAAGTCTGAATATGGCCTACAACAATGTACATAATACATACAGACATATACTCACGGCTATAAATCCCAAAAACTAGCAGCTAGAACTGTAGAATTAGAAATCTCTCAGGGGTATGCTCTGCTGTTACACCGCGCTGTTCACCCAGTGTAACTGCGAAGCATTTTTTATCTTCGCAGTTACACCAACGTCTTTTTGACATGAATTTAACAGCTCTGCAGATATATTATGATCACACAGCTCACAGCAATCTATCTAAAATGATTAAAATCAAGTAACTAACTCTGATTTATGATCATGACTATCATCTGAAGGCTCCTGGCCATTGTGTCATTTTTGGTCACCATCACTTGAACGGCGAAGGAAAAACAGGAGTTCGAACGGAATGCAAACTCTTCGCTATATATGAAATCAATCCTGCGTTAGGGATATTTCTAATAAACCTGTAAACTCCTAGTACTTGCCGAGTAATAAGAATTTTGTTTAAAATTAGCAACATTTTGCAAAAATAATCTAGGTGTTTTTACCTCTTGATGATTTTGAACACGCGAAAATTTCGCAAGTCCAAATACAGTATTGAGTCCACGATATGTTTCGTCTATCAAAATATGTCTGAAGAGCTGTTAAATTCATGTCAAAAAAACGTTGGTGTGACTGCGAAGAAAAAAAAAATGCTCCGTAGTTAAACTGGGTGAACATCGCGGTGTAACAGCGGAACATACCCCATCTCTCAGCCACTTTTGAAATTTGAGTGGAATTGGAGAGAAAAGCCTTAATACCCTTTATAGCCGGTTTAACGTCGCCTATTACAACACATGCAAGACGAAATGCTAGTTAGCCGACACAAAAGGCCAAAAGTAACACAGCATCCAGGCAAAGACTGACTTCTCAGATTACCAGGCGATAAAAAGTCAAATGATGTCCAGAAGTATTAGTAGGTACCTGTGCCTCTATTCTTTGGTTTTATACTTAACAATACGTTGCTACGATTGCATATTCTATCTGCCTATGCCTGCCTATATGCACGGTTATATTTTCCGAAAATGGGTAACGACCCTTTCAGAATCGTAATAAATTAAATTCCTTAACCACTTTTAAAAGTTGAATAGGGAAAATATGGTGATGAGTTTCCATCGAACCACATCACCATCAAAATGGTGAGTGGTGAAAAGAAAAATTCGTGCATGCATCACCCCTTGCAATCCTTAGTCACCATGCATGGCTTCCACGAGAAGATATGGGGTATTGCTATACTGAGCTGAAACTACAAAGTTTCTAGATTCAATTAATGTAATGCAGGTTCCGGACAATATATTCCTCGACCAGATACAAGGCAAAGCTTCCTACGCAGTATTGCTCGCCTCAAGAACCTCAGACTGTTGGCAGTGGAGTTCTCCCACTTGGCTGATGGGACCGGAGAAGCTCTGTTGACCATCTTGCCAATCCTCACTCGTCCTCACTTTCGGTTGCAGGTCTGTTTTAAAATATACATACAAACAAGTATGAGAAAGGAAATTCTTTATTAATAAGCATAATAGGCTATTTGACTAAGTTTTGAAAACTATCTTACGGTGTTAATTTGTTTATATGGAGCCCTAAAAAAATATTTTTCTGTCTTCATTTTAGCTATTTTATTAAAAAATCGAAAAAGAAAATGCATAAAATAAAATAAAATAAAATAAATAAAATAATCATTTATTTCAAAATAAAAAGATAAATCTTTGTTTTTTGAACGTCAAATTTTAACTTAATACTAAGTTTACTTCGGATTCGGAAGGTGTTTTGTTGAGAGAAGAACCCGTAAGAAACTCGTCAACACACATCTTTTTTTAACGTCCATTACAATTTTGGTGTTAGCCCGGAAACATCCTGCACAGAGCCCTGATGACACCAAGCCACTTCATCATTAATGTAATCATTGACATTGTAATAGGCTTTCGAACTAAGATTTCTTTTAACTGCTGCTTTGAATTTTGTTTCTGTTAAATTTAAAATGTCCTCAGGTATTTTATTATACATTTTTACGCATAACCCCATGAAAGATGTATTTACTTTTGACAATCTGTATTTTGGTACTGATATTTTATTGTTGTCTCTCAGGTTTCGAATATGTCTGTCACAATTTTTCACAAAAGAGGCCTGATTCTTTCTTACATACATAATATTTTCATAAATATATTGACATGGCAGTGTCATTATATTTATTGTTTTAAACAATTCCCTCAGGGAATCTCGGGATCTCAAATTGTATATAGCTCTTATTGCTCTCTTTTGGAGAATAAATATGGAACCAACATCAGCTGCTCTGCCCCAGAGTAAAATACCGTAAGACATTACACTATGAAAATAGCTGTAATAAACTAATCGAGCTGTCTGTACATCTGTCAAATGTCTTATTTTCCTAACGGCATATGCAGCACTACTTAGCCTGCCAGCTAGTGAGCTAATGTGGGGTCCCCATTGGAGCTTGGAGTCCAGAGTTATCCCTAAGAAAACTGTGTCATCCGAAAATACTAACTTTTCATTATTTAAAATTATTTCGTTATCAACGCACCTAACATTAGGTAATACAAATTTAATGCATTTGGTTTTTTTACCATTCAGTACAAGATTATTGGAAGCAAACCATGTTTGAATCTGTGAAACCGTGTTATTCACCTCGTCAATATTCTGATTATTTCTTTCAACGTCAAATACTAAAGAAGTATCATCAGCAAATAACACTATCTCGGACATTTTCTCGACCATGAACGGCAAATCATTAATATAAACTAAAAATAAAAATGGGCCCAAAATAGAACCCTGCGGAACACCCATTTTTACATGAGTTCCAGGTGATATTGCATTATTGATTTGCACTTTCTGTATCCGATCCGAAAAGTAAGACTTTATTAATTTAAGTGCGTCACCTTGTATGCCATAATGTTCTAATTTAATAAAAAGGATTTCATGATCTGCACAATCAAATGCCTTCGTAAGATCGCAAAACAAACCAATAGCATCATTTTTGCGTTCCCACGAATCAAAAATGTGTTTCATTAAGGCAACGCCTGCATCGGTGGTAGAGCGGCCCTTCGTAAAGCCAAATTGTTTTGGATGAAACAATTTGTTTGAAGCGAAATGCAAAAGCATTTGATTGAACATTAGTTTTTCGAAAATTTTACTTAAAACTGCATGCATTCAAATGTGCCGCGGAAACGCGACTTTAAGTGATATGGCGGCTGTAGCACAAATGACGTCAATTCCGCATTAACCACCAATGAGCGAAGCGATACACAGTCTGTTTATGTGCGATCTACGTCATTATAAAAATAGCCAATCACGGTCGTTTTTAGTCACGTGACAGTTGCATCGAAAATACTTATTTTAGAAGACGGATTTTAGTGAAATAATGCAATATTTTAATCTCGAATTGTTACATATTGCTCCAAAAAAGAAATATTAAGACTAGTGAAATAAAAGAAATGTATATTTTTATTACAGTCAAATAGCCTATTAACATTTTAGTTTTAATCAATTTTGAAATATTAAGCTGAATAGCATGTATTTATAGTTCTCGGTTCTTAAATCTTACTCTAACAGATAATACCAATATAGCCATTTCCAGAACGTAACGTCATACTAAACGCATTTGTAATTGACTCTACTTCGGCAAGTATTCTGTTTTGTGAGAAAAATTAACTCCTTATATTGACTTATTGCCCGTGGTCCCTCTCGTAGTCCCTTTTTGAAAATCTATGGCCCGTGGTCCCTTTTTCAATATGAACCGACCAAAATCAAAGTCGTGTATATTAATATTTTTTCCAAATAGTGTTTTTATACATATTGAAGATCGGTTTGATAGTTCAAATATTTTCATCATACGAAAAACGCAAAGCGGTAAAAAGACTTAGAAATATATTCACAAAATATATGCAAACTACAAATCAAATGTACTAGGAGCCCATAGAGTCAAAGTATGTTAGTAAAGAACCAGTCTCCTTAATATTTCTTCAATCCTAGTTTCATTAAATATTTTTAACAGATGCAGCAGCAAGAACATAAGTAAATCAATAATCACATCCAGTTTTTTATGTTTTTAAAATTAGTTTAAACAAAAACATAAGGTTTATTACTCATAAATAAAAGATGTTATTAAAGGAAAGAAAAATTTCGACACTGGCGGGGTTCGAACCCGCGACCTTCGGGTATACGCCCCCGTCGCTCTGCCAACTGAGCTACAGTGTCAGTTGGCATCCAGCGCGAAATTTCTCTATCCTTTGTTTCTTTTTTACACGTTCAAGTAGTGTTTGCGTTTCCTACCTCCGAATTTTAACTAATTCGGACGGCCACTTGTCTACCTTTTCAGATAGAATGCAAATGTTGGAAACGCCTAACTATCACATAATTTAATGTTTTTTTGACATGAATTCCTCATGTGGGGTTTATTACTCATAAATAAAAGATGTTATTAAAGGAAAGAAAAATTTCGACACTGGCGGGGTTCGAACCCGCGACCTTCGGGTATACGCCCCCGTCGCTCTGCCAACTGATAGTCCAAGATCCCAGTGCCGCCAGACCTACGTCATTTTAGCAAAGCTGAAATTTTGATATTTTATAGTCTAGTATGTAGTTAGGAGCGTATGCATACTTACTAGCTCGAAAGCGGGGTCCTTTCACAGGTAGCGCGAACTAAAGGTGTTTCAAAACTGTACTCACCTACGTGAAAGTAGAAAGGCTCATATTTAAATATATTTTTGGCAATATTATCAGAAGTAGATAATTGTTATTGCCAGACCGTTTCTGTGGGCCATTACTTCCGCCAGACGTTATAAACATTATTTAAAAATTAGGTAAACTACGTCATTTTAGCAAGCCTCAGCTTTACATATATAACTACGTGATACTATTTCCAAACTTTTTGTAAGCAGCCAGACCAATCCAATGGGCCAATTATTCTCCCAGACACCTCAAAGTTTCCCTGTGAGTGCGGGCGTGAGGGCGTTATTCGTGCGCTTTAATTCGAGTGAAAACAATACATGGCTTTATAATACAGATAATTGAAATGATGGTTATATTATTTATTGAGCTTGATTAAAATTTTAAATAAATATACTTTTGATCATTCACAGATATTTAGATCAAATAAATTTAAAGCAATAGGTATGTATTATTAATTATTATTTTTTATTACAATTTTGATTAAAAATCTTACAATTGACAAATTAAGATTAAAAAATATTATCTATTATGTTATTCATCTCCATTCTCTTCGTTGCTCGAGGTTCTACTTCCCTCATCAAATTCACATTCATATTGAATATTCAATTCATCTTCACCATCATGGTTATCGTCATTTGGCTCCTCTGTAAAGATGAATAATTTAATGAGGTTGCGAATAGCTACTAACATATAAAAATAATTTAATATGAACGTAAAATACCTGATTCATTTTGTAGTGAGTCGCTAACAAAATTGGGCAATTGATCACCATCAAACCAATGAAAATCATACTGACTATCTTTCAGTATCCACCCATTGTTCTCAGGGCTGAGGGTGCTGGGTTGCTTCTCATGAGCATTGTTCCAGATACTTGCAATATAATTTGCTCGTCGAAACTGTTGCAATAGCTCACTTTTGCAAGGTGGTAAACTGCTTGCATCAAAATTTCTCACATTGTTCCGGTTGAATTCTTCATTTACATTGACATCTGTATATTTATTAATAAAAAGTTGAAGTCGAGCAGCATCTACGTCAATTATTCCTGAAGTATTGTATAACTCGCAGATAAATTTCTGTATTACATCAAATACATCTTTTTCTTTCTTTTTATCAACGAATAATTCAAGTTCACCGAATTTCGTAAAAGCTTGCTGATATTCTGGACATCTTTGTAGTATTTTGAATGGTTTTGTCTTTCCTTTATTAAAAAAAGCAGGATTATAGTCACATCCTGTTATTGCATGAAAGCCTATTAAGCTCCTACATAGAAACGGTCCCAAACGGTCATAGATCTTGGTTAAATCAACGTATCTCTGATTGTTCCCAGTGCCTGTAAGTACCCAAATGTGTGTATTCATGTCTTTCAAACGATGCATGTGACCCAGCATTATAACTGTTACATCAGTATCAGAACATCGGATTGCAATGTTTTCCTGAATATCTATATTGCATACATGATAAATAATTTTCGTGTCAGCCTCTTTATGCTGTGGACACGATAAATTTGGATTAATAGTAGATACAACTCTATTGTTAATGACAATGAAAGAATGGCATTCCATGAAATTAATTTTTATTAATTTATTGCCAATGAAAGGTGCCATTTCATCTGTAGCCCAATGGACAATTAAGAAGTTAACAAGTGCCTGTTTGAAGTGTGAATTTTTTATCTCTTTGTAAAAATCGAAACTTTGAGGTGTCTGGGAGAATAATTGGCCCATTGGATTGGTCTGGCTGCTTACAAAAAGTTTGGAAATAGTATCACGTAGTTATATATGTAAAGCTGAGGCTTGCTAAAATGACGTAGTTTACCTAATTTTTAAATAATGTTTATAACGTCTGGCGGAAGTAATGGCCCACAGAAACGGTCTGGCAATAACAATTATCTACTTCTGATAATATTGCCAAAAATATATTTAAATATGAGCCTTTCTACTTTCACTTAGGTGAGTACAGTTTTGAAACACCTTTAGTTCGAACCCGCGACCTTCGGGTATACGCCCCCGCCAGTGTCGAAATTTTTCTTTCCTTTAATAACATCTTTTATTTATGAGTAATAAACCCCACATGAGGAATTCATGTCAAAAAACATTAAATTATGTGATAGTTAGGCGTTTCCAACATTTGCATTCTATCTGAAAAGGTAGACAAGTGGCCGTCCGAATTAGTTAAAATTCGGAGGTAGGAAACGCAAACACTACTTGAACGTGTAAAAAAGAAACAAAGGATAGAGAAATTTCGCGCTGGATGCCAACTGACACTGTAGCTCAGTTGGCAGAGCGACGGGGGCGTATACCCGAAGGTCGCGGGTTCGAACCCCGCCAGTGTCGAAATTTTTCTTTCCTTTAATAACATCTTTTATTTATGAGTAATAAACCCCACATGAGGAATTCATGTCAAAAAACATTAAATTATGTGATAGTTAGGCGTTTCCAACATTTGCATTCTATCTGAAAAGGTAGACAAGTGGCCGTCCGAATTAGTTAAAATTCGGAGGTAGGAAACGCAAACACTACTTGAACGTGTAAAAAAGAAACAAAGGATAGAGAAATTTCGCGCTGGATGCCAACTGACACTGTAGCTCAGTTGGCAGAGCGACGGGGGCGTATACCCGAAGGTCGCGGGTTCGAACCCCGCCAGTGTCGAAATTTTTGTTTCCTTTAATAACATCTTTTATTTATGAGTAATAAACCCCACATGAGGAATTCATGTCAAAAAACATTAAAAAACATAAGGTTTTATTTTATTTTAAATTAAATATCATTACGTCTTGTGGCGCATAAATCGTTGTAATACTTATAATTACATAAATTAACGAAATAAAAGAACTTTAACTTAGCTTTTATGTAATAAAAAAACTTCTAAAGAGCAAAATAAGTACCGATCCAGCATGTACCGTTATGTATTTTTTTAGGATATTGAAAGTATTATCCGTCAATAATAATGATTATCTGCCTTGGGGGACTAGGCCGTCGGCCTCGGCTACTATCACGATAAGTGGTCGTTGAAGTCTGCCAACCGGTAGGCAGCATGGTGCATCATGGCTAGATCACCTTCTTTCTGGTAGCCCTTAGGTCGATGCCTCTCACTGAGGATATATAAGGGTTTTAAAGATAATATTTTTTTGAGATGACTCGCATCTGCATCAATCGTCAATGTAACTTTTCTATTTTATCATAACTATTTTATTTCTTGTATTAGGTAGTATTTAAGCTTGATGTTTGGTAAAATAATACTGGGGAACACGATAAATTAAACAATATCAAATAAAAAGAACAATTATCTAATTATTGCATTGCTATTAGGCCGTGTTCAAACCAAACTGACAATAAGCCGCCGAATGTGAGCAGGCTTAATATGAGCCCCAGTGTAAACGTGAAAATAAACGGCATTTTTCGTTCACAGTATGCTGATAATACGCGTATATAGCTTACAATACGTCAATGGTGTGAACAAACCAGTCGGCTTGTATCCATGTCGGCCGATCTGGATCCAATACGCTGACGTTTAGCTACGTAGCCAATCAGCGCCCGCGGAGCGTAGTGACGTGCTATATTAATCAGCCGCCGAATGTCAGCGTCTGCGCATAGCGTATTAACGTATTGTCGGTTATATGTGGACGAAAAAGTAAATATGTATGGAAATACAATAAACTGCGTAACGTTTGCTCACTTTCGGCGGCTTACAGTCAGTTTGGTTTGAACACGGCCTTATCTTCCTATTTATATATATACTCCTATTGTTTAATAACGTCTTTATGAGTTAGACTCAAAGTAACTAGGATTGAAAAGATCTCTAGGAGATTGGAAATCTTAAGAATATTTTATAACTAGTATATTTGTATTTATAGCCTCCTAGTACTTCATTGAAGTTTGCACAAATATTTTATGAACATTTTCTAAGTTACCTCTTTATGATTTTGGTATGCGGAAAATTTTTGAAGTACCAATCCATACACTAATAAAATAATATATTATGAATGTATATCCGTCTCCTTCTCCTCTTATATAAAAATTCACATATTTCATTTTGGTCGGTTTATACTGAAAAAGGGACCACGGGCCATAGATTTTCAAAAAGGGACTACGAGAGGGACCACGGGCAATAAGCCCTTATATTCTGGGTAGCGAGCGTCGGTTAGGATAACCTTACCCTCTTCGTCCCGCGGGTATCCAATGAAACGACTTAGAGTTAAGGGGCGTTTAAATTGTCCAAAATTCACATTAATTTATTAATCATTTCCCCTAAATAACTTCTAAAAGACACTGAAAAACTTCTAATTCTGAAGCTCTGGCTAGCCCTTTTTGGGGTGTATTATACAAGATAGTTTCTTGACATACATACATATTCTTACGCCGTTAGTTCCCATTGGGGTAGGCAGAGACTATCGATCGCCACTTCGTACGATCCTGGCAAACCTCTCTGGCTTCGTTTACATCCATCAATCTTTTCATACATGCTCTTTTATTCTTCATACTGCGGACACCTGCCTTTTTGAGCACATTTTCTATTTGATCCAAATGTGTCCTCCAAGGTCGTCCTCTACTAACATTACCTTCCACATTGGCTCTATATATCTCTTTCACCAATTTACTGTCATCCATCCTCTCTATGTGTCCAAACCATCTCAACATTCCTTTTACTATCTTTCTTACAATATCATCTTTTACACCACACCATTCATGAATCACATCATTCCTCACACGATCACATAACCTTACATTACAAACTTTTCTAAGGGATCTCATTTCTACTGCATTCACTCTACTTTCTTGCTTCTTCTGCCACACCCAACATTCACTGCCATACATAAGCGTAGGAACGAGGACAGCATCATGCACAGCCATTCGGGCCTTTTCAGACACCGACTGACTAGACATTAGACTATCCAGTGCTCCATTTACCGCATTACTCTTTTTCACTCTTCTCTCGATATCTTCATCACACTTTCCATCCCTAGTAAACAAACTTCCCAAATATACAAACTCTTTCACATGTTCCACTTTCTTACTATTAATCTCAATCACGCATTCGGTCATATTCTCCTCTCTCTCAAAAACAAAAAGTTTCTTGACCGTCGTAATAAAATGTAATAGTCTAAAAGAATGTGATTGTAAACATTTCTGTGCACATGAGTATAATTTTAATTATTGTTAAGAAATTATGAATTAATTTTAAAACCTTATGTTTATTTATGATGTGTATTCTCCCAGGTTTTCGTACAAGTTATTATTCTGCAGCTAGCTGGAACATAAGTTAAATTCCTTGGCATTTTTGGGATAGGCATGGAAGAGGGAGAATAATATTGGGTATTAATTTTTACAGTTAATGTGTCGCGAAGAGCAAACCCCGGGATGCGTGGATGCGGCGCTGGGCGTGGGCGGCCACGGTATACCCGACACCTCCTGGAGGATCGTCGCCTTCGCTTGCCCCGACCTCTGTGTGGCGATGGTTTTCTGTTAGTTTCACATTTTAATCAGAATTTATCAATTAAATACACCACGTATTTCACTGTTTTTATATAAAGTATTGAGCGGTAGTTAACAATATTATGACAAAACATAAGCTTTTTTTATATTAGTAGTAATAAACATCTAAGTTGTGGTAAATTTTAAATTTAGTAATTTTTAAATATACAACAATAAAAAATGGCGATAACAACAAACCTTTAAATGGTAGCATATAAAAACATAGAGAAGCGAATCAAAAAACCAATAATAACATGTTAAATTAATTTGGCTTTGTTTCCAGTTCGAGTACGTGATTACGACAAGTTGCGTCGTTTCCTCACTCCGAGCATCCCGCTGCGTGAGGTGTTTTGGGAGATGGGTATTGATCTGCTGATGCGGCAGCGGCAGAACTCCGACCCGAGCTGCTTCATGCGTCACATAGCACACGCATACGGTAGCACTCTAGGTAAAGTTTAATTAACAGAGATATGTATTGTTGCAGGAAAGCTATATACAATGTAATTGAGGTATATACAACAAAAAAAGCTTTAATTATTTGTCAATTTGTTAAGAGTTGTATGGATAGTTGGAGTCCAAGAGTCAGTAAATAATCAGTAGAAATTGAAAATTAACAGTGATTAAAAATATAAATATTGTAGTTGGCCTCAGTTTCGGTTGTTCCAAATACGAATCCGTGTGTAAATACGATTTACACTTGCTTTTCCTACTGCTAATCACCTTATCGAGGTATGAGAACCTATTAAACGGTAACCACACTGTTCGGACAAAATAGTGATATTTGTTTCAGTGTCATTTAAAGACCCCATTCTTTCATAAGAAACAATGCCTTTCTAGTCACAGTAGTACTGTAAAACTCTTTGCCTTTCTAGTCACTTTTGGAATACATCAGTGGCGATTCGCGAGCATCCCGATCAGACGAATAATAGAACTCATGCCGCGGATAAAACGGCTCATTTATGTTGGCAAGGTAGAAGACGACGTTGACTTGAGAAGAACCTTGTCAATTATAGCCTGTGGTGTTTGTGCAAGTAAGTATACAGTAAGATTAAAAACTACAAACCGACTACATAACAAGACTATCGTCTAGTTCGGCAGAAAATATATTTAAAATTGCACTGTATTAATTAAAGTTTTTGTTTGTAATACCATTGTATGAAATTGTAACTTTTTCGTGAATAAACATTTGAATTTGAATTGAATAAAAAGGGTCCAAACAATTACGAAACCATAAAGCAAGTCAGAAATAATTCTAGCAATGCATAGTTACAAAACTGGTTAAAGTAACGCCCGGGTCGAATTTAATATTATTGCATATATTTTGAATACTGGTTATGTTTTATATAAACCCCCCTGCTAAGGCCGTGATAGTAGCCGCCGGCAAAGGGATTAACGTCATCATAGTTTTCAGATGATTAGGTTAGTTAGCCCGCAATATTACGACCAAACTGATATCTCACAAATAAGGTCGTGATCTCGATGGGAACGTAATGGTTTAGAATGATAATATTGTGAAATACAGTTAGTGCAGCTTTTTGTCTGCCCTGTCTTTTTGTTTTGTGTTTAAACTTTTACAATAAGACTACAATTTCAGATTTGAAGCAGTTCAAGATTTTGATTCAAGATGAGGAATCGAGAAGAAGTTACTGGTCTAAAAGTGTTGCAAGCTTAACAAAAGAATATGCCACGGTCATGGAGTTGTATGACATTGATTTCTGTTTAGCAATTTACAAAGAATAGCAAAATGTTTTGAGAAAATAAATACCTCATGTTGCCAATCTTTTTTTTTATTTTAATTAAACTTCCAAAATTTGCTGCTGCAGCATTGCCCCATTTCTTTCCGTGGGTGTACGGCGACTAAGGGTATTGGGCTTTTTAATGTATTTTTGGGCGATGCGGTAGGAGACCCATGACCAACATCCTTTATTTTACCATCTTTTCTCTGGCTTCACCTTCTAGGGATTTATAGCCGTGAGTATATGTTTATGAACTTGGTAACTTGTTGTGAATATGTAGAACTTGAATCCAAGTGCGTCAATGCGTGCCTGCATAAGCAAGAAAACTGTCAATGGAATCCCGAATTAGTAAAATTGAGCCGCCATATCGTTATCATTTATAAGTATTGTTGTTGCATCTGATTCAGTTTCAGATCAAATAAATAATTTTCGATGTTAGTTCGTCTTTTTTCATCAACTTACTTCTGTCCTCCATTGAGCAATGAGCTTCAACTGTTGCATGAAACATAAAAAAATCAATAAATCTGACCGTAGTCAGTTTTATTAATTTGGTAAATGTGACATGTGTTAATAACCGCTATCTGTTTTATGCTCTAATATATAAATCGAAGAGCGCAAATAATGCGGAACAGGGCGAACAGCAGCGAAGGGCGAAACGCCCAGAGATCCCGACCCAGTCTATGTTTTCCCCCTTTACAAATGTGCTACAATCCTCATAGCGATACCAATGCTCCTAAAAGTAGACTTCCCAAATCGAACTTAAACAACACCTTTCGCAAATAGTTTCTTCCTGCCCTATAATAATCCTTATTCTTTCTCTAAATCGACGAAGGTGCAGTACACTTTTTGTCCATCACCATCCATACATCCAATTCCCTATAGCGATATTGCTGGGTAGCTTGTTTCCGTGGCTATTCTAGTCGCCTTATGTGCAGTGTGCATAAAAATAGTTTCAGTAGACAAAAAATACCCGTTATACAGTTGATTGATATATTAATTGTGAAGGAAGGTGATCTTCCTTGTGATGAGTGTGTGAAAGGTGTTGTTTAAGTTCGATTTGGGGAGTCTACTTTTAGGAGCATTGGTATCGCTATGAGGATTGTAGCACATTTGTACGTACAGTGTTATATAATTATAGTTGTAAAATTTTCGTCAGTTGAAAATCGTCCAGAGTTGAAAATGCTTGTAAAATTACCAGTTCGATATACGAAATTTGCCTTGGTTGTCTCTATATTCGGAGCTTACTTAGTTTAGTTGAAAACTTTTATTCCATACCTTCACCTCTCACTGTAGAGAGCTTTTCCTTTCAGTCATTTAAAAAAGCAACATTCAGTTGACTTGACGCCCTCAGATATTTTCATAGTCAGTTATAAAGTGCGTATTAGTTTACAAATATATGATACCGTCCCTTTACATAAATTGATTGTTTCGATTATTACCAGGAATAAGCTTTAAATAAATTGTGAGTAGTCGTTGAGATGTTCTCAATTTTTGGTATCTTTTTATTCGGCAGATGTTGTCCTAAAGTGATGTGTAATGTTCTTCCTGTCACGAAAAATATAGCTCAGACAAGCAGACAGCATCGATTTGAATGGTTTACATAAATAAATACACATGAGCCCGCATAAATACACCTCACCTGGCCTTGAGCTTATTCCACATATCAATACTAATGGTTTTCCAGTAGCTTAGTGCATCTTTTACTCAGTAAGTAGGTTTAATTTATATAATTCCTATTTCCCTAAAAGGTTATTATATTTACCAATAATAAAAAAACTCCTGTGTACAGTCGGCGAAGCACAGTAATACCGCATTTCTTCACGAGAGTTTCATATAAGTCGACTAATGATATTAAGGCTTCATCAACAACAATACTCTATTTTAAGATCTCCGCCCACTAAGCTTCCAAAAATGTGAATGAGGGATCTACTAATAAATAAAGGAAAAAAAATTCGACACCAGCCCCATCTCTCTGCCAATTGAGCCATAGGCGTCGTCCTAATTGGGAGCGATCGATCGTACGATTGGCGCGATGCGTTCTGATCGTGCGATGAAAAACGCATGGTGCCATCGTACGATCGCTCCCCATTAGGACGACGAAGCCAAGTGTCAAGTGGCTACTAGTGCAAAATTCTTTTTTCCTTTGTTTCTTTTACACACTTTTTCAGTAGTGTCAACTTTCCCTACCTATTTTTTTACAAATTCGGAAGGCCACTTGTTCAAATATTGAGCACGCCTTACTATCGTATTAATAAGAATGTTTTGTTCATGAAAATCTTATGTGGGGATCATTACTAACAAATAAAGGAAATAAAAAATTAGACACCAGCGGGAATCGAACCCACGACCTCCGGGTATAGGCCATATATATATCGCTCTGCCAATTGAGTTAATAGTGTCTACTAAATTTACACGTTTCATGGTTTGACAGTATTATCGAAATCTAAATCAAATGTTTTTCATTGTTGACTGCACTACTGGTGGTATGGTTGGTTGTCTCGTTGCCAATGAATGATAGAAACTTTGTCAGGCATGATGGCCAAGGATCTCCTAAAAACGTTCTTATGTTATTGTAATGTCTGTAAATGTTAAGTGTTTATGCGGAAACGAATGTCAGGCTCCCTAGCCCATTCTGCGTATACACCCGTGAAAATTCAGTGTAAGGAATATTCATATAAACTAGGGATACTGTTGAGCTGAAGTGGTCAGGCAAGTTCGGTGGGCTATTTAAAAAACCATGGTTCTTTTCATATAAACTTTATTTACATAACATACATACGAAGTAACTTGACATTTAAAGAAAATTAATATCGGTAGCGAAAGATACGGGCGCAGCAGCGTCGGCCTCTCACAGCGAATTTGCAGCGCGACTTAATCGACAATACTACGTATATTACGAAATAATATAATGGTATGTAACAAAAACATATTTTGTCTGAAGTTCCGACAAATTACTAAAATATAAAACAACTGTTTTAAAATAGTAAGGTTTTAGAATAGCAAAATCCAGTATCGAAATCAACGGCCTATTCCTAAATCAATAAAAACAAAATGATATATTAAATATAATTATCTTTCAACATCTCTCTTGTCTAATTTTGCCCAAACGTGGATGCGTTCATTACATAAATTTCACATTAGTGGTAGCTTGAACAAAAAACTTACACAGGATCTAATTTTACAGCATAATTTTGATAAAATATAAAATTCCGTATCGGTTATGTACACGAAGACGACAATACTAGAAAAAATATAATAGGTCGGTTAAACTGTGATTAAAATGACAGTACGAAAGCAGCACAAAGCAGTTCCTTTACTGGCACGGACGGTGACATTAAAACAAAGCCTATATTGGGCAGGGAAGGTATGCCAGTTAAGGATTTAACGAAAGCATGATCTTAAGGAAAAAAATATTCTCAATATTTACTAAGTGTGTTACTGAGAGTGTTTCACATCACCAATAAAATGTTTGCGTGAGATCACTGGAAAGCTGTTTTGTTTGGATTATTTTGGAGGTCATAAACGAATAATCACATGTTACATAAAAACTCTGTTAAAATTTATCATTTGTAATGATAATTCTATGTTACACCGCACAATATATCGTACAAATAGGAAATACGCTTTTTGGCCTTAATGATATCTAAATAATATTTGCCAAATACTAGAAGTTTTCAAATAATTCATCACAAGAAATGTTCATAAAAATATTTACTATATGATTCAATATAAAATTCAGTGTTATACTTTATATGAATAAAGCATAACATTATTAATGCAACAATATTGTTATTTAAAATATAAATAAATAGATTAAAATGGCGTGTGATAAGCCAATAGTATACGATATCATATAGAAATCGTTATTGATATAACCTTCAATACTTTTAGATACATACGTTGTGATAAAATCTTTGATTAGCGCTTTCCTGTATGAATATTTTGCGGTCGTTCTAGGCACAAAGATATATTAAAACCGATTCTTAAAACACTCTGTTAGTAATTCGAAGCAGAGGTGATAAAATGATAGTTACAATAGAGAAACATGATGAAGTACAATGGACCTAGTATATTTTTTCAGTTGTAAGTATATTTGCAGCAGGGCGAGAGCGCTACCTTCCCAGACAAACACCACGGCCTACGTCTAAGCAGATATAATAACGAAGATAAATAAATTTTATACAACTCTAAGTATTGATTATGTATACCAGTAGCTCGTCCAATAGGAAGTGCCATTCGAAGGCGAACAAACGACCAAACTTCCTGCGCATTTTCCGAGCTCAGGGTGGTATTACAATCAATTTTTTAATGATCATTGATTAACACAAAAATAATAAATTGATATTCACAGTAATGGCGTTTTGATGATTCAAAACGTCATTGCTGTGACGACATTTGTCACTAACCCAAGTCTTATTTCATTTCGTGTAACAGAAATATAATAAACTATTTCTCCGCGAACAACGATTAACAAACGTAGTCGTTCTTAACATCATATAAAAGAGACGTTTTCTCACATTTTCTGTTTGTAAAATGCATTTATTTCAAATTTATAGAAATGATAAATTATTATCTACCGCATAGAAAATATTATACAACTTTTACTTTTTCTAGCTTTTGTTACATATGAATAAGAAGTATTTATAGTCAATGCAGTGGTGTTTGACCCTAACGTATAAAAATATAGAAGACATTGTAGGCAGGTGAGTGCAGGTGCGTGTGTCAGTCCTCGCTGCACGAGTCCTCGTTGTCAGCCTCTTTAATGTTGGTGAAGAACGACGTCAGCGCCTTGATCATCACGCCTTTGCCCTCGGGCTCCTTCTCAGACTCTTCCCATGCTATGAAACCTACACAAAACAAATTAATTAACTCCCTTTGCTTTAATCTGCCTCTTGTTGACCTGATGACTAGTTTGGGTTTAGAATGGATAACCAAGTAATTTTAGGAAAAAAAACATGAATTATTCCCAACGTTTAAGGACTTCATGTAATAAATAGATATTTCAGTATTATCAAAAATTGGGACTAATTAACGCATCCAGTAACTCACCTTCAACAGATATTAAGTATTGTTCATGAAGGCACTGGAATATCTCCAAGGTGATTCCTGAAAGAAAACAATATGTTAAATTCAAGCCATTGATATCGATAGCTCTAGCTGCCCGGGTATGAAGACTGCTGCCACTTATATAAGTATGTACAGCTGCTGTGTAAAACTATTTTTACATATTATTCTAAACTACTTATACTAACGGCTATTAAAATGAAATGTGTGGCGGTAGCATCTGTGTATATTTTGCATGTCATAAACAAACAAAAACTATTTCCCGGATAACATGCCTCAATGCAGATCATTAGCGACTAAAGTACTCAGCGTACAATTCAGAGAACATTTATCCAGTTTTTTAGGGTATTGCAGGCTATGTTAAGCCGTCGGCCGATGCTTAGCGCCTAGTTATAGGACTAGGCTAGGACAACGTGATGAACTATGACCAACACACTTTATTCATTTATGTTTCAGCCTTTTTGTTTTACTATATGATCATATTTCTTTGAGTTTATCAATTCGCTTTATTTATTGTAGTGAGGATGTCAAATGGAAACAAACTAAGCACATCATTCAATGCGTTCGCGCAACGTGTCCAATTGCATCCTATCAACCTATCAAAACATCCTTATAAGAATAAATGAGTGTACACACGCGGACCACTTAAGTCTATGTACGTCTTTGTGTTGTTGGTAAGATTTATTTGCGTAGTCCACTATATCTATATTTCAGTCTACTTAACGAGTCAATTTGTTATGTGTTGCAATCGGACATGCTGCAAGAGTGACGTTGAATTACGAGCTTACTATGCGATTGCTTGACATACTACATTACTATGGTGGTGGTTGGTATCCATGTGTGTATGAGTGTCACATACCTTGCGGATGCTCTAGTTGGTGTATTAATTGCTGGATGCCTAGAAGACAGCTGGCCTCTCGGGTCTGTTTGCTCTCTCCAAAGTCGTTAATAAGTCCCCAATACTTGTTCATCCTGTCTTGGTTGAAGCGGGGCACATCTCGCCCCTCAGGCCCAAACAAAGCGTGCTCGCAAATTGCTTGGATAAGTGAACGCATAAACCACTCTTCATTAGAAGCTTTTCCTAATTTATCCTGAAAAGTAGAGCAAGTAGTGGATAATCCAATAATAGCACAGCACTCACTGTGGGCAATAGCATCATAAATTAAGTTTACGATCTTTGCACTGCACCATTTCTATGCTTTAAAGATGGTATGATGCGGTGTGGCCTATTATAACTTGCTTCCTAGAAGGAATATTTACACTAATTTATAAGGTTGACAAATTATTCCAGGCATAGCATAGCATGTGCTTTCTTAGTTTGAAACTTATTGTTAAACATTCAATTAAAATATTTTGTTCCTTAAATTGTTCAGAATAAAATTAAATAGATGTATAAATAATTACCTGCACCCAACCACGTATACATTCACAATTTTCATCTGCATTCATCAATTGCAACAATTTACTTCTAGTCTCGGAAGGACTTAAAAGCTTTTCAACTTCTTCACTAGCTTTAGCACAACCATCTAAGAATTCAAATTTATTGTCTTCTATAAACTTCTTAACCTGTAAATAAGAAAGAGTTTATTTTCTGCAAATTAGGAATAATCAGTTATAGAGACATAAATATAAATTTTATAAATACCTCGTCTTCAGGCATCCATTGTCTTACTCCTAAACTAGACTCTTGCCATTTGGTTTTGACAAAGGATGGACCCATACTTTTCACTAACGGTTTCAATATTGCTTTTAGGAACAAGGAACCATGTCTCTCAGAGACAATACTATTAGACAATTTGAATATTTGTACGAGTGTAATAAACTGTAAAGCACAAGCATAATTATTAATTACATATGTCACACACAAATTATGTGTATAAAGATAATTAATTTAGTTATAACTGTATCTTACCTTCTTTTCAATAAGAGGAGCTATAACAATTTCACCTAGATATTCATACAACATTGGTATGTCTATGTATAAATCCGGTGCATACTCTAGAGTATCACTGATACCATTCAAAAAGTTATCTGGACCAATAGTTCCAGTTATTACTAGATGAGCCATTGCTTTCAATATTATTTCGATGTCCTTTGCCGATCTGAAAAAAACGATTATTAGCTTTGTTTTCTACTATGTTCCAAACCTGAAATAGTTAGTGATGACTTACTTAGCAAAAGCAACTTCCAATATTTCTCTGATGACTCCAGAGTGGTACTGTGGCGGGAAGAGTTGTTTAACATCGGTGGCCATTTCCTGAATGTCTAAGTTGATGAGGCACAGATCGATAGTGGAGTGTACAGACTTCTTCTTGGCTTCGGGCAGTGCTTCCTGTGGCACGTTGGCGGGCGCGGGAGCGGTGGCGGTGGCGGGAGCGGGCGCGGGCGCGGGCGCGGAATCGTTGACGAGAGGGCCGCGGGAACCGGAGCGACTGCCCGCACTGCTACCTGAGCCACCTAAACGTACATTACAGTAATGAAATATTTTGTGTTTTTTTTTTCACATACATAGTATAAGAATAGGGAAATTAAGTAACAACTAATTACAACGAATTACATTTAAAACCATAAAAAAGACAAAAATGTTAAAGCTCAGTCTTAAGACTAAAATTTTTAGCTCTAATTACATAAGCTTCCTATTATTATTAAGTAAAAGTACGACAATGTTTCAGCAAGGTTACCTTTAAAGGTATGTATATATAATATTATAACTTAATTATTTTACTAAGTCTCCTTTAAGGATTAAATATTTTATTTAAATAGTCCTACATTTACAGTTTCCCCTAAACAAACAATTCTCGAAAAAAAGTAAGTACGCAACACGTGCAATCGTGAGTCAACTGAATTCCGCTCTTTTCGAAATAATCTAGGCTATAAAATTCAGTTCCATCCTGTTAAAACAGCTTGCGCGACACTAATCTCATATTAGGTCCACATTGTAGAGCTGAGATTTAAGTCGTTCTAGATCTGAGACTGGCATCTAGTGCAATGCGCGGATCGATCTGGCACGTGAGCGCTCGCCGTAACAGCCTTAGGTATTGTGCAATCCAACGGCTAGACGGATGACAATTATTCTATGCGTTTTACTCACGGGTACAAAGGCGCGCATTCGAGATCAAACGAACTGCATATCATGAATTCATGTTTTCAATTGCTCGTTTTATTCAATCGTAACATGCCGTCTTTATCCTATTTATATTTCAATTTCCGTTTTACACCTGTCTTCAGTGTTGTTGAAATATATATGACAGAGATTGTAGTAGGGTGCATTGCTAAGTAAGAATTATATGGACCGAAGTCTTCACATGTTTACTCTTAATTTTCTATGCAAAATATATACAACCCAGTATTTTCTGGCACTTTAGCAGAATAAATGTTTTTATTTCATATGCTTATTTATTGTAATAGCTTTATAAATTATTCAAAACCATACCTCTTGAATTAAATGTCGGGCGCTCCATGGAAGCTCCTTTAGAATGAAAACCTTGAGAAGAATCTTTGTTACCTGAAAACAATGATATGTTTAACACTTGCAACAGGCTGGTTCTGTAAACTTTCAACTGTAACTAAATTTAAAGACGACAAAAAATACTTATAGTAAAAATAATTACCTCTCAAAGTGGTAGGATCTGTCTGTATGTTTTCAGCCAGCATACTGTACATATTGGTAGTCGTTGTGGCGAGACCCATGAGCGAGTTGTTTGTAAGCTGTGCAGTGTTCTTTGTACTGGAGCCATGATTCCACATACTGGATTGGGGGGCTAGCTTGATATTAGTGATATTCTGAAAAGTATGATTATGTTAAACATGTATTGATTGTGTGTGCCAAATGATGTGTATGTAAGGGTAGTTACTTTGTTAGCAGCAGCTTTGAGTTTGGAAGTGTCGACGGAGTAGTTGTTGGTGCGCGAGGTCTTCCAGTTGTTGGCGTTGTCCATGAAGGAGTTGGAGCCGCGGCTGCCGCGGTCGTTGCGCTTGCCGCGGCCGCCGTCGTCGCGCCCGCGGAACCCGCCCATCGGGTTCGCGTTCATCAGCTACAATTACACACACATTATTTACTCGTCGTGGACAATGGACAAATCATTCTAACAGGGTCAGGCCGAGCCCCCCCGCGGAGACATATATGGGCTGTGAGGATTATTCAAAGGCATCACATTCAAAATATCAGCAATTATTTATACAATAAAAAAACAGACAGCCATGCTTGTTTTAGAACAATAGTATCCTGATTTTTGTATAACTATCTAGTAAAAGTGAGGATAAACAAGAATCAAATCAAATGTCGTCTGGAAAATTATCGTCCGTCGTTAAACAACAGATAAATTAAATAGGTTTTCTATTACTATATTTTTCTTTAAGGATAATGTCACTTTAGTTTATAAGGTCAGCTTCGGTTTAATTGAAAATGCATCTGTTATAATGGATACCTAAGCTTACTTTTTATTCGTGCCACACGGTTGGCGATGTTTAATAAATTCCATACTGTCGTAACTTGTGCGTATGTGGCTGACACTAAATGAACAAGTACGATGTACTAACTCACCTCAATATGACGTTGCTGTTGCTCAGCTTCTTTCTGAATTTGATCCATCATCTTTGGTTGAGAGTCAATAACACTCTTCACAACCCACCGTCTTCTTCGTAGAGAAATAACATCTTGTATCATGAACCTACAGAGGTATACAATTATATGAGATGATAATTTAGTTTCTTTTAATTAAATGTTAAATTTGTGAACAAAACTAACCTGACACGACTGCTAATTTTGTTTGACTTCTTATCAACAATATCTTGCATTTTCTTGAACACCCCATCTAATTCGTTCTTTGCCTCGCCTTCAACTTGTTCACCAATAGTAGTCAACAACTTGCAAAGACATTCTAGTTTCTCTTCTTCCAATTTTTCAACCAAATGTTTCATACAGAATACCATAATTTTGGAAGTCAACATTTTCAGTTTATATAATTCTCCTAAAAAATAATAAATAAGTTTAGTGATCTGAACAGGTGGGTCAATTTTATTTCAATTTCAATCGCAAGAAAATATAACTCTAAATGAAAATTTTGAATGATTTTAAATGTGAATTTAAAAGAAAAAGATTTTTGGTTAGTTCGTCCAAATAGTATTTTTATGTTCCGTGCAATTTGCATTTTGTAGTTGTTGTTGTGATTTATGTCACAAGTGCAAGCAACTATACAGAGAACCTGCTGCAGTATAGTCACTAATAATAATTTGTCTGTCAATTCATGCGCTCTATAATTATTAGAAGTATTGTATGCACCCTATAACGAAATTAAAGAGTAATTATTGCAATCGCTTATTTAAGATTGCCAAATTTAGGCTATTTATTATACTAATAGAATTTCTTCAGTTACAAATATCGGAGGGGAAATCTCTCAATAGTTTTAGTTTAAATAACATACGCCAATACAATTTATGAATTCGCAAAGCTTTCGATTTTTAATTGAAAATAAAACATTTCTACGCAATGCATTAAATAACATTCTACAAGCAACAAATTATAAGGAACATAAAAAATCTACTGGCATAAATTTCTTGTGTGCTGCATTAGCAATTTTTATCAATACATAATATGCTGCAGAAACAATTTATTCATTTTGTCAACATTGTTAAAAATGTAAAATCAATGCAAATGGAAATAAAATATAGTATGTTTCATGACTTACCTATGAATCTAACATTACCAACAGATCTCATTCGGACCTTTCTATTTTCTTCTTGTAATTGCAACTGTAACTCTTTTCTGGTTGTCTAAAAATAAAGTATGAAATGAATATATATGCATATAGAATGTAAATGTATTTGAATGAAACAAACAGAAATTAACTTACTGCATCTGTGCATTCATTTAAGTCTTTTTCTAGTTTAAGGATGGATTCGTCTACTTTTTCAGCAACAAATTGCTTTTGACATCTGCTAACAATAAGTGCCCTGAAGTTCACATACTGATCAGGTGAAGTGGCATTATCTGCTGGCACCTGTAATTTATAATTTTATTTAGTAACATGAAAACTTAAAACAGCAAAAAGTATAATTATCTGATCAAATACTGTCCCTTACCTTCAGTTTATACAACTTGCTACACATGGAAGCATAGGTTTCAGAGAAGTTAGGCTCATCAATAGCTTTTTCAAAAACTAGATCTATAACATGTTCAAGGCGTGTTTGATTATTTATTTCTAGTTGTTTCACTTTTTCCATGAGAGTATCGAATTTTTGAGGAGTGAGTTTGTTCAGAATACCACGGAACTTCTTATATAATTCCTGAAATCGTAAAAAAGGTAATAATGAATAATTCTAACAAATATGTTACATTCAAAAACATACATTTATGCATGCAATGTATTAAGTTCATACTTCATTTTTACATTCTTCTTCTGACATTGCTTCTGCTTTTAATCGCTTAGGTTTCCAAGCATTAGCAGTCTCATTAAGTTTTACATCTCCACATAGCGATAAGGATACATGAATCACTGGTTTGTGACCACCGCCTTGGTTTGTAGTCAGCTTGACACTTCCCTTGCCTGAAAAATACATTATTTATAATGATCTATACAGAAAGTAACTGATAATAATAATTTCACAAAGCCTAGTTCAGTGAAAGGTAAAATGTAAATACCTATACTATTTAACTTCACTTACCACTAGGAGTCATGTTCCTTCCATCTTTTTTCGGGTCTCTGGGTGTATTTCTGGACATACCAGAAGGCTTGGCAAAAGATGGGAACAAAGCATCATTGATAGGTCTCATAATGGGTGCAAAGGCAGTTGGTTCCTGCTGCAGAAAAGTATTTTTAATAGATTTTGATAGCTTTAATAAATCAAACCGAAATATAATAAAAAAACAGAATACCAACCCGCACTACTTTACAAGTCTCAAGAATAGGAATGTCAGGCTTAACTTTACATAATGGGTTACAATCTTTGATTTGTTTCAGCAACGTAAGATCATAGCATTTCTTCCCAGACCTATTTTGTGGTGTCCATTGCTCTGCAAACAATTATGAATTGTTCATGGATAGGTTCAATATGTTTTACTTTTTTAACAATTTATACATTTTCAAATATAACTAAACCTACCATCATTATACTTGTATTTAGATACAAGAGAATTCATAGTACTGACTGCTTCTAACTTTTCAGTTTCTTCCTCTTTTTCGACCTCATTATCATTAGTTATATCAGTCTCTTTTTTGCCATTTTCACATGTATCTTCTTCTTCCTTCACTGGCTCACTATTTGTTTTTGCTGCTTTCTTGTTAGCATTTTTAGAATTTTTGGATGATTTCTCATTTTTATTTATATCTTGCTTATTTTCAGACTTGTTGGTGGTGTTTTCCACAGCATTCCCATTGGCACTATCCGGATCTAAGACATTAATGTAATACACTGTACTGTTCTTTATTGAAGGTACACACATTATTTCACCATCTTTTCCCCATGCAACTTCCAAAAGTGGCTGAGGAATTTCTAAAAGCTCTGGCTATCCCTTCATGGGATTTATAGCGGTGAGTATATGTATGTATGTACACATTAAAACCCTTCTTTTAAATTTAAGTCCAGTCACATGCGGCTTTGCTATGGTTTATACAATCTCTACATCAATGAATTAGATCATACATAAAATAAGTAGGTTTACAAACCAGTTATTGAGAAATCAAATAAAATTCCTCTTCACAGAATAACAATCCAAAAATCGAAGTTACATATGAAATTACTTGAACAAGGTAACTGTTATGAACAGTTAAAATATCTTTAATGTTCAATTTTAATAATATCTACTAATAAAATACTAAACAAGCTCAACAGTTACTCTCATTAACCTTAACTCCTTTTATTTCAATGTTATCACTTACCTGTGTTTTTAATATTCAAATTAACGTCTTTCATCTTGGGGTCAGTTTGATTTACTCGAATGCAACTAGCTATACTTTGGGTTAGTTTTTCTTGAGCAGATGTTGCTTCTATAGATTCTAACTCTTCTTCAATTATAGTTTCTGGTTCTTCTGCAATCTTCTCGATGCTTGCCGACAACCGTTCTGTTGCCGTGGGCAGAGCTTTTAACTGAACAACCGATACTGTTTCCACTGAATCCCTTTTTTCTTCTTCCATACAACTTTCGCTTGAAGTTGGTGACGTTTGATTTGATATTGGTTGCTTATTCAATGACTCAGTAGAAGTTATTGGACTAATTTGACTAGTTTGAACTATGACAACTTCAGGTATGCTGTCAAGCTGATCAACAGTAGTGGCTGTAACAATACAAAATAGTTTAGTTTGCTTAATTATATACAGTAATTAGTTAATGAGTTTTAATCCTATTTATGGAGTGTTCATTTATTAATGAAGTAAAAAATAACTATAATCTAGCATTAATTTACAAACATTCCAATTTATCATTTAAACCTCTAGCTGGAATAGGTACTAGATGTCTCAACAAAAAGAGGATACTTTTTGAAATACATAGGCTTTTTGAGGTAATAGGTTTAAAGCCACTTTGCATCAGGAACTCGGCAAAATAAAAAGTACCACATGGAAAAAAATTTGGTAATAGCAACATAAAAGAATATATAAGGTAGTATATGTTGTGACTTTTGTCTAATAATAAATGTAATTTGATCTTTTGAATGAATATGATAAAACCAGGTATTGTGGGTATATTCATTAGGCAGTGAGTTCATTTGGATTAATATCTGTTCTGTTCAACATGCCTGATATTATGATATTTTAGAAAACTTTAGCAAGAGTATCTGAATTAGAGCTATAATCCACAGTTGGTTTTTAAATAATGCATTGTGAAAATGAAATTTAGTAAGCCATATAACATACAAAACAACATGCACAAAAATAACTACCTTTAAAAGATACCATGGTATGATACAACTCAAAGTTAATATATGCGACAAATGACTAGACTGTAATGGAGTTGAAATTAAGTAGCTTGAAAGTGTGCAATTTATTGTTTTATTTATAGATAAGACACTTATCACAGTATTACAGACAGTTGTGATTGTAGGTCATCTTAGGTAAGACAACTCAATGTTTAAGTCTAGAAAGGATAATTAAGATACTGGAAAGTTCAATTTTAATGCACACTTCATGAATATGTCTATTTGATAAGCAACTAATGAGAATGGAATTTTCTAGCTCAATCGAACCATTTGCATTTTACTGTGCGGTGAGATACCTTTAACCTTATGATATCACAGATAACTAGTCAAGGACATAATGATATGCAACTAATTACTCTTTAAAAGTAGCTTTAACAAAGCATTCATATATAATAAATTGCAATTTAATTAATTCAGTGAAGGGGTTAGTCATGTCATGCAATCGAAAGATATCGCAGGCAAAAGGGCATATGTGAAGTAAGCATATGATTACGTGGTCAGTGTACCGCAGTAGATAATTCCATCAAAGGACGGAAAGTATCATGTTAAAAGAAGTATCTTAATGTCAGCAATTCTATAAAAGAAGCAAGTTCTTAATCTAAAAATAGAAACTTGAAATATTTCCACGTGGGAGTATGTAGCTGCACCGTACCTGATTTAATCCGACTTGAGTGTCTCTCTTAATGTTTAACCGATTATCACAATATCTAAAAAATATCTTGATTTGCACTTACAATTCTATGACTAAATATCAGAACAATTTTACGAAACACAAAAGAAAGTCCAATGAAAGGTCACACAACGATCTACGTCCCGATTTTTAACTTTGTCGGTTAAGTAATTATTGAACACAATGCTTAATTTAAATCTTAGATGATATACGCGATTTAGATACTTAATTTAACGAAACTATTATGTACAAATAAAATGATAAAAAAGTTTCTTCAAACAGCATGTAACCATGCTTCTGAATTGAATAAATCGCCATATTGAATTTTCGTTCCATACCTTTTCGTACTTGGTCAGCTCAGTGTTGCCATACTAATAAAATATAGTTTGGGAGTTCATTCAAACGGTAGGTACTGTGTCTTTTTCAATATCAAGTTTCTTTTACAATCATACTTGTTAAAGCTTACAAAAGAATTACTTTTAATATAATGGTTAAAAAAGCTATACTTTTAAATTACGTGTATATAGTACCAGGGAAATTAAGAAGTAAGGCTGCTAATTATTTTGGAACTGCGGCTTATGAAAATGAGAATTTTCGACAAGCAAGAGTTCTGCTTTCTTGACGAAAGTCATATTTTAGTCATATTCGCCGTAGAGACAGCTTATGGGGTCTAGATGCGAGTAGTTTTTTTTTAAAGAAATATCATCGTGCTTTATTGCTATTAGCGGGAACTCTAGCGCTGCCACATATTTTTCGCAAAGATAACCTTTGTTATAGATAGGGCAATGAAGGGCTTATTCCGTTTATCCACCCTAAAACAGCCACCCTAAGGTGGATATTTGGAAACGCTTGTCCATCTATCCACCCTGAACGGGGTGGATATCCGGAATGCATATAATATGGTTCTTCCGATTTTCTACCCTGCCTACGTACAGTCATTTACAGAAAAAAGACCCTAAG
Organism: Bedellia somnulentella; assembly: GCA_963576735.1. Classification (NCBI taxonomy): domain Eukaryota; kingdom Metazoa; phylum Arthropoda; class Insecta; order Lepidoptera; family Bedelliidae; genus Bedellia; species Bedellia somnulentella. The sequence continues at coordinate 18,000,557 of OY755170.1, forward strand.
TTTTAATTTGTCACTTTTTTGTTAGGAGTTTCTTTCTTGTTATGGTTTCCTTTGTCACATCGGTTATTTTAAATGGTTTTCACACAAATACTACATACCAACCCTATAGGTAACATACATACATACATTTACTCACGGCTATAAATCCCTTAACGGGGTAGCCAGAGCTTTGGAATTAAAAATTCCTTAGCCACTTTTGGAAGTTGATTGGGGAAAAGATGGTAATAATAAATGTTTTTGGTGAAGGGTCCTCAACTGGGTTGTGTTGTACTAAGCCGACACTACACGGCAATAGGTAACAATGAATATTAAATTAAAACTTCCCACTAAGATATTTTTATTCAAACTGTAAGTAAGAAAGTAGGTATGTTTATCTTAAGTATTTTAATGTTCACGATGTTTCTTGGACCCATTTTGTGTTGTGTATGTTTCTGTAAATTACTGTACTTGGGGTAAAAAATCGGAAGAATCATTTAATTATGAATTACGATTATCCACCCCGTTCAGGGTGGCTAGAAGGGCATGCGTTTAAGAATATCCGACTTAGGGAGGCTGTTTTAGGGTGGATAAACGGAATAAGCCCAATGAAGTCTCTTGGCACCCTCCTCTTAACGCCACTGATTTTGTTCTTTTTTAATATTATTATTATCTAGGTTTTGTACATCTTATATAAGTTAATTGCATAATATAATAATCACCAAAATTTCATTAGTGAGGTCTTGGTGTATATTTGGAGAAAGTTGTTGCCACCTCTTTTATCGATAAGTAAGGTTTGTAATTTTTTTTATCGCTCAGAACTCTTAGATAAAGTTTTAAATGCATGTTCTTTTACTGTGGTCACCTTACGCACTAATAGATACAAATTATTTTTAGTAATCGTTTTTCTCAAGGACAATACCTCACAATAGAATTTTTCCAAAGCTTGGAGAAAAACTTAAACATCTAGCAACACTGCATTTTCATGATGACATTCATCGTTTCCGCTGTTTGACATTCTACAGATAAGTTGGGGGCTATATGGCAATAAATCAACAAATTAGCATTAGTAGCATAAGTTGTATGAGAGCGAGACAGAGTCACGTGAGAAGTGAGATACTGGAATACATGTAGGTAAATATTATTTTATTTCACCTAACACCATCTTCACAAATCAGTCCGATAGATAACCACCAATTCTGAACATAGCCCCGCCTGCATGCTCAAAGCCAGCGACATTTATCACTGTCACCGGACCTGTGCTTTATCAAGACGTATAGGTACAACTTGAGGAAGTCCTATCCATACTGCGTCGCCTGGTACGTGGCTGCTAATCCAGAACCTTCGAGCCTAAACGGTCGTCGGTTCTGCGATTTTCTACGAGCTATCCATTGAAGTTTTCGTTTTTATCGAATTTTTAGTATGTCATTGAGAAGAGTCCGGACTAGAGCGATTTTGGCAATAACTCGGTGGTTAAGGTGCCGTTGGTTCAGCGAAAAATATCATCTCAGGGGGTGCGGCCCCCGCGGGCGCGGGGAAACGCCTGCGCGCCGATCGAGCGGCCGTCTCACCGAGACGCGACGCCGCGTGCGCGCGTTTTAAAAACATACAGTAGGGTAAGCAATACAGTTATTGTCAACTCGACAGTTTTAGCCACTCGCAAATATTTTCTATGGTATGGGTTCGGACATTTGTTTATGATTATTTACATTTTCTTTCTAAAATATTTACGAGTGGTTATAACAGTCAGGGTGACGAAAACTGTATCGCTTACCCTAGGTTATCAATTTCAAAAATAGTTTCTACCATGGCCGTTTACAATATAAAATGTAATGATACGATAGATTTGTCTACCCCTGTCAGTTAATACAAAATTATTACAGTGATAATTTTTATAACTTTTGCCGTGTCGTGTCGGCTTAGAATAACACTACCCCATTTCTACCCGTGATCGTAAGAGGCGACTAAGGGTATAGGGGCTTTTTAAGTGATTTTTGGGTGATGTGGTTGGAGAACCGTCACCGAAATCATATATTATTACCATCTTTTCCCAAATCAACTTCCAAAAGTGGCTGAGGAATTTCTCATTCCAAAGCTCTGGCTATCCCGTTAAGGGATTTATAGCCGTGAGTATATGTATGTATATAATTTTCAGTTTACACCTATTAGTAACTATTTAATATTATTAATTGAAATAAGAAGTTACTTTAACGGTTTTGTTCTTTTTCCCATTCCTAATAAATTAAACAATATAATATAAAAATGAGTGCAATCTATGAATTGAATGAATTCTTTTATATTTGCTAATGCTAACCGTACGCTCGGTCACTCTCACGCCTACATTGACGCGCATCGTATACAGATAGGTCACTCGCACACTAACGGCGCCGCACGCGCGTAAATTGTAAGATCGGTAACACAAGGCGCGCGCGACATAGGTCCATCCCCTAAAGCAGCTCGCCGAGCACTAAGCGGGCGGCGGGCGGCGCTCTGGCACGAGTAGGACTGCGAATATCGATGTTTTTAAAATATTTGTTTTATTGAGTTTATTAAAAAAGAAAACTAATCGCCAATTATTATTAGAAATACAAATGCTCAAATTATGATGCAAGTTATATGTAAGTAGGTAAAATAAATAAAATAAAAAACCATTTTAAAGAGTGTAATTAGAGGTATGTTGGCGATTTTTTTCTATCGAGCGAAAATTTATTAATCATGTTTCGAATCGCCAATTTCACAGCAGAAAAGCCTCAAGATTTTGATGTATTTTTTTCAAAACCATATTGTTATAAACATTCGCATTATAATGTTTCAAAAACTCTGTTCGCTGCACTAACGGCACCTTAATAGATGACTACCTTTTGGGTCCGGAGGACGGGTGGGTACATTAATGTGTTATATTATAATACACTTTATTGAACACCAAAACATACATACATACATACATATTCTCACGCCGTTAGTTCCCATTGGGGTAGGCAGAGACTATCGATCGCCACTTTGTACGATCCTGGCAAACCTCTCTGGCTTCGTTTACATCCATCAATCTTTTCATACATGCTCTTTCATTTTCATACTGCGGACACCTGCCTTTTTGAGCACCTTTTCTATTTGATCCAAATGTGTCCTCCGAGGTCGTCCTCTACTAACATTACCTTCCACATTGGCTCTATATATCTCTTTCACCAATTTACTGTCATCCATCCTCTCTATGTGCCCAAACCATCTCAACATTCCTTTTTCTATCTTTCTGACAATATCATCTTTTACACCACACCTTTCACGAATCACATCATTCCTCACACGATCACATAACCTTACATTACAAACTTTTCTGAGGGATCTCATTTCTACTGCATTCACTCTACTTTCATGCTTCTTCTGCCACACCCAACATTCACTGCCATACATATGCGTAGGAACGAGGACGGCATCATGCACAGCCATTCGGGCCTTTTCAGACACCGACTGACTAGACATTAGGCTATCCAGTGCTCCATTTACCGCATTACCTTTTTTCACTCTTCTCTCGATATCTTCATCACACTTTCCATCCCTAGTAAACATAGTTCCCAAATATACAAACTCTTTCACTTGTTCCACTTTCTTACCATTAACCTCAATCACGCATTCGGTCATATTCTCTATGTATCTCTATATAAACCATAGTTTTTGTTTTATCCACATTCACCCTCATTCCCTTTTTTCAAAAGACGCACATGCAATATTCATCATCTCTTGCAACTCTTCTGCCGACGATGCAAGTAGCACTTGATCGTCAGCATACAAGAGGCATTTAATGATGAATCCACTCATTCTTAGTCCATAATCACTTTCACGCAACTCTGTCAAACAGTCATCCATGAACAAATTGAAGAGCCACGTAGAAGCTACACATCCCTGTCGGACACCCCTGCACCTTACACATGCACTAGAATCCTCATAGAGTGATACTAATGCACGTATAAGTTGACTCCCCAAATCGAACTTGGATAACATCTCCCATAAACACTTTCTTATCACCCTATCATACACCTTCTCTAAATCAATGAAGGAGCAATACACCTTTTGGTTGATGTATTGCTCCTTTTCGGTGATGCTCCTTAGAGAGAAGATTTGATCCATACATCCCATTCCTTTCCTAAATCCCGCTAGCACACCCCATATTTTCTCATCAGTTTCATTCATCACTCTTTCAATCAGTACCTTACCATACAATTTACCAACAATGCTGAGTAAGCTGATGCCGCGGTAGTTTTTAGCCTCTTGGTGTGACCCCTTTCCTTTCTATAGAGGCACAATCACCGCCTTGCACCAGTCTCGTGGAACTTTGCCACTCGACCAGCATTTTTAAAAAAGGAAGTACAACCAAGAAGTTACCAACCCTTTACCAGCCCTCAGCATTTCGATAGTAATCCTATCATACCCTGCCGCCTTCCCTACTTTCATACTTTTCATTGTTTTCATTCATGCAGAAGCAGTAGTGCATTAACCGTTACTTAACAGATTATTTATGTTAAAATAAATAATAAAAGAAATGCTGAATGCAGAATCCGATGCCGAAGTTGTTACTCAATAGTTAGAATATAACATAACATAAACGTTCACGCCGAATATCCCCGAAGGGGTTGGCAGAGGTACTAATACTTCTGAACACCACGTGACTTTGTCACCTGGTGTTCAGAGTACCCACGTTTTGCATGGACAGTGTACTCACGTGATAGGGGGCAGGCCTATCGCCGTTTTTGTACGAATACACTGTCACATGACTAAGTACAACTCAGCCATGTGGGTTTCCTCACGATGTTTTCCCTCACCGTTAACAACCATGATAAATTAACCACACATATGTCTTTAGAAAAGACAAATTGTTAGAATATGTAATATCTTAGTAGACACATAGTTAGATTATGTAATATCTTAGTAGACACATAGTTAGAATATGTAATATCTTATAACACAAATCTGAAGAAGAAAACTTCCCTATTTGCGGAGAGGGTGGCGAACAATACCATTGACGTTTAAAACGTTCTAATCATCCTATTCAACATATTTAATCTTAATTCACTGAATAAAATAAAATATCTATCTGTTTGATTTTATTAGATATAGGGGAAGGCTTCATTTTATTAATTAAGAAAACTCTAACTTTCAATACAGCTTGAGATTGAGAAAACTAGTTTGTAAACTAACACTTAACATTACACATAGGGCTATCCCTCACCTCATGATTTTATTTACGATTTTAGATTGTTTAATTTTTTCACAAATATATTTATTAAGTTTCATTTGACATGAGTACTATAAAAGTTAAATTATATGTTATGTGCCATATGCACATGCACAATTAGGCAAATGACGGAAGTAAAAGGGTTTCTTTTTATATTTATAACTATAATCACCATATAAGAAACACTAAAAACGTCAACATATTATCACTATATAGGTAATTATATTTAGAAGTAATACCACTCAAGACCCAAACGTTCACGTGGGCGCATTTAAATCAAATAGCATGTATATGTAATATAATGTACTCATAAAGATAGGCCACCGTAGTGTAAATTATTAAAGAGCATTTATGAAAAACTTTCCGAATGTAACAAAAGCTATGGAGGTTTGCCAGGATCCTACAATTATACGTAGCAATGTATAGCCCTGCCTACTCCAATGGAAACTAATGGCGTGATTATAATTGTGAGCGGCTCAGGCCTACTGAACACTCAGTTTAACAAAACTGACACGAGAATTTCAAATATATGATTATTGGAGTGAGTAAAATAAGTTTTTAATTAATTCAGATGTTTGTGTCTCGTGTTAAATACCGCATTAAATGTCAATTTCAAACGCATAATTACTTCGCAAATCAGTTGTTAACTAGATATAGTTATTTATTTATTAACATCACGAATACCAATGAGCCACGATCGAACAAAATAGCGATATATAGTATCAAACTAATAATATTTTTAAACTTCGAAATAAAATGTCCTCATCGTTGTTTTGAAAAAAAGAGAAGTAGTATGAAAAGTAACAACTTACATTTGCAATATTTCAGTTTCCTCATTGTCCTCTTCATCTGTCTACCCATTTATGACTGATAGTGTGAGTATACGTATGCACGGTTAGTGTCTTAATGAATCGTTTCACTTGTTGTTGAACATATTTATTGCAATTAACTGATTTTAATGTTGCATTCGTATTTTTGCTGAGACAAAGAAGTCGTAAAAACAAACTGAATAATGCTGACATGAAAGTAATAATAAGTTTACTTTTGTGCAGTTTTAGAATGCTGATTTTAAATTTGATTGTAATGTGATCTTTACAAATATGTGTTAATAATTTTCGAGCTACTTATTGATGATGCTGCTAATCGAAGCTTAACACCTGCAACTCCTGGCGGGTAAAAGCTGCACTTTAGCATGCAGCGTAACTGGGAAGGGGCAGGGATATTTCGAACTTCTTGTCTGCACGAATAAGATAAAAACCAAAACATGGATCTAACTAAGACTAGAACCTGATTTGATGAAAAGATCAAAGTAGGCTTTGGCATGTCAATGGGAACACCACCGCTGTGTATGCAGAAGGGGTTAATTATTAGGGGGAATTATTTTATTGTGTAGTGTAGTGATTCATCTGTGTAGTTAATTTATGTATATATTACCAGATCGCTGAGTTATGATTAGTTATGTGAGTGTATTTGTATAAAATTAATCCTTTTAACCTAGATGACTGTACAAGCAAACCGTGGTTACTTTGAAATACACAACCAGGTGAACAAAAAGTGCAAAGAAATGATGACTAAGAGTATAAGTGCTCTTGGTCGGCATGAACGTTTGAGATAGAGAAGTAGACATAGTAAGGTTTTTCCACGCGTTTCATTTATAATTTGGCAGTGACTTTGGGCGATGCGGTTGGAGATCCACCACCAACAACCTTTATTTCACCATCTTTTCCCCACGCATTTTCAAAAAGTGGCTGAGGAATTTCTAATTCCTTGGCTCTGGCTACCCCCTCAAGGGATTTATAGCCGTGAGTATATGTATGTATGTATTTTGAACAAAAAAAGGACCACCTTCAGCCATTTGACGGAAACCCAATTTTTCGTACCAAATTCTATAAACAACAGTCTCATCCAAGTATGTATTTTGATATTTTGAAATATGTTCAATCACGCACAAAACCCCGATAATAATTAAATGGGAGCATATTCAATGAAACGAAAAAAATACTTTAGAAATCCATTGCCTAATAACGGAGTAATCGCGTAATATATATATATATATATGTTACAGCCAGAGTAATGAATCTAGATATTATATATGTCGTAAGATGATTTGATGTTTAGGTTTTTTGCAAAAAACCTAGGAATTTTGCAAAAACCCGGATAATTAGACAACGGTTATAATATTTGTCAAACTTACTAGATTTTTTGTAAAAAAAACTAGTCGATTTAGTTAGATTGTACTTCTTTAATGCTGATTGGCTGCTTTCTGCTTGCTCGCCTACTCTTATTCTGATTGGTTCGCCATTGTGGTATTGAGATATTATAGCTAGAGTTATAAAGGGTGAGAAATGACAATACTTATTTGATACTGGGATCTTTTTTTTCTTTTGTTGGAGTAAAATTACAATCACGTTCAATTACGGACATATTATACACAGATCAAGTTACAATTCGGTATGCAAAGTTTTACAAAAGTGATGCTGATTACAAAACCATTTCGAGATATTATGTTTTTAAAACATATTTTCTTGAAATTAAATCAAACAAAGCTAAGATGACCGTTATTTTAACAAAATACTGTAACAGTATTTGACCTTCAGCGTTGTTTCAAAGACAATCGTTTTTGCAGTTTATTAATAAAATATCGAAAATCATAGGTTTGTTTAGTATAATACCAAAAAAAACTTTGCATACCGAATTGTATTATGGGATACTAACTCAAATAATGCCCAGATAAAGAGGTTAATTTATTACTTTGTCTATTGATTTTGGCTTTTATACATAATGACCAGTCATTATGTATAATATCTATTTAATCACTATAGTATATTTAATTAATGTTTATTATTTTTCAGAGACAAACTTATTTCACTTGTTTTCGAAATATAATAAGATCCCCATCATAGCAGTGTATATAAAGAATATAAAAATCCATAGGTGCCGTTTCAAATTCGGCCGCAACTACCTCGCAGCCAGGTGTAAGTAGGTTATATTTTGGTGTTTTTTACGTTCATAAGTTACACGCATATTTCTTATATGAAATTAAAGCTATTTTTTTTCCTAATATGATAATACATAGCTGCCTGTTAAAAACGCGATATATCGAAATATATTTCACATACTGAACTATTGTTTCTATTTATATTTTATGACTTATATAGAACTATATTTATAGTTTTTAAATACTTACTTACTTACCTATACTCACGCACATTATTCCCATTGGTGTAGGCGGAGACTATCGATCGCCACATATACACTGCTATGATGGGGATGTTATTATATTTCCAAAACAAGTGAACGAAATTTGTATCCGAAAAATTATAAACATTAATTAAATTAAAATTACTTGCGGCCACTTTTGCCTGGCTGCGTCTTGTCAGTGTATTCTCCTATTCATAAACTTATGTTATAATGTGTGTTTGACTTTATACGTTATGAGCGTAGAGATTTAACAGCGGGATCCTATATTACAATGACTGTAACATATACATAAAAAACATACAATCGAATTGAGTACCTCCTTTTTTCAAGTCGGTTGAAGATTAAGGAATCATCATCATCATCATACAATTATAACTATAGTAATATAATTATAGTTGAGAAATTAAAGTAGGTTAATGTAGCAGCAACTAACGTTAAACTAAGATAGATCAGAAGAAAGGGTAACGACGCCGCTGGTGCAAAAGGAACACGGATGGAAACCTATTATTAATAGGTGTTAACAGAAAAAAAATATAGTGAGAAAACTCAAATGGCTGAATTAAAGTAACTGATAATGTGACTCTGTATATTTGCATATATAGCTATGCTATACAAAGCACATAGTTGTGAGAGGATGCTCTTTATTATTTTTATCATAAACATTACTTTACCAATTTTTATCACCATCTCAGCCTATAGACGTTTACTGACGGACATAAGCCATCTCTAAAGATCTCGACAATGGTTATTACCCTCATTCCGCGACCTGCAAAAAGTCATCGTCCCACCTTGTGAGTCACCTTTAACTGCGACGTCCGGTACGTGGCTGTCAATTCACATAATTCAAGCTCAACGACATGTATGTGCCCGCAGAACAATAAAACTAACAATTGAAATGGAATCCTATAGTGAAACGTCCAATAGGCGCAACAACAGCTGGGCAGCGTGGTATAAAATTGAAACCTGCAACAAAAGGACAAGAAGCAAAATAATAAAGGTACTCACCGAGAGGAGTGAGAGGACCATTACCCATTGCGAATTTCATGGTAATCTTGTCCTTGTCTTCTCTATGTTTGTCCTTCTCCTCGGAGCGAGCTCTCTCCCGCTGCTCCCGCGGCCGCATGTTCTGCCAACTAACGGCTCCACTCGTCTCGCTCTTTCCCGAAACCTCTACTTGAGCCTCAATTTGATTCTTCTTCGCTTTCGTTTGCTTATTACTCGACATATTTCTAGTGGCATCTACTACTATTGGTGCAACTGGTTCAATCTTTTGCGTTTGTTTAACTACTATTGGAAGTTTAGGCACTATAACAGGACAGTCAGAAATCGCCGACACGACCGGCGTCTCGCTCGGCTCGGCGGCAACTTCGCTTCCCAGAGTTACATTTTCATTAACAATTAATATATCAGACTTGCATACTAAATTATTGTTATTGCTACTTATTGCATTTGGTAGTGATTGTTTACTAGAAGACACTGCTATATTGGAGTTATCTGGATTCTTTGCATTAAAGTTAAGTTTTGGGCTGTCAGTCGGCTGGTTAGCCACCTCGTTTACCATTCTGGTAAACTCTTCAGCGATGCTATTATTCGTAGGTTCCTAGTTGACAAAACATTTGCATATTTAATAAAAGTTGCAACTGATTGGCAGATTTCAAAACTACTTAGAATCGTTTTAACTACATCTTAAATTATTATGCATTTAACAGTGATAAATGTAAGATCGTTATATTCTGCGGGATGTAAAAGTTTTGCCCGTCAAGTTATTTGTCTGATTAAACAGATAATAAAAAAAAATAGTCAGGAGAAAATAAATGGTTGTTTAAAATATAGGTTTACTGCCACCCTTTCAACATTTCCAAGTTATGAGCAAAATAGCGAAAATCACTACACTTACCGGCTGCGGCGTTTGTCTCTCACTAGAATCACTGCTAACATATTGACTGCTATCGTTGGAAAACTCTGATAGGATGTCTTGTTCTGAAATACGTGTGCGGTTTTAGAATACATTCTCTTTGAATTGTATAGAAAGGATATTGATTGCTCAATATAAAATGAATACTCACGTGTTACAGGGTCTATGATTTGCAAACGACGACTATGTTTTGGAGGTGCAGGCCGGATACCTGTGAACAATCAATGAGGCCGTTAGTACTATATGATTTGTTTGAGTTTAATAAATAATCAACAAAACAATTTTGTTGGTAAACACTAGTGTTGCAACAGAACTCTGCTTCCGCTTCCGCAACTGCAGAAGTTCCGCATGTTTTTTCACTTCTGTTTCTGGTTCCGCAAACTTGATAACAGAAGTCTTAACGTAGCAGTAGACGCGACGGCGGCACGGCGCGGGTGGTTGCGGGGGCCGCGCGTGGACAGTTGTACACGAGCGACGACGTCGAGCGTCCAGGCGCGTGTGCTGCCGATAATTGCCGAATCCTTTCCGCGTATTTTAAAAGCGGCCAAGTTACTCTTTATTAAATATAACTTGCCGCTGTTTAATTTTGACTACTAAAGTACAAAGTTAATAAAATATTTTTTTTTAATGTAAAATTGATCTTTTTTTCATAGTGTTAACGCTTCCGTTTCCGCTTCCGCTTCCGTTTCCGCTTCCGTTAAGATTTACTTTTGACATCTGTTTCCGTTTCTGCTTCCGTTATGCCAGTTCCGTTGCATCACTAGTAAACACTGTCAATAATAGAAGACATAAAAAGATTTATACTGTAATTTTATTTTACAAATAGAAAATACCTGTGTAGAACATTAAACAAAAAACATACAGATGTGAATCACACTAAATTCGAGATTCTCTGTAAATTCATTATAAAATTTACCAGTATTCTCTATTAAGTTGTAAAAAGTTAATAAAAGAGGCAATTAAAATAACATATTTGCTCATTCAAATTTACATAATGCGATGCGTTCACGTCACAGAACATATGAACATATGGTATAAGAACGGACACAATCTTTCAATCCAAGCAAATATTTACATTTCGTTTACATATTTTGATATTGAATTCAAGTTATATTGATGCAAAACTGAACAATGTTTAATGCACTCTCTGCTGCCTCTTTAGTCTATTGGTTAAGCTAGAGGATTATGGTATACTTCAAGTTTGGTTGGGCCATGGAATATTCAACCGCCTGATTGTCCAAAAGGTAGAAATATCTGTTTCTTTGCTGAGGATGTGGCAAACCTTTAGTCCTAGCTACTAATGCCAATTATCAACGGATGCAGTCATTAGTCTCCTAACTCTCACAAGGCCAGGTATATGAACTATGGTTTATTTAGTTTGTTACAGTCGCTGTATTTAAGGGCGTCCCCGGAAAAATAGGTTGATATTGATTGTTTGGAAATTCTATAAAGTCTGATTTGATGATATTGATATGACATGAATAAAATATATGTTGGTGATTAGTTCATGGTGTTAAAATTTAATGTTTAACATTTTAATAATTTGTTGAAAAATATGATGAAAAAAATTGAATTGGAACATGCTTTGTTTTCATAAAAACCGTATAGGCTCCACTGGCATAACATACATGTGAACTCATTATGTGTCTATATACGCGTAGCTTTAAGATCTGTAACTTTGATGTTTAACTTTTCATTTAAATATTATAGTTATTTAATAAAACTAAATAAACTACATTTATCCTGCGCGCGCGTTTTTTCCGTCCCTGTCACTCTCAGTAAATTTGACGTAAGAGTGAGCGCAATAGCTGCAAAATGCGGGGAGGCCCTTAAAATCAAATAAAATTTTTAGTCAATCACGTATCCAGCTGGCAATATCCTAACCATAGTGGAATGTATGGATTACCATAAGTAAGCATACAATGCTACAAAATATCTAACTATTAAACTCTTGCAAAACTTACATACTTATTTATGTTTTATATAAGCACTGCACTACGATACTACGTTTACATTCATAAATATTTAATACATATACTTTTACTCTTAACACATGGTCACTTGAATTTTTAAGCAATCTTTATTAGAGCTAAAAGAGCCAATTCCCTTGTATCAACTTCTACTATATTTTATTGCAGGTAGGTATTTATTCATAAATACATCCACTCACCCCATTAGTTTCCATTAGACTAAGTAGAGACTATTGAATGCCACTTTGTACGATCTTAGTAAACTTCTCGAGTTTTGTCTACATTCATAAATCTTTTAGAGATTTGTAGCCTTTAGTAAAATATCTATGTATGTAGCTTGGACACCGGCTTTTAGCAATCTTTATTTGATCAAAATTTCCATCCATAGTCGTCCCCTAACGTTAAAATCAATAAAAGCTCCGAAAAATCTCTTTCATTAATGTGTGTATCAGCACGTAAAGGTCATATTCTTATGCATGTGCTGGTGCGGCACGCGTCTAGGCGTCGCGATAAAAGAGCTCTATCTAGAATGAAGTATAGTAGTACGAACCTGTCATGTTCTGATGCATGTGCTGGTGCGGCGGCGGCGGGTGTGGCAGCGGCGCGGCGGCGGCGGGCGGCGCGGGGGGCGCCCCCTGCGGGCCCAGCGAGCCCGAGCGCCCGTTGTTGCCCGCGCTCATGTTCTGCGTGGGCAACGATTGGCTGCTCGATTG